>JARQOC010000005.1:429364592-429865026 GCA_033576535.1 Allobates femoralis | reverse complement strand
CATGCACTGAGACCTCAACCTCGCTTTGCGCGTCCTTGTGGTGTTGACACAAGAGCAGAGCAAGGTTGAGGTCTCGGTGCATGCCCCGCCTCCTGCTATGATGTCCTCTCATTTCCCGCCTTCTCCATAGCACAACACGGAGAAGGGTAGGGAAATAAGAGAACATCAAAGCGGGAGGCGGGGCATGCACCCGAGACCTCAACCTCGCTTTGCGCTTGCGTCAACACCACAAGGACGTGCAGAGCGATGAGGAAATAAAGGGTACAAGCAAGGCAGTGAGGACATGGGCGGCGCAGTAGGTGTGAAAAGCCCCTGTGGACAAGGTGCCTGAATCACAAGGGCCCACCTCCATGGATTTTTACTGTACGTTTTTATAAGCCTATATATCGGGGTAGCATCCCCACAGAGCCATGGGGGACCCCTTGCCTGAATGCAGCAGACAGGCTATGTCTAATTGACTTTGACTGGGGATCATGATGGGCCACCCTAAAAAGATGTGTTTTTAGAGATCCCCTGAAACTATGTAAGGCAACTTTCACATTACGATTTTGTGCCTGTCCGTGGGATCCGACTTTGAAGGAGGATCCCACGGACAGGCACGGATCCACACGGATCCCTGCAATCGGATGGCAAATAGCCATCCGATCTGATTCTATGCAGGATCCGTGTTGATCCTGCGGTCCCCTGTCTTTCCCTGCTGCTGCCTCCTCCATCTTGTTCCCTCTCCTATTCTATTCTGTCCCTCCCGCTATTCTATTCTGTGCCCCGCTCCTCTATCCTCATCTAATCCCTATCCTGTCCCCTCTTGTCTTCCCTGTGTGTAAAAAAAAAAAAAAAAAAACTCCTCCCGGAGTATACATCACCTGTCAGTGGCTCCCACGCTGCAGCACCATCAGGGCAGAAGGACCTGTGATGATGTCACAGAGCCGGTCACATGATCCATCAGCTGACCGGCTCTGTGACATCATCACAGGCTCTTCAGTCCTGATGGTGCTACAGCGTGGGAGCCGGTGACAGGTGATGTATACTTCGGGAGGAGTTTTTTTTTTTTTCACACAGGGAAGACAAGAGCGGACAGTATAGGATTAGATGAGGATAGAGGTGTGGGGACACAGCATAGAATAGCGGGGGCACAGAATAGAATAGGAGAGGGAACAAGATGGAGGAGGCAGGAGCAGGGAAAAACGAGGAATATGGAGCCGACATTGGATCCGAAGTGAACTCGGATCCGATGTCCATAGGCTCACATGTTGTGGGCACTCGGATCAGCAGTGATCTGATGCTGTCCGATTTGAGTCACGGACACAAAATCATAGCAGGCTGCAATTTTGTGCCCGTAATTAAATCGGATCGGATGGTGCCAAAATAGGATGCCAATAGTGGCACATCCGATCCGATTTCGGATCCGATTGTATCCGTTTTGAAACGGATACAATCGGATGACCGAAAATCGTAATGTGAAAGCAGCCTAAGTTGTAGATAAATCTAATTTCTTGGGGTAGAGCATTCCAGAGAATTGGTGCATAAAGATGAGGGTAGAGAGATAGGGAGGTGCTGCACTGTGAAGAGCTTTGTGGGTGAGAACAATTAGTTTGAATTGGATCCTACAGTGTATAGGTAGCCGTTGCAAAGACTGGCATAGAGCAGAAGCGTCTGATTAACAGTTAGCTAAATAGGGGATCCTGGCTGCTGCATTAAGGATGGACTGGAGAGGGGAGAGTCTAGTGCGGGGAAGCCAATTAAAAGAGAATTACAATAGTCAAGGCAGGAGTGAATCAGGGTCACAGTGAGGGTTTTTGTGTTCCAAAGTGAGAAAGGGGCGAATCTAGAGATGTTCTTCATGTGCAAGTGGCAAGAGCAGGCGAGAGATTGTATATATGGGGTGAAGGAAAGATCAGAGTCAAACAAGACAACCAGACAGCGAGCCTGCTGCCTAGGAGTTATCGTGGCGCCGCACACTGAGAGAGAAATGTCATATTTAGGGAGGTTAGTGGAGGGTGGGAGTGGAAGAAGTTCAGTTTTGGAAAGGTTAAGTTTCAGATAGAGAGCAGACATGATATTGGAAACTGCGGTTACAGTCATTGGTGTTCTTTATTAGAGCGTAAGGTCAGGGGAAGAAGTGTATAGTTGTGTGTCGTCAGCATAAAGATGGTACTGAAAGCCAAACCTGCTGATGGTCTGTCCAATCGGGGCCGTGTACAGAGAGAAGAGAAGAGGTCCAAGGACTGAACCCTGAGGGGACCCCAATAGTGAGAGAAAGAGGAGCCAGCAAATGATACACTGAAAGAGCGGGCAGAAAGATAGGAAGAGAACCAGGAGAGAGCCATGTCCTTGATGCCGATGGAGTGCAGCATGGAGAGTAGGAGATGGTGGTCAACAGTGTCAAAGGCTGCAGAGAGATCAAGAAGAATAACCAGAGAGTAGTCACCATTACATTTTGCTGTCAGAAGATCATTGGTCACTTTGGTGATTGCAGTTTCTGTAGAATGTAGGGGGCGGAAACCAGACTGTAATGGGTCTAGAAGAGAGTGAGTGGAGAGGTAGCGGGTGAGGCGGGAATAGACCAGGTGCTCCAGGAGTTTAGAGATGACAGGGAGATTGGAGTCTGGTCTGTAGTAATTTGTGCAGGATGGGTCGAGTGAAGTTTTCTTTAATAATTGAGTAATGATCTAGTGTTTGAAGGAGGAGGGGAAGATGCTAGAAGAGAGGGAGACATTGAAGATTTTGGTTAGGTGAAGTGGTGACCACCAGAGTGAGAGACTGGAGTAGGTGTAAAGGGATGGGATCAGCAGGGCATGTGGTGGGACCAGAGGAAGGGCGGAGCCTAGAGACTTCTTCTGAGACTGGGTCGAATGTGGAGAGTGAGCCGGAGGAAATGTGGGGAGAGGTAGGGGTAACAGCGATTTAAGGTTATGAGTTGATTTCCTGATGGATATTTTCTATTTTCTTAGTGAAGTAAGAGACAGGGTGGGGAAGTAGGTCTGTTTGGCAAGGTGAAGGGCAGAGTTGTAAGTTCTCGGCATAAATTTATAGTGAATAAAGTTTTTTGGTGTGCAGGTTTTCCTCCATAGACATACGCACTCCTAGAGCATCGCTGGAAGAATCAAGTTTGTGATGTGAGCCAGGGCTGTTTAACTTTGTGTTTGGAGGTTCTGAGGGTGAGGGGTGCTACGTGGTCCAGGGTGCTTCTGTGAGTGTCATCGTAGTGATTCACTGCCAGATCCGGACAGGAGAAGGAGGGGATTTGGGACAGTGATGAGATGAGAGAGTCTGTGAGTGTATGAGGGTTAATGGCCTGTAGATTTCTGAATGTGTGATAGGTCCGAGTGTGCTGTGGTGTGCGAGGATTTGTGAGTGTAAAGAAGAGAATGATGTAATCAAAGATAGGCAGAGGCGAGTTGTCTAAAGAGGAGTTTGAACAGCTGGACAAAGATCAGGTCAAGGGTGTTACCATGCTTGTGTGTCTCAGAGGTTGAGAGCTGTGAGAGGCCAAGAAAAATGGTTAGAGATAGGAGCTGGGTTGCAGATGGGGCGATGAGGCTGTTTATGGGGATGTTAAAGTCTCTCAGAATAAGGTTTGGTAATTCTGAGGACATGATGTGCAGCAGTCACGCAGAGAAATGGTCGAGGAACTGGGTGGGTGACCCTGGGAGGCGGTATACCACTGCTACTCTGAGGGGGTGGAAGAGCCTAAAGGTGTAGACTTCAAAAGAAGGGAATGAGAATGATGGAGCTGGGGGGCATGACCTGGAAAGTACATTGTGGGGACAGGAGTAAGCTAACTCCACCACCATGTCTGTTCCCAGGGTCTCGGGGAATGGGAGAAATGTAGGTCGCCGTAAGAAATAGCAGCAAGGGAAACCATGTCTGAGTCTTGGATCCAGGTTTCTGTGAGGGCCAGGAGATTAAGAGAGTTAAGGGCCTGTCACACGCGTCAATGTCGTCAGTGAGATGATCGCTGACGACATTGACGGCTGATCGCTGGTGAGCTGTCACACAGACAGACTCACCAGCGATCAATTGACCAGAAACATCGTGGAAACGATTTAAATATCGTTTCCATGATGTCCTGCTCCCCCTGCCAGCCTGCTGGAAGCGGGAGCAGGCTGGTCTCCAAGGTAAACTGCGGGTATCTAGGCAGCGCGCGCTGCCTAGTTACCCGACGTGTACCTTAGTTACCAGCCTCCTCCGCTCACCGGCTGGTATCTAAGGTACACAGCGGGTAACTAGGGACCCTAGTTACCCGCTGTGTACCTTAGATACCAGCCGGTGAGCGGAGGAGGCTGGTAACTAAGGTACACGTCGGGTATCTAGGCAGCGCGCGCTGCCTAGATACCCGCAGTTTACCTTAGTTACCAGCTCCCAGCGCTTGTGAGAGGCGCTGGGAGCTGGAATATCGCTACTCCCGGTGTCACACGCAGCGATGCTGCGTGTCCACCGGGCGACAATCGCCAGGTTTTAGAACTGATTCTGAAACCTGGCGATCATCAACCAGCGATTTATCGCTGGTTGATTCAGTATGTCACACGCGTCAATATCGCTGCAACGTCACGTGCAGCCGATATCGTGCAGGCGATATTGACGCGTGTGACCGGCCCTTTAGTGAGAAAGTAGTTGTGGATGAAGCGAAGCTTGTTGCATACAGACTGTGGATTCCAGAGGGCACAATTAAAAGACAGAGATGAAGGTGTGCAAGTAATGTTGATAAGGTTAGCATGGATTCTATGTGTGGTGGGGGAGGGGTTGAAGTTGGTGGAGGGTGGACCAGAATTTGGAGAGAGATCACCTGACAGAAGCAGCAGTAAAAAGAGAAAAAGCAAATAGTTTTTGTAAATGGAACATAGTAACATGTTTTTGTAATTGTGACATTGTATATTATAGAGACTATGGGAGCTCAATAAAGTAGATGGAAGGACAGAGGGGCTTATGTGGATGAGGGGTGATGGAGGGGGGATGGGGCAGTAAAGGTGAATTGCAAAGGCACATAGGAAGATAGACATTGAAATAAAGGACATGGTAAATAAAAAAAATGACTCCAGCCATGACTAACTGCCATGAAGTAACTGCATCCACTTAACAACAGTACCACTTTGCATAAGGTACCACACGTACACCCTTTAGAATAACTATGGGGCACACTATGGTATTAGGTGAGGGGGATTGTGGGAAGTCAGGTGATCTAGGTAATTAACAGCTGCACCTCACAGCAGGGGATAAATAGCAGATGATCAAAGGCCTCCACTTAGATCTAACATTATGCAAAGGCAGCTTCATACATTCACACCTACCCCATCAGATTCAGGAAATGAACAGACGTATTGTTGAGTATTGAATATAGTGGAAACATTATATGTAGCAGAGTTTACACAAGTGCAGAAGAAATCCCATGAGATATTGCAATGAGAGTAGAAGTTCAGTTTAGTTCACATAAGCAGCAAGCAGTGTTCTTATACCATGTGAGGGAATGGCAGTAGAAGGATGAGAAGTTCAGTTTAGTTCACCTAAGTAGCAAGCAATGTAACATATAAACAAGCCATATCAAGAAGAAGAATTTCAGAATTATTCCCACCTTTACTGTCGCCAGTAATTTGTACAGATCAATTGAAAAACAAATTGAAATATTTTTGAGTGGAACAATAAAAAAAAATAAATGTAGTTGCATAAATTCTCAAAACTAATACTTTTGTTGAAGTACCCTTTGAATTTATGACTATATATTTTCTTTTTGGATTAGAAGTCTATAACTTTGACACTTTTAGAATTGCCAATCTTTTCCCACTCCTCCTTGCAGTAGTGCTCCAAGTCTGTCAAATTACAATGGCATCTACTATATACAGCCCTCTTAAGGTCAGCCTGATTTTAAACTGGTTCAGTCTGGGCTATGCTTTTCCAAAACTTTAATATTCTTTGTTCAATGTCAGTCTTTTGTTGATTTGGCACATTGTTGTACTGAAAGGTGAAATTTGTCTTCAGCTTTTTAGCAGAGGCCTGAAGGTTTGGATGCAAAATTACCCTATTTTGCAGATTGCGCGACACACAGGATTATAAAACGCACCCCAAATTTAGAGGAAGAAAATAAGAAAAAAAAGAATTCTTAACATTAAAATAGGGTTAAGTCTTAAAATCCAAGTCTGTTGACTTCCGGTTCCGGCCCCTCCATGTACGGACGCGCCTGAGACCGCTCCGCTCCCCGCCTGGATAATCCGCCACCATCCACCTCTAAACATACTCCAGAGCGGCCCCCTGATCGCCCATCGGCACAGAGGAGACCTCCGGGAGCCCGGTAAGACCCGTCATGGCCACGCTGGACCGCTACTTCTCTAAAAGCAGAGAGGGGGAGAGAAGCAAGGCGCCATGTGCAGACCGCAGTAATGGCGCGGTCTGCACACAAGAGTCACAAGAGCCACAGGAGGAAGTGCAGGATGGAGGACCGGGACAGATGACCGGGAACAGGGATACTGAGCTGGGGGAGGAGGAAGTAGGGGAGAGAATGGAGGGATACCGAGAGAAGGCCCCTGAGAGAGGAGATGGAAGCCCCCCAGGACAGAGGTTACATACAGTAGAAGCGATCTGTGACCAACACCAGCCCCAGCCCCAGACATCACCACAGTTACAGGCTGTAGCCACAAGCAAAGCACAAAATCAGCACACTTCTGATACCTGGGGAGAGGACTCAGGAGACAGCTGGAGATCCCAGCCCTTGGACTATAAAAAATTAGCCAAAGAATTGGCTGTGCACTTGGCAGAAGAATTTAAAGTCACAGTGGCAGAGATGGTGGCAGCTTCTACCAGAGATTTATCTGTGAAAGTGGAGACACATGAGCAGCAGCTTCTAGAGGCTGAATCTAGAATTGGAACAGCAGAGGACAGGATCCAGGAACTTGAGGAACAGCTAGTGGCCCTGCAAAAACATGCTGACTACACGCATAATAAGTTGGAGGATATTGAGAATAGGACGAGACGGAGTAACCTGAAAATTGTGGGTCTCCCAGAATCTGTCCCTGTGAGTCAACTAGAAGAAATTTTTGAGGTGGAACTGCCTAAAGCCCTGGGTCTTACCCATAGATGCAAAACAGAGCGTGCCCATAGAATAGGTCCACCTAGGGACGGTCAGGAGACGCCTGAAACCACGAGACGTCTAGCTCCGAACGCAGCCTCCAGGGAGCCCAATAAATCCAGACACGCCATAGCAAAATTCTTGAATCACAGGGACAAAGAGGAGATCTTGCGGGCATATAAAGCAAAAAAACATCCACTAATACTCCAGGGACATAGAGCACTGGTCTTTGCGGACTATTCGGTAGAAGTCACACGTCGCAGACGGGCTTTCAGTGAGACGTGTTCACTGTTACACAAGAAAAACATCCGCTTCCAACTGAATTTCCCTGCAACCCTACGATTCAGGTCCAGAGAGGGCGTCATGCTGTCCTTCTCGGATCCAGAGGAGGCAATGGCGGCTGCCAAAGATAATCTAGCCTCTCCAAGAAGATCCGAGTCTCCACTCCGTACTAGCAAGGGGTCACCTGTGAAACCTACGTCCGCTCCAGAGTCAGAAAGCGAATTGGACAGAACCTCTGTGAGATCTTATAGACTCAGATCGTACTCCCTATTGGAAGATGGAGCACAAAAAGGAGCAACCCCGGGCAACCCAATGCAACAGAGACAATCCGGAAGCAGATGGCAAAAGAAGAAATGATGCAGGAACAAACTAAAATGGACTAATTTCGAGGACATTCGCATCTGACGGATCTGGAGTAGATGTCCTGAGGGAAAAGAAGAAGAGCCCTGGTCGTACCAAGTGATGAAGAGGAGAATATATTGTCTCCCCCCCCCCCCCTTTTTTATTTATTTATTTATTTATTTATTTATTTATTTTTCCCCTCTAAGCCCACCCCTCTTCCCCCTCCCCCTCCCCCTTTCCCCCCCCCCACCCCCTTTTTTTTTTTTTTCTTCTCTTCTCTCTCTTTATTTAGGTTTGTTCCTCAGGAACGAGACTACACTGTAATTAACGTATTCAGAAGGACCTTATTCGTTCTGGAGATTTGATGTGGACTCTTGACCATAACAAATGACGACAGATTCTCCCGGACTTCATGTGGTCGTAGAGAACGTGAGAAGGGTTGTGGGGTGTTTATATGCTGGGCCCACGAGCCATGGCCCTTGGGAAATCTGTTTACTTACCCTACTATGGATGGTCGCTAAATGGAGACTGAAGTTATTTGGGCAAAATGTTGGAGTTTCCATGTTGACTGACTAAATATTTTCAGAGGTGGCGGAGGACGAGGCGGGGTGGAGTCAATTGTGTGGTCCGCACTCGAGGACATAAGTGAAGTCGCAGACTTTTCGATGCTGAAAGGTGTTAGAGTGATTTGGGGGAGGGAGGGTGGGAAGAAAAGGGGGGGAAAACGGAAATTACCCTTGGAAATGTGTCTTTAAAAAGGTATACCATTATTATTTGTCACACCCCACTTAAGGACATACCAGACGATATTAATTACTTGTTGACATTCACCATGGAGAGATTTGGGGCCCCGAACGGGAAGGCTTTCGATGGTTAGGTGGGCCTCCTGGAATGTTAAGGGACTGCGCTCCCCGGCAAAGCGCATGATGGTCTTACGTCACCTTAAGAGGCTGCATGTGGATATAGCTCTGCTCCAGGAGACCCACCTGGCCGCGGAAGACTTTTTTCGCCTCAAAAAACTATGGGTGGGAGAGGTCTACGGTTCGGGAGCAGTAGAAAAAAAGGCGGGAGTCCTAATTCTGATACATAGGTCACTAGCCCACTCAATACTATCTACTTCAAAAGATAAGGAAGGCAGAATAATACAAGTAACGATACAAATCCATAATGACATCTTTAATATCTATAACATCTATGCCCCTAACGGGAAACAGAAACCCTTCTTCCAACAACTACAAAAATCACTGCTCCTAGACAGCGAGAATAATAAAATAATTGGTGGAGATTTTAACACGGTCATGAAAGAGGAGGAGGATAGACGCACTACATCACAAACGCATTTGAGAAAGCAAGCAGGGGGTGGGTCTGGCGACTACAGTGTCTTGGAAAACTTAGTGGGCGAAGCTGGATTGTTAGATGCTTGGAGGTTGGTGAACCCACTTGGTAGAGAGTTTACCCACTTCTCGCACCCCCATGGGTCGTGGTCCAGGTTGGATATGTTCTTTCTTTCACCCAAGATAATCCAACAAATGACGAACATTAAAATCGAAGACATGCTGATCTCGGACCATAGCCCATTGGTGTTAGAGACCAGGGACAAATGTGAGAAAGGCTCCGATTACTTATGGAGATTCCCCGACACGTTTGTCAGAGAAGAAAATTTTACTAAACTACTGGGAGAATGGTGGGCGCACTTCTCTTCTGACAATCGGGAACATAGATCTGATCCAGCTCTATACTGGGAAACAGCAAAAACGGTGATGCGAGGGCATATCATGGCATATAGCATGAGAATTAAAAGACAAATCAAAGACAAATTTATTCAAACCAGTCTAGTGGTAAGAGACGCGTATACACATTATCAATCCACATTGGCGGCTCCTGACAGAGATAAATGGCTCCAGGCAAAGAGAGATTTTGATGTCTGGGCGGGAAAACGGGAAGATATCTATAAAAATCGTTTGGAATTAGAACTCCAGAAATTCGGGGACAAAGCAGGACGCCTACTAGCTAGGTTAGCTAAGGGTAGACATAGACCCTCCCCGATACAAGCGATAGTGGACACACATGGCACCACGTGGCATGACCCTAAAAATATCTCTAGAGTGTTGGGCAGATATTACGCCTCTCTCTACACGGAGGTCAACACTGATAACTCAGACAGCCTTACCTGGTTGGGAGGGATAACACTGCCAGCTGTTTCCCAGGAGGATGCTCAGTTTCTTAATAGCCCAGTTACTACCGGCGAAATTGAGATGGCTATACGTCACTTAAACCCGAGTAAAGCGCCCGGACCAGATGGATATAACGGAGCTTTCTTCAAGTCAATGAGGGAGCAGATCACTCCGGTATTGTGTGACCTATTTAACTCAATATTGAGTGGAGCTCCTATACCGGAGAGAATGAATCTAGCTTACATCAAATTGATACCTAAACCAGGAAAAACACCCACAGACCCGGCAAATTATAGACCGATCTCATTAATAAATCAAGACTTGAAGCTCCTCTCCAAAATTCTGGCTGACAGACTGGCGGTGATCCTACCCAAACTGATACCCATACATCAGGCGGGTTTTGTTAAGGGGAGGTCGACCACTACGAATATTAGAAAAGCAATGCTGATGATAGATGTTATGGGAAAGAAAACAAAGATTAACGGCGGTAACCCAGCCATGATCACTCTTGACGCGGAAAAAGCATTCGATAGTGTCAGATGGTCATGGCTGGGTAAAGTGCTTGACTCCGTAGGTATACGAGGCCCCTTTAGGCAATATGTTAAAGCCTTATACAGTAACCCCAAAGCGTGTATTAGTACGCCTGGCTTTCTGTCAGATTCCTTTACCCTCCAAAAGGGAACAAGACAGGGCTGCCCATTATCGCCCCTATTATTTAATTTGGCTATCGAACCTCTGGCACTATATCTGGAACGTCATAACACCTACGAGGGTTTTAAGGTAGGGAAGGCTGAAATTAAGCTTTCACTTTTCGCTGACGATATCATCTTATATGTTCAGAACCCAGAAAGAGACCTTCCAGATCTATTGTCAGACATAGAGAAATGGGGTAGATATTCAGGTTTCGCTTTAAATAAAGGCAAATGTGAAGTCCTCTTTATCAATCAAGAAGAAGGAGCACGAAAGGGGGACCACTTTTGCGGATTACCTGTAGCGAAACATAGTCTCAAATATCTGGGGATACACTTAGCTAGATCCAGTGGGCTGACATATAAACTTAACTTTTTACCGATCATTACAAAGATAGAACAGGAATTGGGAAGATGGGAAGGGCTGCCATTGTCTCTGCTAGGACGCTGCCATCTACTTAAAATGATGAGCTTTTCAAAACTACTTTACCCTCTCCAAACCATTCCAATGTTAATGAAACATACGGATATTATAAGAATTAACAAAGCTTTCACTAAATTTTTATGGAGAGGAAAGAGAGCTAGAATAGCCTTTAGGACATTAATACAACCCAAACAGGAAGGGGGACTGCAACTTCCTGATGTTAGGGGATATAATTTAGCATGTAACCTACGTAATGTATTAGACTGGATTAAGGGAACAAGCAAGTTTTCAGACTTAGAATTGGAGGGAGAATGGGCGAAACCGTGGGACTTGACCGCTTTATTGCATTCTCCGTTGTCCTGCCTTCCGACCACCTTGAAAAATACAGTAATATATAGAGACACCATCATAACGTGGAGAGAGGTCAGGAAAAAACTTAAACTGGCATGGAAAATCTCCAGACGCCTTAATCCGTGGAGATGCCCGGCTTTTGAATTGGGGCGTGAAAAAGCCCTATTTAAAAACTGGAAAGAAAAGGGGGTCAATACACTAGAAGACCTCATAAATTTTGAGGAGCGAAGGTGGATGACGGAGAAAGAGGTGCTCACTACTTTTAATCTACCCCAATTTCAGGCGATACAATACCGTCAGTTGGATCACCATCTCCTTTCACACCTGCGGGACCTCTCTGGAGAGGTTGATAACAACTTATGGTCCGAAATACTTAACATTAACGAAGGTGATGTATCAATTACTTCGTTATATGCCAAAATACAACAAGTCCTACGTCCGCAAAGGAGGAGAGGGTTCTTCAACAAGTGGCGAAAGCACATCAAAGACCCCGAACTCACCCAGAAAATTTTAGAGGGTGGGGACTTATGAGACGATATATCAGCAATGAGAGATGGAGGGATTCCCAATTCAGGATTATGCATGGGGCTATCCAGGGCTTTAATGTTCCCCCCTCCCAAGCCAATCAGGGGAGATGGATTCACTGCCCAAAATGTAGAACTGAGATGACGGACCTGGAACATGGTCTCTGGTCTTGCCCTGAATCAAAAGATTACTGGAGAAAGGTGGTTGCTTGGGCGACGGAGTTGTGTGGGGATATGGAGGGTCTAGACCCGTTGCGCTGGCTCTTCCACTACCAGTCGGATACTGGAGCCCATAGACAGCCACATGTCCTATGGCATTACATTGCGATACTTGCTAAAAGACTCCTTCTCCAACACTGGCTCAATGACAGACCCCCAGACCTGAACCAGACCAAATCAATGATGCGCCACACTCTGACACTCGAATCGATGGATGCGCTACGCAATCCAAATAAATTAACCAAGAAATTTTTCTTCAAATGGCAAATGTTTATTGAAAAGGAATTCACAGATGGTGACATAACCAATTTTATGCTACCCTTTCGTTCGACGGTCTGGTATGCAGAGGGGGAGCTAAGTGGGACACTTGGTAGACTGAGATGTGATGTTTGAAAGACTAAAATGAATGTTGAACTGGAATATATATAGCATACCTAAGCTATTTTGATAATATAAGACATGATAGAAATAAGGGATAATTTCCGGAGTGGGTGGGGAAGGGTTTGTGGAAAGTTTTCAGTCAGATTTGCAATTAGATGACTACTGTTAATTTCAGCTTCAGTTATTTGTTACGTGTAAATCAATGTTGGATATGCTTATCCTAATAATTCTTACTTGTGACATGTTTAAAACCCAATAAAAATATGGTTAAAAAAAAAAAAAAAATCCAAGTCTGTTTTCTAATCCGGATTGCTTGCCAGGGGAAGAGGCAGTGGTGGTTGAGTGTGGTCACAGGAGGCACTATTGCGGGTGGTGCTGTGGCGAGGTGTCTCTGCGATGCAGACGGTGTGACAGGAGTCATCCCAGCGATTGTGTTAAAGTACGGTAAGTGTCGGTGGTGTGGGCTTCAAGGAAATTGTTCTGGGAGGCGTCGTATGGCCAGATTCATATCTCTGCTCTTCAGTGCAATTTACTGTACACTGCTTTTGACAGTTCAGTTGACAGTTCAGTATGTAGAGAACTTTCAGAGTAATCATAGCTTGCGCTCCTACGCAAATTGTGTAGAAGAGGCAGAGAAGTCCCCGCTCTGGCTGCAAAAGCCGACAGGACTTCAAACAGTGTTTGTTTAAAATCTACTACTTTATTATAATCATGTAACCGCTCACCAGGTCCTCATAAATTATATACATGCTCACAACAAATTTTAATCATATTTACACACATTAACATAGGACACAAGCCCTGTTTCTGATGTCACTAACATGGAATGACACACGCAGTACTAAAATCTGCACCTTCATGCACCAAAAAACGCATTGTGCGTATGACATCTTTCTTTGGGGTCGTATTTTGTCTGAAGGTGCAGATTTTTGTCTCCAAAAATACACACCACTATTCTTCTGTGTGAACATACCCTAAAAGTAAAATAGTACTCAATCCTGCTCACCCCTGACGTGTGTGGCCAAACAACTTTTTCTCTACTTGTAGAATATCGCCGCACTGATAAGAAAGTGGGTAACAAACTGTGACGTATACATTTTTGTATTACCGTATATACTCGTGTATAAGCCGACCCGTGTATAAGCCGACCCCCCTACTTTTGCCCCCAAAACCTGGGAAAACCTATTGACTCGTGTATAAGCCGAGGGTGGACCCCAGCACAGGTATACAGCCCCCAGCAGTGTGGTATACAGGCCCCCTCAGTGGTATACAGCAGCCTCCCCAGTGGTAGTATACAGCAGTCTCCCCAGTGGTAGTATACAGCAGCCTCCCCAGTGGTATATACAGCAGCCCCAGAGCGGTATACAGCAGCCCCAGAGCTGTATACAGCAGCCCCAGAGCTGTATACAGCAGCTCCAGAGCTGTATACAGCAGCCCCAGAGCGGTATACAGCAGCCCCAGAGCGGTATACAACAGCCCCAGAGAGGTATACAGCAGCCCCAGAGAGGTATACAGCAGCCCCAGAGAGGTATACAGCAGCCCCAGAGGGGTATACAGCAGCCCCAGAGGGGTATACAGCAGCCCCAGAGGTATACAGCAGCCCCAGAGGTATACAGCAGACCCAGAGAGGTATACAGCAGCCCCAGAGGGGTATACAGCAGCCCCAGAGGGGTATACAGCAGCCCCAGAGGTATACAGCAGCCCCAGAGAGGTATATAGCAGCCCCAGAGGGGTATACAGCAGCCCCAGAGGGGTATACAGCAGCCCCAGAGGTATACAGCAGCCCCAGAGGAATACAGCAGCCCCAGAGGTATACAGCAGCCCCAGAGGTATGCAGCAGCCCCAGAGAGGTATACAGCAGCCCCAGAGGGGTATACACAGCAGCCCCAGAGGGGTATACACAGCAGCCCCAGAGGGGTATACACAGCAGCCCCAGAGGGGTATACACAGCAGCCCCAGAGGTATATAGCAGCCCCAGAGGGGTATACAGCAGCCCCAGAGCTGTATACATCAGCCCCAGAGGTATACAGGGGTACCCAGTGGTATACCGGGCCCCCCCCTTGCTGGTGGCAACCTGTAAAAGAAGATATCATTATACTTATCGTATCGCCGACGCCGACGCTGCTCTGTCACCGTCACCGCGCTCCTCCTGGTCTTCAAGCTTCCTTCACCGTCGCACAGGAAATGATGTCATTTCCTGTGCGACGGTGAAGGAAGCATGAAGACCCGGAATAGCGCGGTGACGGTGACAGAGCGGCGGCGGCGATACGATAAGTATAACGATATCTTCTTTTACAGGTTGCCACCAGCAAGGGGGGGCCCGGTATACCACGGGGGGGGGGGCTGTATATACCCGTGTATAAGCCGAGGGGGGACTTTTCAGCACATTTTTTGTGCTGAAAAACTCGGCTTATACACGAGTATATACGGTACTTCTTGTAAAGTGAGAAATCTGGTGGCAAAGCAGCATTTTCCTGAAAAAAAAAGGATTAATTTTCAATATGATGATCTATTGTTATCAAATTCTGTGAAGTACCCATGGGTTCAACATGTTCACTATAACCCTAGATAAAATCTTCTAGTTTCCAAAAAGGGGGTCACTTGGACAGTTTCTGCTGTTTAGATACCTTTGGAGCCCTGCAAATTTAATATGGTGCCTGAAATCTATTTCAACCAAATTTGTGTTCTAAATTTGAAATATTCCTCCTTCCCATACGTTCCCTCCTGTGTTTCCTAAAGGTACCATTACACGATAAGATATTGTGATTGATATCGCTGAAACGTCATGGGTTTGGAGGCATTGAAACGACATCGTTAGGACGTCGTTTCATGTAACACTGAGATATGACAACGATAAATCATTGGATCATTGATCGCAGATTTGAGAACATCTTCTCAAATCAGACGATCCACGATCAGCCAACCTGCTGCATTGGTCAGTGTGACACCGCGATAACGATGTCGTTTACGACTTCACCCATTCACATCAGTGAACAAGTATCGTTCGCTGGGTTGTGCGAACGATACCTGCTCGCTGGATCGTTGGTGCATCGTCCACGATATCTAGACGTGTGACATCTCACCAACGAAGGTCAAAACAATGTCCTAACGAGATCGTTAGTGATGTCGTTTCAACATTGAAGTGTGTAATGGTACCTTTACAGAGGTTTCTAACCACATGTGGGATATCAGCGTGCTCAGAAGAAAGTGAATAACACATTTTGGGGTCCATTTTGTCATACTATCCCTTGTAATAATGAAAAAACTGGGGCTAAATCAACATTTTTGATATAATGAAAGAAAAGTTTTTCATTATTGCGAGTATTTACCGTATATACTCATGTATAAGCCGACCCGTGTATAAGCCGACCCCCCTACTTTTGCCCCCAAAACCTGGGAAAACCTATTGACTCGTGTATAAGCCGAGGGTGGACCCCAGCACAGGTATACAGCCCCCAGCAGTGTGGTATACAGCAGCCTCCCCAGTGGTATATACAGGCCCCAGCAGTGTTACAGCAGCCTCCCCAGTGGTATATACAGCAGCAGCCCCAGTGGTATATACAGCAGAAGCCCCAGTGGTAGTATACAGCAGCCCCAGAAGTATATACAGCAGCCCCAGTGGTAGTATACAGCAGCCCCAGAGGTATATACAGCAGCCCCAGTGGTAGTATACAGCAGCCCCAGAGGTATATACAGCAGTCCCAGAGGTATATACAGCAGCCCCAGTGGTAGTATACAGCAGCCCCAGAGGTATATACAGCAGCCCCAGTGGTAGTATACAGCAGCCCCAGTGGTAGTATACAGCAGCCCCAGTGGTAGTATACAGCAGCCCCAGAAGTATATACAGCAGCCCCAGAGGTAGTATACAGCAGCCCCAGAGGTAGTATACAGCAGCCCCAGTGGTAGTATACAGCAGCCCCAGAGGTATATACAGCAGCCCCAGAGGTAGTATACAGCAGCCCCAGAGGTATATACAGCAGCCCCAGTGGTAGTATACAGCAGCCCCAGAGGTATATACAGCAGCAGCCCAGTGGTAGTATACAGCAGCCCCAGAGGTATATACAGCAGCCCCAGAGGTAGTATACAGCAGCCCCAGTGGTAGTATACAGCAGCCCCAGAGGTATATACAGCATCCCCAGAGGTAGTATACAGCAGCCCCGGTGGTAGTATACAGCAGCCCCAGAGGTATATACAGCAGCCCCAGTGGTAGTATACAGCAGCCCCAGAGGTATATACAGCAGCCCCAGAGGTATATACAGCAGCCCCAGTGGTAGTATACAGCAGCCCCAGATGTGTATACAGCAGCCCCAGAGGTATATACAGCAGCCCCAGAGGTATATACAGCAGCCCCAGAGGTATATACAGCAGCCCCAGTGGTAGTATACAGCAGCCCCAGAGGTATATACAGCAGCCCCAGTGGTGATATACAGGGGTTCCCCCTTGCTGCCGCAAACCTGTAAAGGAATACATCATTATACTTATCCCTGTCGCTGTCCTGCTGCCATCGCGCTCCTCCGGCTTCCTCCTCTGGCGCACAGACAATGACGTCATTGCCTGCGCCCACCGGAGGAGGAAGCCAGAAGAAGCCGGAGGAGCACAATGGCAGCGGCACAGCGACAGGGATAAGTATAATGATGTACTCCTTTACAGGTTTGCGGCAGCAAGGGGGAACCCCTGTATACCGATGGGGGGGGCCTGTATACCGATGGGGGGGGCTCCTGTATATGACTCGCGTATAAGCCGAGGGGGGGACTTTTCAGCCCAATTTTTGGGCTGAAAAACTCGGCTTATACGCGAGTATATATGGTATGTACTTGCCCCGCTACATTCGGATGTCCCACCCTGCAGTTTTGGCGGGAGAAGTTAAAGTGTTCTTCCAGTATCCATCTTCAAACAGCTCTTGTTAGAGGCAAAGCTCTATTTTTATTTTTCCAACACACAGAGTACTAGCAATTTGTGCTGCCCTTTTTTTTTTTTTTTTAAAGCACCGATCTATTGTCCCCATTGTATTTGGTGTCAGAGCCCGGCTTCTGTAGTCCACATTACTAAACTTTTAAAAGGTGTTTAGTGCCCTCCAAAAAGCAGTAGTCCAAACATTTCCTACTGGCTGCTACTAAGCACCCATTAGCCCATTTTCCCCGTTGTTTTTGGGGTCAGAGCGTGGCTTCTGCGGTCCACAGTACTACACTTAAAAAGACATTTAGTACCTTCCGCAAAGCAGTAGTCCAAACATTCAAAACACAGAAGGAACAGGGGCACCAATGCTGCCGGTTTATCGGAGAGAACGCTCTGGAGCGACCTGTGTTCGGCCAGGTGGTGCCTGTCACTAGGCAACATTCAATATAGTCTTGAAATAAGGAAGACGGCACTCACAGAGTGCTGTCTTCCTTATTTCAAGACTATATAGTAGTCCAAACATTTCCTACTGCCTGCTACCAAGCATGCACCAGCCTATTTTCTCTGTTTTTGTTGGGGTTGGAGCTTGGTTTCTGTGGTCCACATTACTACACTTAACATTTCTTACTGCCTGCTACAAAGCATGTACCAGGCTATTTTCCACGTTGTTTTTGTGTGGACATTTAGATAGGATTGTGCCACCAAAGCTCACCAATTAATAAAGTCCTACACTGCTTGGAAAATCCTAAGCAGTACTACTACCATTTGATAGTTTGGCAAAAAGCATGCACTATCCAATCTTCCCCCTGTCAGTTTTGGGGTCACATTTTGCTTGACACCAGAAGTATATATGATCTATGTCCAATGCTACTGTAAATGTTTGTTGTGTATGTGGAACTTCAGGTTGTGTGCGGATTCCGGGAGAAATTGAGAAGCAGGTAACACATGGGAAGTGCCAATGCTTTCTCTAGGAACCTTCCACGGCAGCATAGGAGGTTGCCTCTCCATGCCCTAATTAGGACAGGAAGCACAAGTGTCTTTCCTGTCCCCATGGGGCATGGAGACAGGTTTTTTTTCCTCTCCTATGCAGTGGTGGCGGCAAGCTGCAGCATACTTTTTTCTGTGCATTTTTGCTGGGCGGCGTTGGTCGGGCCCCTGCTCCTCCGGCCGTCTCTCAGTTCTCCCCGGTGGTGTGCTGCTGGGGTGGCTGGAACTGGGCCCTGGCCCTCCAGATTCCCTCCTGGGGTGAAGCAAGCTGGTGGCTCCCTGGCCGACGGCCTCTTCTAGGGCTGAGCCCGCCGGCTGCCTCCTGTGATGCACGCTGCCCGCGGGACCGAAAGTGATGCCTGGGGTGGGACTTCCGGTCATGTGCTCCTCCGGCGGGAGCGCACCACTTCCGGGTTCCAATCGGCGGGACCCAGTGGGGCAGTGTGCGGCTCGCCGCCGTGATTGGGGCCTGCCTGAACCAGCTGCAGGAGGCAGGGAACCTTGAAGCACTGGGGGAAGGCCTTGGGAATGTAAGGCTGCCTGAAGACATCTGACATCAGTAAGCAGTAGTTTGTCCTGTAGTCATGTCTTCCTCTGCATTTGCAGAGCCCAGTGCTCCCACGGCCACAGTGTGTCTGAAGGGTGCAGGGGGGGTCCTTTGTGCTGCCCAGTAGGCAGGACTGATGGGTGCTTCTCTGAGGATGCCCCCAAGAAAGTAGCTGGGAAGTCTGCAAAATGCCCTGTGTCTTCTAAGACGTTCCCCTCCGGGTAGAATGAGAGACTCTGCCAGGGCTGTACTGACAAGATAGTTTGGGGTGAAAACCCTAGCCTGGTGGATGATTTGCGTGCCATGGTGCAGCAGGAGATTCAGGCTTCCCTTGTCTCCCTGTCTCCGTCCGCCCCTGTTCTTGGTCCTTCCGCCCCTGACAAACGGAAACTCCAGGCTGCCCTTTCAGACTCTGAAGATGTCAGGAATTCAGACTCTGAGGGCCCCGATGATGTCTCAGCTTCCAAGCAGGCTGACCTTAGACATTTCCTGTTCCCCCTCTGAGGACATAGCGGAGCTGATTGGGGCCGTTAGGAGCACCATGGGATTGGATGGGGATCAGGTCCTTCCTTCAGTGCAGGATGAAATGTTTGCTGGCCTTCAGTTGGCCAAACTTGTCGGGTTCCATGTTCATCTTGAATTTGATATCACAAGAGTGGGAATTCCCTGACAACAGATCCAGGTGTGATCCTGGTCGTCGTTTCCCTATTGAGGACAATGAGATTCACTGGGATGTCGCTAAGGTGGCTGTGCAGGTTGTCAGTGTGGCAAAAAAGACTAGCCCTCCCCTTTGAGGACACTTCCCAGCTTCGGGATTAGATGGATCAAAAATTGAGCGCTTTTATGAAGCATTCATGGGAGGTATCATCTTCCGCCATTCAGGCTAACATCGCCTCCACTTGTGTCTCCAGGTCCCTGCTGATGTGGTTGGACCAATTGGAGTCCCATATTTCTCAGGGCACCTCTAGAGAGGAGCTCCTCGCTTCCTTTCCTCTGCTCGGGAAGGCATCCTGTTTCCTCGCTGATGCCTCAGCTGAATCTGTCCGCTTGGCGGCTAGAACCTCGGTCTTGTCTAACTCCGACAGACGGGCATTGTGGCTAGAGGTGTGGCGGTGATGCCACTTCTAAAATGAGACTCTGCTCTCTGCCTTTCAAGGGGGACTTAATGTTTGGCCCTGCGCTTGACGAAATTCTGGACAAAGCCACGGACCGCAAGGCTCTTCCTGAACAGTAACCCACGCATAAGCGGTCCTTTCGTCCCCCAGTGCCTCAGGCCTCCCAGCCCAAGGGCAAGGGAAAAGCAGGCAGGTGGAGTTATCAGAAGGGGCGAGGTAAGAATATCCTCATCCCTGCTCAGCAGCAGCAACCTCACCCCGACTAACAGTGACTCGGTCCCGGGGGGGGGCGACTTCCTGCCTTTCTTCCGCAGTGGCGGCAGATCACCAATTGCCAGGGGGTTGTGAAGGTCATTTCCGAGGGTCTCCTCAGAGTTCGAGTCGCCTTCTCCGCCGGGTCTCCGGGTCACTACCCTGCCTCTCAGGGTGCCCAGGATCTCTTCTACTCAAAAGTGCAGGAGTTCCTTCACACAAATGTCGCCTCCTGTGTTCCCAGCCAGGGGAAGAGGTTGGTCATTATTCCCGGCTTTTTGTCCAAACCACGATTCCATTGCTCGGGCTGCACTACCAGATGGTTACAATAGACTTGTGCCCATTCATCCTCGGCACAGAAAGTTTCTCAAATTCGCCATCCTGTACAAAGGGGAAGTCTTCCACTTCAGTTCAAAGTTCTTCCATTCGGGATCTCCTCGGCACCCCGGATTTTCTCCAAAGTCATGGTGGAGGTCGTGGCCTTCATTCAGGGTCGCGGCATCTGTTTGGTGCCTTATCTGGATGACTTCTTTCTCATTTCTTCTTCGCCTCAATCCCTCAGGAGCAGTGTGGAGGAGTCCCTGCGTATTCTTCGGTCCATTGGTTGGATCCCCAACTGCCTGAATTCCCAGCTGCATCCCTCCTCCACGAGACAATTTCTTGGGGGTTGCTGGATTCCGACCAGCAGGCATCCTTTCTCCCAGGTGACCACAGATTGACCCTTCTGAACAAGATTTCATCCCTGCGGCGTCAGGCGTCTCCCACCCTTCGGGCGGCACTTTCGGCTCTGGGTTCCATGACGTCCTGCATCCCGTCAGTCATCAGGGCTCAGGTTCACTCTCGGGTCCTACAAGCACACATCCTGTCTTGTTGGGTCAGGCTACCTTCATCCCTGAATCACAGGTTTGCCTCCCTGGGCCCGTCTCCTCATCCTTCCTCTGGTGGTTAGACCTCTACAATCTGCAGCGGGGGGGTTTCTGTGCTCAGACTCCTCTTGTAACGCTTACTAAGGATGCCAGCCAGAGTAGGTGGGTAGCTGTGGTGAGTCGCACCCCACACCAAGACGTCTGGAGTCGCGCCATCAGTTCCCAGTCCTCCAATTACCGGAGCTGAGAGCAGTAGAGGAGCCCTTCTGACTGATCAGTCTCAACTCAAGGGATCTCACGTCCTTGTATACTTGGACAATGTCACCACTGTGGCACACTTCCTTGACCAGGCGGCAAAATGTCCAGTTCCCTGACGTCTGTATCCGCCAGGCTCTTCCTCTCAGCCGAACAGTTCCTACTGTCGCTCTCCGCCGTCCACCTGAAGGGGTCCCTGAACCTTCAGGCAGATTTTCTCAGTCGCTGGGATGTCCACCCGGGAGAATAATGTCTGGATAGAGTGGTGTTTTGCTCCCTGGTCGCACAATGGGGCACTCCTGCGATCAACCTATTTGCCTCCAGCGCAAATCGAAAGGTCACAACATTTTTCTCCCTGAACCATCGGGACGAGGCGAGTTCTTCTCACAAGCACCCTGAAGAAGATCAGGGTAGATGGAATCCCCACTATCCTGGTGGCCCCGCTGTGACCGAGGAGGAGTTGGTACAATCTGATAGTGGCACTCAAAGTCGACGGTGCAGTCATCCTGAGTCTGGACCCCAACCTGTTGTCTCATGGTCCCCTTTTCCATCCTGATCCGCAGAAGCTCCGTTTAGCTGCATGGCTTCTGAGGCCCGGGTGCTGAGGGCTCGAGGCCTGTCTGAAAACATGGTAGCCACCGTACAGAAGAACCGCAAACCAGTCACTAACGCAATCTATAATAAGATTTGGAAGAAATTTTCCTCCTGGTGTGGCTTCAGCCCTCCTGATCTGCTACAGCCCATATCTTCCAGATTTTGGATCTTCTTCAGAATAGTTCGGACCTCGGTCTTAAACCCAGCACGCTGAAAGTACAGGTTTCGGCTCTCAGTTCCGTGTTTGATGCTGATTTGGCAAATCACCGGTGGAGTCGACGCTTCAGGGTGTCCGCTACTCATATTTGTCCTTGTACTAAGGTCCTTACACCCTCCTGGGAACTCAATATTGTCCTGAAGGGACTTTCTTGGCCTCCCTATGAACCACTCTCATCCTGTGTCCTACGACGGTTGTCTCACAAGACGGCGTTCTTGGTGGCGATTACGTCTTGCCATCGGATGGGAGCCCTCCAGGCTTTGTCCATCCGGGCACCATCCCTTCCTGTCTGGAATGACTGCCTTGTTCTTCAACTGCATTCTTCATTTCTTCCCAAGGTGGTCTCGGATTTCCATCGCTCTCAGACGATTGTTCTTCCTTCCTTCTGTCAGCATCCCTGGTCCCATAAGGAGGAAGAGTTCCATGGTTTGGATGTCCGGTGAACAGTGCTCCATTACCTTGACGTGATGGCGCCCTGGTGCATCGATCCCAATCTCTTTGTCCAGCCCTTTAATCAACATAAGGGCAAGAAGATGTCTAAGAGTACTATAGCCAACTGGATTAAGAAGGCCATTACGGAGTCCTACCTTTCCCAGCAGTGACAAGCGCCTTCTGGGTTTACTGCCCATTCCACCCGGTCTACCGCTGTCTCCTGAGTTGAACGGCAGGGGCTTCTCCTGACCAGATCTGCAAGGCTGCTACCTGGTCGTCCTTGCATACCTTCATGAAACATTACGTCTGGACTTGGGTTCCAGTAGGGATTTGGCTTTTGGCAGGTAGGTCCTGCAGGCCATTCCCAGGTATTTATTATTTGTATACCTCCTATGCTGTCATGGAGGGTTCCTAGAGAAAATAGAATTATTCTTACCATTAATTCAGTTTATAGGATGCCTTCCACGACAGCACTTGATTCCCTCCTGTTATTCCTCATATTATTCCTGGAGGTTTTATTACCCGTGTTTCCCCGAAAGTAAGACCCTGTCTTACATTTTTTTGGCCCCCTGTCTTACTTTCGGGGGGGGGGGGGGGGGGAGGTCTTATATTGGCAGCCCCAGCCTACTCACATACACACCACACACACACACACACACACACCGTATATACTTATGTATAAGCCGAGGGTGGGAAATGCAGCAGACCGCCACCCTGGTATACAGCCCCCAGCACAGGTATACACCCCCAGCAGTGTGGTATACAGCCCAGCAGTGAGGTACACAGGGTATACAGGCCCCAGCAGTGTGGATACAGCCCCCAGCCAGTGTGGTCACCCAGCAGTGTGGATACAGCCCCCAGCCGTGTGGATACAGCCCCCAGCCAGTGTGGATACAGCCCCAGCAGTGTGGATACAGCCCCAGCAGTGTAGATACAGCCCCAGCCAATGTGGATACAGCCCCAGCAGTGTGGAGACAGCCTCAGTCAGGTGTGGCATACAGGCCCCCTCCTGCTGGCACAGTGCCCCCGAACAGTGTTCTGAGCCCCCCGTGAGCTCCCCCCCTTTGTTGCCACTGCTGCTGCTCACATCTTACCTCCTCCAGCATCTTCTTGCAGCAGCCAGCGCGTCGGTTCTCCGTCCTCAGCTGTCTCGATTGTGACCCGTCGCAGCACATGACGTCAATCGACTACTGCGACCGGCCAGTCACGATGATCCGGGAGACAGCTGAGGACGGGAACAGAGGACCACGCGCTGGCTGCTGCAAGAAGACGCTGGAGGGTAAGATGTGAGCAGCAGCAGGGGGGCCTCAGAACACCGGCTGGGGGGTAGTGTGCCAGCAGGTGGGGGCCCATATACATAATGCACTACTCCCCTGCCGCTGATTGACAGGGGATGCAGTGCATATCTAATGAGTGGGCGCACGTGACATGTGACCCGCGCCCGCTCTCCCCCACTCCCCCGCTAGGGGCCTTACATTAGCCCCCCCCCCGGTTGTAAGCGGCCTTACATTAGCAGGCCCCCCGTTTACCCCTAGGCAGCCTTACAATCGGGGGGGGCTTACTTTCTGGGAAACACGGTATGTACTATTGTTTACGCTCATACTATGGTTCTTTGTAAGACACTGGCTAGTGGGAGGTGCCTTTTAACCTCTCATGTGCTTCTTGTCCCAATTAGAGCATGCAGAGGCAACCTCCTATGCTTTCGTGGAAGGTATCCTAGAAACCGAATTAATGGTAATAATAATTCTATTTTTGCACTCATACACACTTTTGTTTCTACGCGTTCTCAACCACCGAATGGGATGCTACATATGTCAGCAGTATTTTCAGACTGCTAAGAGAGGTATTTTGTTAAATTACACTTTTTATTCTGGTTGAATTGATGCCACTTTGGTGCCATCTAGGCATAATTTTTTCAAATGGGGAGACCTTTCTTGTTGTGTCTTTGTTGTGTGTTTTTAGCTAGGCTCTCTGACCACCATGCCTACACGTATCACTCATCTCCCCATTCCTGATCAACGTTGAAGCTCATATTCGGCTATACCACTATCGTGACATCATTCATTTGAATGGGGATCGGTATTTCAGTGATCCTTTTGCCGATACAGTGGGTGAACATATGCCCATTCGGCAAACCGAACACAAACTTTAAAAGGTTTGGTCACCTCTAGTTAAGATCAGTTTGATAAGTGAACATTTTTGTCGAATTTAAGATGTATTGCTGTCATTTGGAGGATTTGATTAGTGTATAAATCCAGTCCTTCTTGAATTTAATCCGAGTAAGTCCGCCTGCACTTTGTGGAAAGTCATGTGCACCTATCAGTGATGACTGAATGCCCCAGCGTAATAAAAACACATGACATGACACTAGCAGCAGGCCTGCACCTCCAAGACTTATAAGGAGAGGTCAGGCCAAGAGTTCAGCTTGGACACACATAAAGGGAATTGAATCCTCATGAATGATGCAGTTATGGTCACTTAAGTATCCCTTGAGTGTGTTGTTGAATTCTATCTCCTTGGCATTGTTACAGGCACAGACAGCCCTTGCTCATGTGCTGGTTTATTCAAAATGGCCCAGTTAGTGCACAATTCCTTCCCACCTCTGTTGTAGCAGGTGTGCGTGCCTCTCCCCATTAATCCTTGCTGTTGAAAAGAGCCGTTACCTCTGCCGCCAGCGTTGTCAGGGGGTGATATTTTCAGCAACTGATTTACAACCAAATTCTTGAAGGATTCCGTTGTGCAACACTTTTGTGACTCCAAAAGGAGAAAATAAATTTTCTACTTGTATTGTCAGTCGAGAAAAGTGGCTAACCAGGCTATGTTGTTGGCAAAAATGTGTATCAGGCGAGGACCTTAAAACAGACACACATGAACTGTGCCATGTGGACCAAGCTTCAAACAAGCAAAGGTACTGTGTCACCAACAGGAGGAACAATATCCATCCTCTCCTCACGCTGCCTCGCCTCCTCCTCCAGACCATCCAAGCTGGCATTGGGAGACCCCTCTGTAGTAATGGGAGTCCCCTTGGAAGCACAGAACATCAAGTAATGTCCCTCATCATCATCCTCATGAACACCCAAAGTTGTCTCAGAATATTGGATTGGGCTCAGGTTTGCAGGCCCTCTGAGCAATTGATTTCAGGGCTGCAGAATGACTTTGAAGAGGAGGAGGAGGGTAGACAGAAACTGGCATATGAGTTAATGGAAACCATGATGGAAGTTGAGCCTACTATTCTTGGCATGGGTAAGGATGTGTGATGTCCGGGGCTGTCACTCGGTCCCATCCTCCACAAGGTTCACCCAGTGTGCCATCACAGAAATGTATTGTTCCTGACTGTCCACAACAACTTCATGTGTCTCTTGCTATGTGGACCATCCCAATTACAGCGTTGCTACCAGCATGGTTGATATTGTTTAATTGTTTAACACATGCTTCTGTAAAGCGTGGTTGGAACACCGGGTACAATAGTGGTGTCACTGGTTAGACAGCTACAGCCAAGAATCACAGAAAGACTCCGCTCCCACAAGCCTAAAGGGAAACATCTGCACAACAAGCAACTTTACAATGTGAGCATTTAATGTTTTAGCCTCTGGGTGACTGTGTATTTATGCTTCCTTTACAAGATCTGGGACAACACCAGGCTTCACTGGTACAAAAAAAGTGAACATGGTTCAGGTTGATTACTGTGTTTGTGCAAACGCAGCTCATGGGCAAGAGGTGGGAGCACCTACTTTCATGGACAGCAGATTGTAAAGGGCCCTTCCAAATGTATAGAGGGCCATCCCTAATGTAAAGAGAAGATGACCTTCAGTGCCATCAACCACGGCTTTGCTTTTGCTGTTATTCTTAAGGCTGTGGGTACAGCACCAAATGAATGGAGGAGGGCCTTCCCAAATGAATAGAGGAGGGCCCTCCCAAATGAATAGAAGAGGGCCCTCCATAATGTTCAGATGAGATGACCTTCACTGCCATCAACCATGGCTTTGCTTATGCTGTTATTCTTAAGGCAGTGGTTTCGGCACCAATTGAATAGAGGAGAGCCGTCCCAAACATGTTACAGGGCCAATTCTGGGCCCTCACCAAACTCCGGCTTGCAGGCACTCCAAACAATTGATCTGAGGGCTGCAAAATGACTTGGAGGAGGAGGGGAGACAGAAACTGACATACGAGTAGATGGAAACCATGGTGGAAGTTGGGCCGACATCTTGGCGTGGGTAGGATGTGTGATGTCCCAGGCTGTCACTCTGTCCCACACTCCACCAGGGTCACCCAGTGTGCCATCACAGAGAAATGTATCATCTCTGGCTGTCCACAACTAGTTCTTCACGTGTCTGTTATGTCGACCTTCCTAGTTACAGCGTTGGTGACAGCATGGTTGATATTGTTTCACACATGCTTATGTAAGTCATAGACTAAAATAGTGGCGGCTATGAATCAAGTATCGTGGGGCAGCCACGGGGTAGATCACAGAAATACTCTGTTCCCAAAAGCATAAATGTCAACATCGCCACAGATAGCAATTTGGCAATGTGGGATTTTAGTATTCGTACCTGTGGGTACGTGGCTGGTTATTTACACTTCCTTTCCAAGCTCTCTGCTACGGACAACTTAATGCTTTGCCTGGACAACTAAGTGGATGAGGTTGATGTTTGCTTTCTCTGTGCAACCGCACCTTGTGGGCAGGACCTATGAGCTTGCTTCAGAGACAGCAAGTTGTCAAGGGAAAAGCACAGGCGACATGGCAGTGGTTTGTCCCGCAGACACAGATTTGGTACCCTGGGGTTCTGCAAACCTACTGGGGTGCTTGGCTGCCATGTGGTTCCGATAATACTTGTGGTGCTCAGTTTGCCTTTGCCCTGACCTCTTCTCAGCTTGGTATACCATATGCTACAGATTAAACAATTTTTCTCTGAAGGACTGTGAATATATAACCTGTTGCTTTATTATCCCCTCTAGACCTACAGCCCTAAAGGTGGGGTCACACGTGGCGATTTCGCCCGCAACATCGCCGAAAAGTGACGTCACAGCGATGTCGCGGGCGATATTGCAAGTGCGTCGCGCTGTGTGACAGCGCGACGCAACTGCAAATTATGTTCATAAACCTGTCAACCTGCGACCAGCGATTAGGCTGGATCGCGCCGTCTGACACTGTTGGCGGCGCGATCCAGCCTATATCGCAGCGTTACTGAGCCATCGCTCGCTGGGCTGAGCCCAGCCCAGCGAGCGATGGCTCCGCCCACATCACCGCCGCGTCACCGGCAACGTCGTGCCGTGTGACAGCTGGCCTGCGATGTCAGAAGCGAGCGGGCACCCGTGCATCGCTTCCGACATCGCAGGCCAGATCGCCGCGTGTGACCCCACCTTAAGTGTAGAGATATTAAACTTGTGTGTAATAATATAGGCAAGTGCACTCACCTATGGTATATCTTTGTAAAAAAGCACATTGATCACTGAGGATCTAGTAATGGTCCTTCGGTATGCTGCTCCAGTCCAGGGAAACCGATCTCTCAGCCAAGAGTCTGTGAGTAAGCTTCAGAGGTAATTATCCAGGCAGGTGAGCGCTCCCGCAATAGGAACCATAGAATAGGCTTCAGCTTCTTTTCCTTCTCAGGTTTATTCATAAAAATCATATTAATAGTTCTCAAAATAGTCATAAAACAATGCGTTTTGGCCACAATTGTTAAAATAAAAAGGCCTTCATTAGGTATAGGAAAAGAAACTGAAGCCTATTCTATGGTTCCTATTGCGGGAGCGCACACGTGCCCGGATAATTACCTCTGAAGCTTTCTCTGAAGGACTGTCATTCAAAAAATTCCAGACAGCGGCTGAACGCCCCCATGCCCTGAGTTCGGCCACAGGAGGGTGCTCTTGGGAACAATTGACCCAGTTGTCACTCTGATCAAGCCACTACCCCTTGGCACCTGTGTTGGTGTTGCATATCAATCTTCCTTTGTGTTGCTGTGCTAGCTATGCGTGCCAGGTCACATCAGTGGACTCATCATCGACTAACTCATCTTCCATGTCATCCTCCTTCATAATTGAGATTGTATGATGACCTGATGGCAACTGTGTGTCATCATTATTGTCCTTGATATCTGGAAACAGTTAATAAGGTTCCTCAAAGTGGCTTTCTTATGCGTCTGGGTTCTCAAATACTTGCGCATCAAAGCTCGCCACCTCTTAACGTCCCTTTTCAATGCTGCACAGTCAGAGGATATAGTCAACCAAAGGATACGTACAAAACACATCCTAGGAATGAGCAAGATTGGGGTCATATGTCTCCTGTGACTGATGTTGGGGGGAGGAAGGAGAATCAGGTTGAGGATTGGATGGTCCAGCCTTCTGTGTATCCACAATAGATTGTGTAGTCGTGAAAGATTTGGTGCTGCTTGGGAAATGCATAGAGGCCTTGTCTGCTAACCAACACAGAATCTGCTCTCACTCTTTTGGTTTCCACCCATGTTTGCATTCCAGATCAGGTATTTTTGACAGAAACAGTGGGTGCATCAAGCTTCTTCTGACCTGTCACAGACTCTGCTTTGTCGTGCACCACGGACAACAACACGCCCATGCCCATGTCCCTGTCCCTTAACAACGGTCTTTTTTAGCATTTTGGGTTTTCATTACATATTTGCACATATTCATGCCAAAAGCCAAGCTAACTGTGAGTCCCTAAAAATATCGGGGCAAAAAAGGACCACTGCCAATTTGCAGTAGTTTCACCCTTCAAGAGCGTAGAGGAGAGCCCTCACAATGTATAGAGGAGAGCGCTCTCAAATGTATAGAGGAGGGTCCTCCCAAATTAATAGAGGAGGGCCTCCATAATGTACAAATGAGATGACCTTCAGTGCCATCAACCATGGCTTTGCTTATGCTGTTATTCTTAAGGCAGTGGTTTCAGCACCAAATGTATAGAGGAGGACCCTCACAAATGTATGGATCAGGGCCCTTCCAAATGGCTTAGTAAGAGCAGTCCCTCCAAAACGTAACTAACAGGGCCATCTCTGAGCCCTCAGCAAACTCAGATTTCCTGCCTACTGCAGGCCCTCTGAACTTTTGAATTTAGGAGCACAGAATCACATGGAGGAGGAGAAGGGTCAAGCCCAATTCTACAACGGGTACATTGTAAACTGCTAAGGAATATATATTCCACTATCTGAGTGTCAATGAGGTAGGGACCGCCCAAATGTCTAAGCAAGAGTACCTTTACACGCGGCAACTTTTCTAGGAATTTCACTGGCAACGTACTGGTTGCAGTGAAATCATGGACACATTGTTCTATCTTGTTGCTGTGTACAAATGGAACAATGTCTCCATGATTTCACTGCAACCAGTAAGTTGCCAGTGAAATTCCTAGAAAAGTTGCCGCGTGTAAAGGTACCTTAAGAGAACATTACAGGGCCATCTCAGAACATTCAGCAAACTCAGGTTTCCTGATTACTGCAGGTCCTCTGAAACATTTGAATTTAGGGCCGCAGAATCACATGGCAGTGGAGGTGAAGGAGGAGGGTCAAGCCCAATGATACAAAGGGCACTGCTATGGAATATGTATTCCACTGAGTCTCAATGAGGGAGGAACTGTCCAAATGTCTAAGTAAGAGCAGTCCTTGACGAGTTGCATAAATTAACAGTTTAGGTGAATTCAGGTTGGGTTGCTTTCAACCAAAAGGCTTACTTACAAAGTCTGGAGAAATCCAGTCCGTGTTGAATTTTATGAGTAAGCCTATCTGAATTTTCCATTGAGAGCCGTATGCGCCAATCTATGATGATTGCCCCAGCAGAACTAAAAACACCCTCAGACAATACACCAGCAACAGGTCAGGCTCTCACCTCCAAGGCTTATAAGGAGAGGTCAGCCAAGTGTGCAGCTTGGACACCTAATAATTAAAGGTTACTGAAGCATCAGGAAGGGCACAGGAATGATCACTTAAGTACTCCTTGATGTTGGTCAATGTCTTCCTCCTTGTCATTGTTCCACCCACAGATAGCCATTGCCAGTGGTCTAGTTTTTGCAGATTTTCCCCCCACCTTTGTTGCACCTGGTATGCGTGTGCTTCCCCAGTAATCCTTGCTTTTGAAAAGAGCTGGTATCTCTACTGCCAGTGTTATCTAAAGGTGATCTTTTTATCAACTGATCTACAACGGCCCTCTTGAATGATTCCATTGTGCAACCCTTTGGTGACTCAGAAGTGAGATAAGGAAATTTGGTTGAAAAAGGTGGACAACCAGTATTGGTGGCCAAAATGTCTATCACACAAGGGTCTTGAGAAAGACAGACAACAAAGTGGGGCAAACTACAAATAGCCAAAGGTCCTATGTGTCCACCAAGATGAACTGTAACCATCCCCTCTCCCTCATGCCGCCTCACGTCCTTCTCTACCTCCTTGTCTTCAGGCCATCCATGCTGTACAAACACGAAGTTGGGTTTGGGAGTCCTGTCTTTAGCACAGAACAAGTCCTGTTCCTCCTCATCCTCTTCTTCCTCATCATCACCCACTGTTGACTGAGAATTTTGGCTGGGTAGTATCACCCATTGGAAAATGTTGCTCAATAGCTTCCTGTTGGGCAGTCAAAGCTTCCTCTTTCAGATTCTCTAGCAAGCGTTTCAAGAGATAAAGGAGTGGTATGGTTGTGGTCTTAGTAGCCTCATAAATGTCAGCGATCCACATCCACTTCACATTTATGTGTGGTGGCTGAGTGTCGGTCTGACGGACATGTTGAAGCTGGTATTCAGCCACTGCCCTCGGCAAGGATTAGTGCGCAGCAAACATATGATATTTTTTTTGATCAGATAAATTTTTATTGAACAAATAAACAGGCATACAGGAAAATGACCAGCATATACATTTTGTTATTATATCTCTGAAACCCCTTTCCCACCCCCCTCCCCCCCCAGACAGCAATCACCCGTAACAAATCATATCAACAATTTTTAGATATGTCAATATACAATCCCCCTCCCTCCGTTTCTTCTACCTCTTTTATATACCCCCTGTTTACACATGTGTATTCGTCACTTCTCATGTGCCATATTCTAGCCATGGGGACCAAATCTTGGTGTATACCCTATCCCTCCCACGTCTGTGATATATGTTACTTTCCAATCTAGAAATATAGCTTGCTTGTGTCAAGAATTCTCTTCTGGTCGGAGGTTCCTCCCTAATCCAGTATCTGGCTATTAGTTTCCTTGCTATGAACAACAATCTTGCGATGGCCGTTTGTGAGTTGGGGTCCACACGAATCTCGTCTACGTAGCTCAGCAGACACACCACCGGTTCTCTTGGTATAATACATTTATATGCCCCCTCAATTCTGTTAATGATCAATAACCAGTATGTTGACAGTCTCGGGCACGTCCACATCATGTGATATATCCCAGCCTCTTCCGTTTTACATCTGGGACACTCCGAGGTAGGTCTCAAATTCACCCCAAACAGGAAGGCAGGTGACCTGTAGACTCTATATATCAGATATAACTGAGACAGTCTACCCGGTTCATTAAGGGATAACTTCGGGACCCACTCCAGAATGGAGGACCATTTGTCCTCATCTATGACTCCCACTTCCGCCTCCCATTTTGTTTTTGCCTGTGTCGGGTATTGAAGCGAGAATGTATGTAGTAAGTCTCCATACACCGTGGAAATCACCCCTCTTGTAGGTCCGTCACCACATACATAATCCATCACTATGTCATTTTGTATACAAATCCTCCCAACCCTTCATTGTGTTTGGAAGGCATGCTGCATCTGTACATATTGGTATACCCCGGTTTCACTTAGTCCAAATTCCTCTCTCAATCGTGTGAACGGTTTTAAGTTATTCCCCACTATTATCTGGTGCACATATCCAATGCCCTTATTTCGCCACTCATGCAAACATCCCATCTCTCGTATCTCCTGCAGGTTATGGTTGTTCCACAGTGGGGAATATTTAGTGAACTGTGTTATTCCTCTCGCCTGTTTCAATTTCTCCCATACTTTATGATATAAAAGCAGAGTGGGCTTTAGTTTCCCCGCTAAATTCATGGTGTTGTCCTCCAAGCATTGCACCAACGGGCATTTCTCCATTACCTTTTCCAATATCCTTTGGACTACGGGTCCCTCTGCTCGCTGCACCCATCCCCTCACATGTTGTCCCTGAGCTGCCAAGAAATAAAGGTATGGATTCGGCAGTGCCAGACCCCCCTCATCTTTAGGTTTTTGCATGATCTCCAACCTCAAACGTGCCTGTTTTTTCCCCCAAATTAGGCTCCTAAAAATGGTGTTAATCTGTTTGAATCTCTTCTGTGGGACCCAGATGGGAGCATTGTGCAATATATATAGCAGTTTAGGCATCAAAATCATTTAATTAGATTTATCCGGCCCACCACAGATAGGCATAATTTACTCCATACCCCCACCTTTGCCCTGAGAAGGTCCAATACAGGGGATAGATTAATATTAAGGTATTCCGTAATTGGGGCTGAGACCCATATTCCCAAATATTTAAATTTATCCACTATGCGTAGTCCCCCCACTTCCATATCACTAGGTAACTTATCATCTAAGGCAAATAGCGAAGACTTGGTCCAATTAATACGCAAGCCGGACACATCTCCAAATCTCTCAAATAGTCTCATAGCGCTACCCAAGGATTCCTCCGGTTCCTCTAGAAACAGCAGGATGTCATCTGCGTACAGAGCCACTTTCTCCTCCAGGTTCCCGTATCTGAACCCTCTCACCTCCTGTGTGTCCCGTATCGCAGCCGCCAGGGCTCCACCGCTAAGGCAAACAGGAGAGGGGACAGTGGACATCCCTGCCTCGTGCCTCTATATAAGTCTATACGTTGTGACAGTATCCCATTTACTCGGATTCTGGCCTCTGGTTGGGAATATAGCAATCGCACCCACGAGAGAAATTGTGGGCCAATGCCCATTTTTTCCATGACCGCCCACAAGTACTCCCACTCCACACTATCAAATGCCTTGCGGGCGTCCAAGGAAGCTATCACTCTCTGGCCGGCATTGTCAACCGGTAGCTGCATATTCAAATATAATCTCCTTATATTAATTGCCGTCGACCTACTCGGCATAAAGCCTGATTGGTCCGGATGAATCAGTTTATTGATAACCCCAGACAACCGGTTAGACAACACCTTTGCCAGGAGTTTGACATCTGATGTCAAAAGTGAGATTGGTCTATAGGAGTCCGGATGTTTCAGGTCCTTATCCTCCTTTGGTATCACTATGATAATCGCCTCTCTCATGGATGCGGGCAACACCCCCCCCTCTCTTGATTTTTCCAATACTTTCCTAAGTTTGGGCAACAACACCTCTTCCATACTTTTGTATATTTCAATCGGAAGTCCATCCCCCCTGGAGCCCTGTCGTTAGTCATAGATGCCAGTGCTACACTCAGCTCCTCATCTGTCAGTGGTCCCTCCAACCCCTCTCTTTCTATTGCCGACAGTTTAGGCAGTTTAACCCCTTGCAAATACGCCACCACACCCCCGTCCGTGGCACCCGAGCCAGAGGAGTATAGGTCCCTATAGAAGTCTGTGAAGACCGAACCTATCTCCACACTATCCACTGTCAGGTCACCATCCACCTTTTGAATGGAGTATATGAATGGGGTCCTCCTCTGGGCCGCCGCCACCACCGATAGCATGTGGCCCACCCTTTCCCCCTCCTCATAAAAGGTGTACCTCTGAAATTCCCTCCTCTTCTGGGTCTTTTCCAAGAGATATTGATTGGCCCTCTCTTGTGCCTCCTTTAGCCTGTCTCCAGCCTCTGGTGTACCAGTCCTAAGCATCTCTGCCTCTGCCTCACACAAGGTCTCCACCACCGCTCTTTCCTTCCGTCTTGATTCTGTTTTACAACGACTAATTTCTCTAATGAGTAGTCCCCTTAGGTATGCCTTTCCCGTGTCCCAGACTATCTGTGGCTCCGCACTCCCCTCATTTAAGTCAAAGTATTCAGCAATCTCTGTGGCTAATTTGTTCATATCCAGCGAACGCAGCCACGCCGGGTGGAATCTCCATCCCCCATGTCTCCCCATCCTAGACTCCGTCCGCTGGATACACACACAAATGGGCTTATGGTCTGATATTATCCTTGGCAAGTATTCCACTTTTGCTACTATCGCCTCCATTTGTTCATTTCCCAATGCCATATCTATGCGGGATAGAGTATTGTGAGTTGACGAATAACACGAGAAGCACCGTGTTTCTTCGTTTCTCACTCTCCACAGGTCTCTCAGCCCCAGCTCCCTAACGTATGTACCAAATGGTGTTGTGTGACTCTGTGTTCTGTCCGGGTTAGACTTGTGTTTGTCCCAAAAATCGTCTTGGACATTATTAAAATCTCCTATTAAAAGGAGTGGAACGTTCCCAAGTCTTCCCACCCACTCCATCACCTCTCTGATTTTTTTACTTGAGAAACGGCGGAGGTATATACATTGCCACAATAGCTGTAAGTACCCCCCATAGTCTACACACCAAAATGACATATTGTCCCTCCGTGTCTGTGTGGTTATCCACGTGTTCATACTTTGTAGTCACAGGAATCAGTACAGACACCCCTCTAGAGTATGTGGAGTATGTGGCATGGTACGCGTCTGCAATCCATCGCTTTTGTAATACCCCTTGTGTGTCTTTAACCAGGTGTGTCTCCATTAAGCAAATCACTGCCAGTTTCTGGTCTTTGATATGTTGTAAAATGGTAGTCCGTCTGACCACGTCCGAGAGGCCTCTGACATTCCAACTTAGTATTTTAATATGTTCTCCCATATTCACTGGTATGAACATGTGTATACAATATGTCCCAGGCTGTGTGCTGTCTGTCCCTCCCCCCTTTCCCTAAAGTATTCTGCCCCCCCTCCCCCCTTCCCCTTCCCCCCTGACTCCTCCCCTCCCTTTCCCTAACATCTCGTCTCTCACCGAGAGTGGGTCTCCAATACCTAGCGCCCAATCTGCTCGGTACCTCAAAACCTATGATTGCAATCCTCCTTCCTCCTCCCGCCTAAAAAAAAAAAACGTTATGCAACTTGTCATACATGTAATACATACACTACAATTTTACAGTAGGATATACACCGCACATCCCACCACCATCCGGACACCTTCTCAACCGTATATCGCTCCAGAAGCTGTCCGGTCATCCCCCCAGTCCCCTCCCCCCAATCTCTGGAAACAACAAGGATGAACAGCCCACTGTAGGGCAAACAAATCCCCCTTTACTTTAAGGGTTATAAAATGTAAACACTTGGGTATAAGACCCATTTGAACCTTTACACCTGTATAGTTCTTCCAGTTCCCGTGGCATTCCTGGAACATCACTGCTTAACCTTAGTCCCGTCCATTGCCACAGCTCAGCCGTCCGTTGCTTTGAGCTTTTTAGCATTAACATCCAGCCATTGTGTAGCCTCTTCCGGTGTCGCAAAAAACTGAACTTTGTCCAGGGCAATCACTCTCAGCCTTGCCGGGAAGAACATTGAATACTGTATCCCCATGTCCCGCATGCGTCTCTTAACTCCCTTGAATTGCATCCTTTGTTTCTGTACCGTTGGGGAGTAGTCGGGGTACATAGCAATTTGCTGCCCATTAATTGTCAGATCTTCTGCATCTCTTGCTTTCCTAAGGATAATGTCCCGGTCTCGGTAGTTTAGAATCCTGGCTAGCACAGTGCGGGGTTCTGCCCCTGGTGGTCTTTGCTGTGTGGGGACCCTGTGGGCTCTCTCAACTGCAAATGCTTTAGTCAGGCATTGTTCCCCAATCTTTCTTTTAAGCCAGTCTTCTATAAAATCAGTGGGGTCTCTCCCCTCAGTCTTTTCCGGTATGCCCACTATACGGATATTATTTCTACGTGACCTGTTTTCCAGGTCATCATTCTTTGCAATCACCTCTGCTAGCTGCTGACTGTGCTTTTGCTCAACTTTTTGCATGGCTGTAATAGTGTCCTCTGCTGTTCCCACTCTCTCCTCCACTGCAGCCATACGCTTATCAGCTTTTTTAAGGGTTATATTTATGTTGGTGATCTCCCCCTGCAGTCTATGAACCTGTTCAGCCACAGTAGTCAGTGTCTTTTTGCAGGAGGACACTAAGCAGAATACATCCCTCAGTGTGGGTTCTCCCTGCATCTCAGGCTCTCCTGAGCCCCCTGCAGCTTCCTCCATTGCCGGGTCAGCCTTATCAGTATTGCCAGTTTCTCCCTCTGAGTGGGAATCCTCTTCCTCCACTATCGGGCCACTCGCACCCTCTCCTCCAACACCCACCTTAGCTCCTTCAGATTTCCTGGAGAATCTCTCCAGTTTTGCTGCAGCCGCCATCCTGTGTCTGCAGGCGGCATTCTCCTTCTCTGCAGCCTCCCGCGCCGCGGCGCCATCTTGGGAGCTTCCTCCCCCAGCAGTGCCCACATCTTGCTGCCTCCGTCTCGTCATTTCTGCCTTGTGCGGGCTCCAAAGTGACAGCAATCGGGTCCTGGCAGTCTCCCCCGTCACACTCGGGAGTTTGGGGCTTCAAACGGCGGGATATGCGGCGGTCTAGTGCTTCGGTCGGCGGGAGATCTCCACACAGCGTCCGCTCACATTACCCGCTAGGCCACGCCCCAAACATATGATATTTAGAGTACCAGCATGTGGGCAAGTCACAAATGAGTCCTTGACTAAGCAAATTCAAGCGCTTTTGCAAGTAGGTACGGCAAGACAGGGTTTGTCTTTAGAAACCGCTGTACAACTAGGTTCAGCACGTGTGTCATGCATGGAACATGTAGCAGCTTGCTGAGATGCCACCAGATTACGCACATAACCAGACCTGGTTGGAGGTTCAGTGGGGAGAGTCACTGATCGGTCTGTTCCTTCATCCCTTGCAACAGCTCTGCTGCAGTGTGGTGATTTATGTGCTAAACAGATGAGCTTTAGCAGAGTTTGTTTTCTCTTAGCTAATGCACTGCTGCAGAGCTCCCAGCTTGGGAGTGATGGGGAAGGTAATTCAGCGGAGGATAAGCAGGAGGAGAAGGACGTGAAACAGGAACTGACATACAAGGAGACAGAAAACCTTTTGGAAGTTGGGCACACTATTCTTGGCATGGGTAGGATGTGTGATGTTCCAGGTTGCGACTCTGTGCCACCCTCCATCAGGCTCACCCTGTGTGCCATGACAGAAATGTTTCATCCCTGTCTACAACAACTTGTCCATATGCATTTGTCTGTAGTTGTAGTTATGTGGACCTTCCCGATTACAGCATTGTTGAGATATGTTGATGTTGTTTAACACATCCTTGTGTAACCCTGGATGGCACATCAGTCAAAATAGTGACGGCTGGGAACTGAGAATCATGCAGCAGCCACAGATAAGAGATCACAGAAAGCATCCATTCCCACAAGCCAAACCAGCAACATTTCCAGGGAATGTGAGCATTTAGAATTTTCCCTGTGGGTGCATAGTGGGTATTTACACTTTGTTGCAAAGATCTAGGGCAAGGACATCTGCACACTTCACTGGGACAACAAAGTGAACGTGGTTGATGTTGGTTGCTGATACTGTGCAACCATATGTTGTGGGCAGGAGGTATGACCGCCTGCTTCCAGGACAGCAGATTGTAAAGGGTGTAGCACAAGTGAAATAGCAGTGGTTTTACTTGGACACAGAGTTTATACTCCGGTGTTCTGCCCATCTACCGGGGTGCTTGGCTGCCATGTGCTTCAGCATTCTGCTGATGCTCAGGTTGACATTACTCTTGTCTCTGCTCAGCTGTTATGGCACATGCTACAAATTACTGTGTTTTTCTCTGAAGGACTATCAGAAAAAATGACATACAGCAGAAAAAGGCCCCCTTTGCCTGACATCTGGTGGAGTTGCCGTGCTCTTAGGAACAGTTCACAATGTTCTCACTCTGGTCAAACCACTACCCTTTCCTGCATGTGTTGGTTCTACAAATCCATCCCCCACTGTGCTGCTGTGCTCACAATGCATGCCACCGATCCAGATTGTAACGGTTGCCTCATCATGGACAACCTCATCCTCCAATTCCTCAATCTGATCCTCCTTCCGAGCTGAGATTTTAGGTTGACCGGTTGGCAACTGTGTCTCCTCATCATCACCATCCTCCACCCCTTGAGAAAGTACATCACATTGCTCAAAGTGGCCTTCCTCAGGCCTTGGCTACTCAAATATTTGTGTATCAAGGCATACCACCTCCTCCCAACCCGCTTTACTGCTGCACAGTGAGATGCCAGAGACAACTAATTGATTTGTACTAAACAGATCCTCGAAGGGGCCAAGTTTAGGGTCATATGTTTCCTGCGACTTATGATTGGGGGAGGAAGGAGCACCAGGTTGACAGGTTTACGGTGCAGACCAAAAAGTTTTTACAGGAACATAGTAAATGCATCCGCCTTCTTCTGACATGTCACACTGCCTTGGCGGGCACCTCCGTCAACACCACGCCCACGTCCCTGTCGCTTAACGTCAGGCTTTGGCATATTTTTTTGTGACATCATCGTGTATACTTCAGGTGTAAAGAAAAGGTAATCCCAAACTTAGGGTGCAGAGGTGTCAGTTTTTACATGACAACCAAAAGTAGTAGTACTGTATTTGATAGGTTTTTAACAGCAAACAATAACCTGTATTAAATAATTGTTTGGATTTTTATAGCACAGGCCAAGAAACGTCTGACCCCAAAAATGACTGGGGCAATATGGAGCAGTGCATTTTAATGGACAGCACAAAACGCAACTCCTGTGTTTAAAAGGTTTTTAACAGCAACCTAAGGACTGTATTAAATAATTGGATTTTTATAGCTCAGGCCAAGCGAACTGTGGCCCCAAAAATGACAGGGGAAAGAAGTACTTGCGCTTTAAACGTACTTCACTAAACACAAGTACTATATTTGACAGGTTTTTAACATCAAACTAGGACCGTATTAAATGATTGTTTAGATTTTAAAAGCACAGGGCAAGAAAAGTCTGACTCCCAAAATGATCAGGATAATAAGTGTCATGCCCCATGCTGCAGGACCGACCCCTGCTGGGCTATTTGGTTGGTACCCATCATGCAGCTCTGTGCTCTCCAAATGCCTGCCATGGGCCAACCTCCACCAAGAAGGGAGACTGGTGCCCTTCATGTGGTCCCACTTGGTGTGCTTGCCCTTTGTTCCCACTATTCCTACTTACACTGCTGCTGTTCTCGCTCCACTTTCCTGTACTCCGTCCACCTCCTTCTCCTCCCCGAGGTCTGCATCCTGCCTGCAGAGCCTCCGGGAGTGGCTTAGGTCATGTGCCCTGCCCACTCACTTCTCTTAAAGGGCCAGCACACCTGTTAATTTTGTTCTTAATTTCACACTTAGCCTATCACTGCGTGACTACTATTTAAGGCACCTTCCCCTTAAGGGAGGTGCTGAGCAACATTGTCTGTCATTAGTTGTGTTGCTTTCCCACAGGTTGCTGTCCCTTTCCCTGCCTATGCTTTTGTCCTTGGTAATACCTCCTTATCTATACTCCTTGTCTCCCCTAGAGCCTGCTACATCTGACAGAACCGACTCACCTGTACGCTACCTGTTGCTCCTGTGGTGCACCTTGATCTGTAGCTCGCTATACCTGCAATTGCTAGTCCAGATTAACCATGTCCAGTGTGCCTTCTGGGCCTTCCATGGCTGCACACTCTTGAACCAGTTATTGATGAGCACTCCGGAGATGTCCTTAGAGGACAGGCTTGCCACGACAAGTGCCTAAACCTCATAGGTCTGGGGCACTCTCCTTGTTCATCATCAGTTTTAGCTGGGGTTCCCACAGCCTATTGGTTATTTGCTGATGTCTTTAACAAAAAGGAGACAGAGATCCTTCCACCTCATCAGCCTTATGACTGTTCGATTGATCTTCTCCCCGACACTACGCCTCCTAGACATCAGACATACTCATTATCTACAGCTGAGACTTAGTCTATGTCGAGGAGAATCTGGCCAGGGGTTTTATCCAGAAACACTCCTCGCCCACCGGTGCTGGTTTCTTTTTTGTTAAGAAAAAGGACAAATCTTTGACTACCGAGGCCTTAACCAGATCACAGTAAAAAATAAATATCCACTTCCTCTCATTCCAGAGTTGTTTAATCATCTTTATAGAGCCAGCATCATTACTAAATTTGATTATAGGGAGCCTATAAATGAATCAGAATATGCTCGGGGGACGAATACCAAGACTGCATTCAACACTTATGTTGGACACTATGAATATCGAGTGATGCCTTTCGGTCTTAGTAATTTCCCGTCAGTATTTCAGAAGTTTGTTAATGACATCTTATGGGACCTTCCTGCTTGTGGTTTATCTAGGCGATATTCTGGTGTTCTCCGCCCGACCTTCCTACAAATGTCTGTCTCGATCTTCAGAGGCTAAGGGAGAGTCATCTACATGCTAAAGTTCGAGAAATGCCTCTTTGAATGAAGATCTTTGCCCTTTCTGGGATACATTATCTATGATTTAGGACTCAAGTGGAGCCAGAGAAGGTTTACAGTGTCCTCCAATGGCCCCATCTTGTCGGCATCAAAGCTATCCAGTGATTTCTTGGATTCAATATTATCGACTGGTGATTCCACACTTCTCAGCTCCTGTCAAGCCCATTATCTCACACACCTGCAGGGGGCTAACTAACCCAAGAATTGGACCTCTGGAGCTAAAGTATCCTAATCAAGCCCTTAAGCAGGCCTTCTCCTCCTCTGCTCCTGCTTCGTGTAGGACATAGAATAACAAGCAATTCTCCCTCGAGGTGGATGCTTCCTCCTCCAGATCTGGGGTCATGCTAACTCAAATATTTGCTCCTGGCAAAATAGTAACTTGTGGCTTTTTTTCCAAAGACTTCTCGGCCAGTGAATGCAACTATTCCACTGAGGACCATGAACTGTTCACCATCAAGTTGGCATTGGAGGAGTGGCGATATCTATTGGATGGTGCTGTCCATCTGGTCATTTTCTTCACCGACCACAAAAATCTTGCTTATCTCTAGTCTGCACAAAGATTGAACACCCATCAAAGCCCACTGTCTTTGTTCTTTGCCCACTTCAACTTCTAGCCTCCTCTCTCATCCTGCAGAGAAAAATATTAAGGCCGATGAGCTCCTGAGGTGCTTCGAACTTTCCAATCAAGAAGAGGAGCCCCAGCACATCATTGAGGCCAGTAAAATGCTCACTATAGCTCCAGTTAACCTGTCACAACTTCCCCGTGTTAATACCCTTATTACTGAGGAGAACAAGAAGCAAGTGTTGGTTATGGGGTCATTCTTCTAAGGTGGCAGGCCATGTCAGCCAGAAGAAAACTTTGCAACTTATTGGATGGAACTATTTGTGGCCAACATTACATTAGGATGTGATGAACTTTAGCTATGCTTGCCCATCTTGTGCACGCAACAAGACACCTAAGAGATTTCCTGACATTCGTCTACTTCCTTTCCCTTTCCCAGTCTCACCGTGGTAACACATAGCTATGGATTTAACCATGGATTTGCCTAGCTCTTTGAATTGCACCATTATGTAGGTCATGGTGGATTTGTTTTCAAAGATGAGTCATTTCTTACCTTTTAATGGGCCTTCCCTCCAAACCTACATTGGCTGACCTTTTTCGGCCTTCATATCCTTCATGGCTTGCCTCAACATATTGTCTCTGATAGAGGAATCCAATTCGTCTTGTGTTTCTTGCGGTCACTCTGCAAATTGCTGGATGTTGCACTTGATTTCTCTTCCGCCTATCACCCTCAGTCCAATGGTCAAGTGGAACGAGTAAACCAAATTCTTGCTAGTTACTTGCAACACATTGTGAACAGTCATCACACCGACTGGTCTTTGCTCCTCTCCTGGGTGAAGTATTCTTAAAATAACCACGTCAGTGAGTCCTATACGAAATCTCCTTTCTTTATCATGTATGTATAGCACCCTAGAGTTCCTACTCCTTTTGCGCTTCTTCCTGGAAATCCAGCAGCTGAGTCTCTTGGTAGATATGCGCCGAGATGGAGGTTTCTCTGAAACAGGCAGCTATCAAGATGAAGAAGCATCCTTTTGCCCTAGTGACAAGGTGTGGCTAAGTATGTTCTCCTCAAAGTGCCTTCCTTTAAACTAGGTCCTCGATACATTGGTCCTTTTAAGGTCCTTTGGAGGATAAACAAGGTGTCTTAACAGCCTGGAACTGCCATGCTCCATGCACATTCACAATTCCTTCCATGTTTCCCTCCTGAAGACGGTGGTTCTCAGTCCTTACTTGTGACCTTGGGGCTTCTCCTCCTTCTGTTAACACATGACGTCTATGAAGTACAGGACATCTTGATATTGAAAAGGTAACAAGACTTTTCCTGTTGGATTCTAAAGAATTTGGTCTGAGGAGAGAATGTATAACCTGAGGAGAATATCAATGTGCCTTATTTTCTGGAGTTTCAAATTTGCGGGAGGAAGAGGAGGCGTATGGAGGGGGATACTGTCATGCTCCATGCTGCGGGACCCACCCCTTCTAAGATAGGGGGTCAGTGCCCATCACGCAGCTCTGTGCTCTCCAAATGCCCTACTGTGGGGCTGGTCTCTACTAAGCAGGGAGACCGCTGCCTATCACATGGTCCCACCCCAGATGGGCCATACAAGGAGGCCGCAAAATTCTTAATTTGAAGGTAATGGTAAAGTTCCCTATCTGATAGGGGAGGGGTCGCTTTCAGTGTATCAAATGGGTGGATCTGCATTGATCGTCCGTTGATGATGTCAGCGAACCTGAAGAGGCCAGCGGACAACCATGGCCGGACCATAGCCGGTTCCATCCCACTGGGCAACAGGGGGTGGAATAGGAGGGATACCATTGGTGAGCGCTGAGAAGCCAACGAGAATTTTCTCTGGCAATGACTCCATACATCCTTTGTGAGTTGCATGGGACCCAACAGAGGAACCGATGAGGCCGTGTGAGCTGGAGGCCATATTAAAGAGTTTGGATGAGTAGGAGCCAGCCAAAGTTTCTCGATTTCCGTCCACTTGTTAAAGGCCCAAAGTGAGGACCACGACGGAATCCTGCGGAGGTGAGCTGCCCTGATAACATCTGATAACATCTGGGACCGAAAGGCCTCCCTGGTGCTTGTGGGCTGTCATCGCCTTGGCTATTCTGTGGTGTTTGTTACACCATATAAACCTCATAATGGCTGCCTGAAGAGGCTTGAGTTCACCCTTCGGGACAGGCACCGGCAGAGTTTCAAAATGATACAATAGTTTAGGTATCAGCGTCATCTTGACTGCTGCCTCCCTGCCCAACCACGATATGTGCAACGGGGACCAAGCCTGCAAGATGTCCTTCAGTTCACGAAAGAGAGGGGGAAAGTTAAATATTTATAGTGTATCAAAGGAAGCAGAAATATTTACCCCTAAATATTTGATAAAATCTGATTTCCATCAAAATTTAAAGTTAAAGGGAACCAACCACCTCAGATGACGTCTATAAGCGGATAATCCATGTCCCTGGACCCTACCTACACCATTGCAGCTATCTTTTTGCTAAGAATATTGATAACAGCAAACCGAAATAAACAGTTTATAAGCTTACATGACTTCACTACGAGAGGGCGTCTCCCTTGGGCTCCAGTACGAGAGGGCTGTGTCTCCAGCAGCTTGAGTGACTTTCCTCCCCCTCCCTCTCTGTTTGCAGCACGTCACTGAAGGACGTGATATTATCTTTCTGTGGGCGGGCACGGACGGGAGCTGGCTTGCGTGCCCGCCCACAGAAAGATAATATCACGTCCTTCAGTGACGTGCTGCAAACAGAGAGGGAGGGGAGGAAAGTCACTCAAGCTGCTGGAGACACAGCCCTCTCGTACTGGAGCCCAAGGGAGACGCCCTCTCGTAGTGAAGTCATGTAAGCTTATAAACTGTTTATTTCGGTTTGCTGTTATCAATATTCTTAGCAAAAAGATAGCTGCAATGGTGTAGGTAGGGTCCAGGGACATGGATTATCCGCTTATAGACGTCATCTGAGGTGGTTGGTTCCCTTTAAGTTTTAAGTAGCTCAGCGCATCTGGGGGATGTGAATAGGTAGGGCCTCAGTTTTAGTATGATTCAGCTTATACCCTGAGAGAGTGCCATAGAGTTTCAGGGAAGCCATCAGATTAGGGAGGGAGACATGGGAGCTAGTAAGTGTGAGGAGGACATCGTCTGCAAAGAGCGATATCTTAAATTCTTTAGTGCCCAATTTCAACCCCAAGATATCTACCTCCCATTGGATAGCAGCTGCCAAAGGTTCAATACAGATGGCAAAGATGAGGGGGGAAAGGGGGCACCCCTGCCTCGTACCATTTGAAATGGAGAATCGGGGGGAGGTGTGAAAGCGAAGTTTAATAAAAGACAATGGTGTTTTGTAGAGGGCCTGAATTGTGCTGAGAAATCTGCCTGAGATGCCAAAAGACCAGAAGGACGCGAATAAAAAGGACCAGTCCAAACGGTCAAAAGCTTTTTCGGCATCTAGACTCAGAATCAACTTCCGATGATCCCTCCTATTCACCACGTCGACCAGGTATATAACACGCCGGGTATTATCGCCGCCTTGTCGGCAGGGGATGAACCCCACCTGGTCTTTGTGGATGATGTGGGGGAGCCACTGACTCAATCTGACCGCCAGTATCTTGGCATAGATTTTAAGGTCAGAGTTCAGCAGCGCAATAGGCCGATAGTTGGCACAATCTAAAGGATCTCTAAATGGCTTAGGTAAGAGATTCAAATGGGAGTGGGACAAAGAATCAGGAACCTCCGAGCCCTCCATAAAAGAGTTGATGAGAGAGGTCATATGGGGCACAAGGTCTGCTGCAAAGGTTTTGTAATAGAGGTACGTAAAACCATCTGGCCAGGTGATTTGCCCTGAGGCAACGCCTCCAAGACCTCGCCCAACTCCTCATGAGATATCGGTTGGTTGAGAGCTACAATGGCCTCTTGAGGGAGTGAGGGAAGTTGTAAACTGGACAAGTACCTCTCAATGTTCTCCGAGCTCCAGGAAGAAAGTGCCTCAGCTGGGGGGGGTCAGATTATTATATAGTTTCTTAAAGAAAGAGAGGACAATGTCCGAGATCTTGGCAGGGCTATAATGTATAACGCCGTCTGGATCGCGTAGTGCATGGGGGCAGGCCCCCGCGATGCGCTTCTTAAGCTGGCGAGCTAGTAACGTGGGCTTTATTCCCTTTCTCGTAGAACCATTGCTTGGAAAAAAGAAGAAGTTTCTCTATCTTCCTAATGGACAGGTCTTTCAAGTGTTCTCTAAGCCGTATAACTTTTTTCAAAGAGGGGACTGAAGGGTTGCTGGCCAACTTAGCTTCCCATCGCGAGAGCCTGGCGGTCTGCTGGGCACGCTGGTCAGCCTCGTTTCTCTTGGCCCTAGCCCCTTCCCTGATACAGTGCCCCCTCATCACAGCCTTATGGGCTTCCCATAACAGTGAAGGGGAAGAGACTGAACCTTGGTTAATCTGAAAGTATTCCACCAGATGTTGGTGTAAGGTGGTCCTGATGAGGGGGTCCTTAACCAGGTATTCATTTAAACGCCAGTGGCGTCTACCCCCCGACACGTGAGGTCGTTTGAGGTCTAGGATTATGAGGGACTGGTCGGACCAGGTGATGGCTCCTATTTCAGGACTTTCCATTTGTTGCAAAATCGAGGAGCTCACAAAGAAATAATCTATACGGGAGTTTGATGAGGGGCCGAGTAGAAAGAGAAGGCTCTTTCCCCCGGATGATCAACCCTCCAGGCATCAAAGAAGACCTCTGCTGTGATCAGCCACCCAAACTCCAGGGACAGCTTCTGCAAGCTGTCCGAGGGAGGATGGCCCCCAACCGAAAGACAGTCGAAGGACTCCGAGAAGGGAGCATTGAAGTCCCCCCCAGCATCTAGGGCGCCGAGGGGAGATTCCCTATCAGGGCCAAGACTCTCCTGAAGAAGTGGAGCTGGCCACTATTTGGAGAGTAAACGTTGGCCAAAATCAGTGGTTTACCCTCCAAATTGACTTCGAGGACAACGTATCTGCCCCCTGGGTCGCAGTGAGAGCTAATGACCTGAATAGGGCATCGGGATGAGAGCAGAATGGCAACTCCACCTTTCTTATTGGCGGAACAGGCAGAATAAGCAGAAGGATACACCCCTGCCGCAAAGGCAAAAGATCCTTTTGCATCATAATGGGTTTCTTGCAGAAAGGCCACTTCTGCTTTGAGTGATTTCAGCTCCCGGAGGGTCAATTTGTATTTGCGGGGGGAATTAAGCCCCCGCACGTTAAGAGATATTACACGGAACATGGTGGGAATCAGAAAGGAGTAGCCCAAGTGGAATGACGGGGGGCACCTGCAGACATAGCAGTCTTGGTATGTGGTGATAGGTCCCGGGCGACGCCACCCGGCCTCATTGGGTGGTCTCTGTAAAAAGAAGAGAGAGGTGGAAGGAAGAAAGAGGTAGAGGGTGAAAAATAAACATTAGAAAGGGAAGCTGTCAGAGGGAGAAAGAGGGCAACAAAGAAATACATAAATGTAACAACTATAAAACAGACAAGTAAGTCAAAAAGTTCCCGGGTTCAATCCGGGCTGGAGATCGCCTCCAGGGTAACTCCCTCGAATATGAGAGGGAGGAAAGAGGCCTAGCTGTCCCCCAGGCGATCGCCAGAAAAAAGAGGGGGTAGTGCCATTGACGACTCGAACCGACAGGGCTCCCCGCCAAACAAGCAGAAATTAGATTAGACCGGGTCAGTGGTATCTTTCATAGAGTACATAGGGGAGAGAATGTAAAAAAATAAACCCGTCTAAAGCAAATGGTACAGTGTACATAGTTATTAACATCTATATGAACTGTGCTGTGGAGAAAGAAAAAACAAGCACCAGCAGCAAAAAGTGGAAGAAAAAAAAAACAAATGAAAGGATACTAGTCACCGTGACTCCTTAGCCGGCATGGGGTCAGCCGAGCAGCTGTCAGCCACAAAGAGAAAGACAAGACGTCACTCCGGACATCAGGAAGCTTCAGCGAGGTTGAAGAGAAGAGGAGACCCCGCGTCCACGGCCTCCCCTGCGGGCTTTCCTCTTGGGCAGTCTCTTGGACCACACTGGTGCAGGAGCAGGGCCCGGCAAGACAATGTCCCATTCCGAAAGCACGATGATTGGAATGTCCAGGGCCTCACAGAAGGCCGGAGAGTCCACCGTTCTACGGAGAACCGCCGAGCGGCCATCACGGTGGGCGATAAGAGCGAAGGGGTATCCCCAGCGGTACTGGATCCGATGGTCAACCAAGGCTGTAGTGAGAGGACAGAGATGTCGTCTCTTCTGCAAGGTGATGTGGGATAAGTCTGGATACAGCTGTATTTCAGCTCCTGCATAAAGCATGACCTCTCTGTTCCTTGCAGCCACCATAATCCGTTTCTTCAACTCAAAATCATGTAGGAAACAGATCACATCCCTGGCTTGTTTGGAGGGGTCTTTTGGCTGGAGCGCTCTGTGTACTCTGTCGAATTTGATCTGGATCGGAGGGGACTCACCCAACACCGAGTTGAAAATCGATTGCAAGATCTCTTTAGGAGATTCATGACCGTCCACCTCCGGAATCCCACAGACCCTAATATTACAGCGACGGCCACGGTTGTCTAAATCTTCGAGGTGAGAGTGCATAGCTTCCAGGGCTTGTTGTTGGGCTGTGACCAGCTTTTGCAATTCTCCCACGTGGTGCCTGGTGGCATCATGGTCGTTCTCCAAGGTGTCCATCCGGCCTGAGAGGCGTTGGATAGCCTGTTGGACATTAGCTATTTCGGCCCTGCATGTGTCCTTAACTTCTGTGACCAGCAGCTTGAAGTCATCTTTAGAAGGTATACGATCCAGGAGATCCTGCCATGCATAAGGAGCACAGGCATATCCCCCTGCAGGGATCCATGCCTCCCTGTGAGTCCCCCGGGAGCCTGTACAGCTGCATGGCCGAGCCGAGAAGGGAGGGGGATTCCCCTCCTCCACGCTGCAGGGCCAAGTCTGTTATCACAGCAGTGTGCCTCGGTGTCTCCCCGGGTCCTGTGATCTCTCTCTGCCTCCCGGAACGCAGGGATGATTGATGAGAGGAAGGAGCCAAGACCCCCGCTGCAGACAGGCCGGGCCAGTCAGGGTGATAGCTGGGGAGGGTGTGGGGGAGAAGGGTCCCGACATCTGGGGGGCTCCAAACTCATGGGTGATAGCAGATTCCTCACCTTCCACCCCCACCACTTGTATAACATCTCCCACCTCATGATCTTCCTCCTCCGCTCCGCCGGTTGAAGCTGCATCCTCCTCCACGAGGCTCAGGGAAGATGGCGCCGGCTCCTCTCGTGCCTCCCGCTCCCGGCTTCTGAAAGCCTCCAGGACAGTGCGCTGATCCGGTGGGGGCACCAGGGGTGTCTGGAGGGGCTTAAACGTTTAGGACCCATGCTGTGGGATTTTGCCGCTGGTGCCGATAAACACTGGATGCAGGCGGGAGCGCCAGCTATGTGTGACCGCTCAGCTCTGCATCAGGACACGCCCCCCCTTATCGTTATTTTTAAATTAAAATAATAGTGATTATCGTTGCTCACCTGAGCCAGTTGTGAGATTCACAACCAGTTTGTGCGCTTTGTACAGCTGCTGCTGGATCCGCACTCTTTGTGCACAGTGGTAGAAATACATAAATCCAATGTACAGTGCTTTTGTGATCCGCGGTAACTTTATATGGACAATGCCCACAAGGGATCTATGGATAATGGTGCTTTATTTATACGCATTTCAGAGCAAACTTCGCTCCTTCCTCAGGAATGCAACAGACCTCAAAAGCACCGTCCATTGGATTTAAGGTCCTGGAGTGGCCTAGCCAGTCTTTAGATCTAAACCGTATAGAAAACTTTTGGAGGAAGTTGAAATTCCATGTTGCCCAGCAAGAGCCCCAAAACATCACTGCTCTAGAGGAGATCTGCGTGGAGGAATGGTCCTCTGTAATTGCCAACAAAGGATATATAACAAAGCATTGAGATAACATTTTGTTATTGACCAAATACTTATTTCCCACCAAAATTTGAAAAAAAATAATTCTTTCCAAATCAGACAATGTGATTTTTAGGATTTTTCTCATTTTGTCTCTCATTGTTGAGGTCTACCTATGATGTCAATTACAGACATCTCTCATCTTTTTAAGTGGAAGAAATTGCACAATTGTTGGCTGGCTAAATACTTTTTTTTCCCCACTGAAGACCCTATGACGCTGGCGGTCAGCCAATTAGAGTAATGACACAACCAACATGGCTACGACATTACTGTGACTGGCAAGCAAGCCCAGCATGTCTAGTCTCTCAAATCTCGCGAGGCAACCACACAAATACTCGGCAAGGACCGAGTAGCCCAAATGCCGCAATAGCCGTGCGAGTATCAAATAGTGATGAGCAGATTTGCACAATCTATTTTGTGTGACATTACTCTCTGGTTTAAGGGCATATAAGCTGTAAAATTTTCACCAAATTTCCAATTTTTTTTCAAAACCAAATGCAAAAGCAATTATCCTAAAATTACCACTAACATGAAATAAAATGTGTCACGTAAAAAACATTCTCAGAATCACTGGGTTCCGTTGAAACGTTCCAGAGTTATAACCTCATAAAGTGACACTGGTCAGAATTGTAAAATTTGTCCTGGTCTTTAGGGTCAAAATTGGCTCCATCACTAAGGGCTTAAAAACCTATTTTGTGCAATGCCTACATACTTTAAAGGGACTTTGTCAGGTCATTTTTCAGCATGATACTAATTAAACCCTTGAATAGTCCTTGGATAAACTTTTCAGAATATATGAAAAAACAAAGACACGGTGGTTGGAATCAAAGATCTCAAATTTGGACTAATCAGACCAAAGCACAGATTTCTACTGGTCTAATGTCCATTCCTTGTGTTGTTTAGCCCAAACAAGTCTCTTCTGCTTGTTTCCTGTCCTTAGCAGTGGTTTCCTAGCAGCTATTTTACCATGAAGCCTGCTGCACAAAGTCTCCTCTTAACAGTTGTTGTAGAGATGTGTATGCTGCTTGAACTCTGTGTGGCATTGACCTGGTCTCTAATCTAAGCTGCTGTTAACCTGCGATTTCTGAGGCTGGTGACTCGGATGAACTTATCTTCTACAGCAGAGGTGACTCTTGGTCTTCCTTTCCTGGGGAGGTCTCATTTGAGCCAGATTCTTTGTAGCGTTTGATGCTTTTTGCAACTGCACTTGGGGACACTTTCAAAGTTTTCCCAATTTTTCGGACTGACTGACCTTCATTTCTTAAAGTAATTATGGCCACTCATTTTTCTTCACTTAGCTGTTTTTTTCTTGCCATAATACAAATTCTAACAGTCTATTCAGTAAAAGACTATCAGCTGTGTATCCACCAGACTTCTGCACAACACAACTGATGGTCCCAACCCCATTTATAAGGCAAGAAATCCCACTTATTAAACCTGACAGGGCACACCTGGGAAGTGAAAACCATTTCCGGTGACTACCTCTTGAAGCTCATCATGAGAATGCCAAGAGTGTGCAAAGCAGTAATCAAAGCAAAAGGTGGCTACTTTGAAGAACCTCGAATATAAGACATATTTTCAGTTGATTCACACTTTTTTGTTAAGTATATTATTCCACATATGTTAATTCATAGTTTTGATGCCTTCAGTGTGAATCTACTATTTTCATAGTCATGAAAATACAGAAAACTCTTTGAATGAGAAGGTGTTTCCAAACTTTTGGTCTGTACTGTATCAATACATGAAAATAAGATGGACTTACTTAAAAAATGACATGTATCGGAGTACATAAGAAACAGGTGCTCTATAATCAGTGATGACTAGTGGTCGTATTGTTGCTATGTCCAAAACGCTGTGTGTTAAAGTAGAAGCCTAGTGGATTGGATTTCAAGAAATCTCATGCCCACTATGCTTCTCCTGACTACAGTGTTATTTCATTTGCGGTGCGGGTTTTTGGACTTCCGCATCTCCGCAGCAAGTCAATTTCCTGCTGTGGTGTTGGAAGAGATAACTATCGGCTGCGCGCAGGGAGAAGCCATCCTGCACCCATCGCATATGGTGAGCACAGGTCGGCTACAGTCTCCCTGCGTGCACCCCTGGGTTCTCACAGGTCCAGAAGCACTGCATCCAAGCACTTTGCCTCCGGATCGTGAGCACATACCTTTCTACATAAGTATTTCACTTTGCATTTTGATGCTAATTTTTAATTCAAATCAACTATAAGGTTCTTACACTAAATTTTCAAGTCGGTTTAGCTTCCTGGTTGGTCATTATATAAGAATCTCAACACCCAGGAGATTTTACCATAATATGTGGTCATATTATCCCTGACTTCACCTGCAGTCACATGCTTTACATACTGGCCTCACCGCTGTGGTCTTTGATTGCATCAGTCAAGTGTTGGTATTTTGTTATTTTTTCAGGCATGTAAATAATGATTAATGGTAGGAAAAGAGTCAGCTCACCCACGTGGAGGGTATGAATTTGTAGAAGAAATCCAGCATTCAAGAAATCCTTACAAGGTATGTATTTCCAATTCTTTAAAAAGGTCACAATCCAAAAAAGTAGAAAGGTGATTAAAATAGGAAGCACATGTATTCCTGGAGCCGAGCATGTTTCGGACCTAAGAGGACTTTGGACCTAATCAGACTCCGAAACATGTTTGCTGTTCTCCTGGAACACAAGTATTTCCTATTTTTATCACTTTTTCTAGGTCTATAGTGCTTATGTAGAAGAATGAAAGTGAAAACCTATCACATTCTAGAAGAATATGAGATAATGCAATTAGTTGCATTAGCACCACATATGCCCAGTATATAAAAAACCTGGTGCAGAAAACCTGGTATAAAAACCTGGTAAAAGTCCCAACTGACATGTGGTGCCACAAAAGCAAACAAAAATTCTCTAGCCAAGACACCATACCATCATTAAATGGGAGTCAGCTAAGCATTGTGGTAATGTAATTTTCCTCCTTTGTCTGTTGATATGCAGACGTTTGTTAAATTAAGGCCCTGTCACACATAAAGAGATCGCTAACGAGATCGCTATTGGAATCGCTGTTGCGTCACGAATTTCGATGTCGTTCTGTGTGACACGCACCAACGATCTGAACCCTGCTGTGACATCGTTGATCTTTACACACTGCTCTGGGTCATTCCTGGGTCGTTGTGCTCCCGCTGGGAACGCTACATCGTTGTGTTTGACAAATAATGAGCAACGATGTCAATGCTACGCTGTGGAGAGAAAATTCACAACGACCTCAGTATAATTCTGGATCGCTAGTGCGTCGTATGTCACATCGCTGGTAAGATGCCTGTTTGACATCTTACCAGCGATGTGTAAACGACGCACCAGCGATCTCTGCACATCGGGATTGGGATCGCTGATGTGTCGTTGTGTGAAACTAGGTCTTTAGTCTAAAGCCCCAGTCACACATAACGATTTCGCTAGCGAGATCGTTGTAACTGTGACGTTACAACAATCTCTCCAGCGATCTCGTTCTGTGTGACACTTTGCAGCGATCAGGCCCCTGCTGTGAGGTCGCTGATCGCTGCAAAGTGCTGCGGGTCATTTTTTGATCGTTGGTTTCCCGCTGGTCAGCACGCATCGCTGCGTGTGACAGCGAGAAACCAGCGATCTGTGACCTCACAGGGCTGGTTACTATGGTAAACACCGGGTATCCAGGCAGCGCGCACTGCCTAGATATCCGGCGTTTACCATGGTTACCAGCGTCCTCCCTGCTTAGCACTGCCTGTAAGCAGGGAGAACGCTGGTAACTATGATAAACAGCGGGTATCCAAGCAGCGTGCGCTGCCCGGATACTGCGCTGTTTATCATAGTTACCAGCGTTCTCCCTGCTCTGCCAAGACAGCGCTAAGCAGGGAGCGATGTGGGAGGTGGCTCCCAGGGCCTGATCGCTGGGGAGATCTGCCTGTTTGACAGCTCCCCAGCGATCAGGTAACGACACTCCAGCGATCCCGGCAGGTCGTTATCGCTGTCGGGATCGTTGGAGCGATCGTTATGTGTGACTGCACCTTAAGTCTCCGTATCTAATATATAATCACCAATAATATGTGTTACAAGCTTCCGGCGCTTATGTCGCTGTCCCACAATCCACCACGCTGCACCGGAAGTACGCTGATCACCATATTGGAACATCCAAGTGATGGATGTTCTAATATGGCGGTAGCGTCCACTAACGCCACACTCCCACTGCCCGACACTCCTGCGTTATCCGGTCTCCATTGCCCCCCTCGCAGGTCCTGCAGCCTCCAGGGGCTCACCTCTCATTGCCTCTCAGTCTACAGGACCTCTGATGATGTCAGTCATATGAATGATCACTGCACTCAGCGTGGCCACACAGGGTAAGAGTCACGGAGCTGTCACAGCTGGGAAAGAGGGAATGGGGGAGCAGAAAGACAGAGAGGGGGCACAGAAACAGAGTGGATCAGACAGAGGCAATGGGGGGGCAGAGGCACAAAAGGGGGGAGCACAGAAATAGAAGGGAGATCAGACATAGGGAATGGGGGGCAGAGACACAAAAGGGGGAAGCAGAGAAACAGAAGGGGGGATTAGACAGAGGGAATGGGGGCAGAGACACAAAAGGGGGAAGCAGAGGGGGAGCACAGAAACAGAAGGGGGATCAGACAGAGGGAATGGGGGGCAGAGAGACAAAAGGGGAAGCAGAGTGGGAGCACAGAAACAGAAGGGGGATCAGACATTTTAATGGGGCAGAGACAAAAGGGTCGAGTAGAGGGGAGCACAGAAACAGAAGGGGGGATCAAACAGAGGGAATGGGGAGCAGAGAGACAAAAGGGGAAGCAGAGTGGGAGCACAGAAACAGAAGGGGGATCAGACATAGGGAATGGGGGGCAGAGATACGAAAGGGGGAGCAGAGAGAGGGAATGGGGCAGAGACACGAAAGAGGGGAGGAGAGGGGGAGCACAGAAACAGAAGGGGAAGCAGAGAAAGGAAATGGGGGCAGAGACACAAAAGGGGGATCAGAGAAAGGGAATTGGTTGCAGAGACACGAAAGGGGGGCAGAGACACGAAAGGGGGAGCAGAGTGGGAGCACAGAAACAAAAGGGGGGATCAGACAGAGGGAATGGGAGGGCAGAGACACGAAGGGGGGAGCAGAAAGGGAATGGGGGAAAAGACACTAAAGTGAGGAGCAGAGGGGGCAAGAAACAAAAGGGAGGAGCAGAGGGAGGAAATGAGGGCAGAGACACAAAAGGGGGAAGCAGAGGAGGAGCACACAAGCAGAAGGCTGCTCATCTCCTGCTGCAGGAAGGTCAGCACCGACGCCGCTGGGAGATGAGCGGCGGCCGCAGACCGATCAGCTTCTAGAGGTATTGGCGCCACATTTCAATACTGCTAGCAGCTGATGAGATTGCTCATGTACTGGCTGGCGCGTGACCAATCAGCTTTGCCACGTGGTATTGGCGCAGGATTTTAATATCGCTCAGGGAGGAAGGGACATGGGAGGCAGAAGGCTTGGGGTAGGCAGGGGCACGGGGGAAGCAGAGTCATGGAGAGAGACAGGGAGAAACAGCACACACGGGAGAGACAGCGCACATTGGCTGAGAGCACACAGAGTGGAGAGAAAGGCACAAGTAAGACAGAGTGCACAGGGGAAGAGAGAGCACAGACAGGAGAGAGCGCACAAGGCAAGACAGGCACAGAGATTGCCCTCCTGATTTAATAACATCGGGCCTATTTCTAGTTTATTACAATTTAGAATTCAGAGTTCATTATTCGGAAGTGTGCAATAGCATATTACGGTATATTATTTCTTATATCATGTTGTAGAAGAAGCTGAGCAGAATGATACATAGTTTTGTGCTAAAGATTCAGGATAACTTGTATTTTATTCATTTTAAGTCCTGGTGTTTTCAAGCATATCAGTCCACTGGTCCTCAGTGATTGACAGCTGTCTTTTAATTTACAGTTGTATAAGAAAGGCTGTCAATTACTGAGTAGTTCCGCCACCTGCACTCATATACAACACCAGACATTTCGATAAATAAAATGCAAGTTTTACTAAACGTTTTATCACAAAAATGTATATCAATCTGATCAGCCCCTCCCCTATAGCACCTTGCTTACAGATCATTTTCAAGTTGACAGTAAGCAGTATCTGATCCGATTATAAAAATGAGTTATTACAAGCAATCACTTGTACTGACCCATTAATTTTCTTTACCAGAATGGTGTAATATTATAACATAAATGGTGTTTTAGTCTACCCTCTAATCCTCTATGTTGTGGTACTTGGAAACTTGTAATTCTTTTTTAGATCTTTCATTTTAACTTCAAGTTTTCCAACAGATACATATCTTGTAATGAAAGGAGAGTAATTAACATTTGTGCTCACTATGCATGGTCAGTCATGAATTATTCAGTCCATTTCTCTATAAACCAACCAAGTAGCAATTATCGATTTGGCACACCAAAAAAGAATCCAAGGATGCGTAGAGATTCGTATATTTTATTTGTGAATCTTCAGACAAGTAAAGTTTGCTTTTTCAACATAAATAAGTATTATGGTCAGACGTTTCGACCGTAGTCTTCTTCACTTGACATACTGATTATATATAAGAAAAAAATGGACAATTTCATGTTTACACATAATGAATAAAAATAATAATGTTGCATCATCACAAATAAAAATAAAAAATATATCGAGTTTTTCAAATAAGCCTCAAAATTGTAATAGTACATATAAGAACATTTCAGTAACCTGAACAATCAGTGAACAAAAACAAAAAAGGAACATAAATACATCCAATTCAGTGGAGGGACATAACACATAACAAGCAATATCATTAATGTAATACCTTATTATATTGCTATTTTGTTGCGTGGTGTTACAGCAAAAAGCACCACACACTTATCTAGAATAGAATAATAATCAAATTAATGACATACAGGTACATAGTTTTCTTCAAACAAAGGACTATGAATATATGCTGACATGTCTAGCCTATGGGGTTCTAGAATGCAATGGAAATCGTGTACCCATATTATCAGTACCTAACAAGCAAAGAAAGAACTATATAGTCAACGCATACAGGTATGGATATGAGAACACCTTCCTGTTATGGAAAATCATGTAAATTACCTGTTCACTCAACAGGACTTAGAAACCAATCCCGTCCAGTTCTTAAGAGACCAAGATGATTATGTACAGGGACATGTGTACAGATGGAAAAGCACAGATCAGGGTAATTGGCCAACTAATCGTTTTGATTATTTTGGCTCCGGGAGTAGCCTAGAGAATCTAGGTCTGGGATACCCACCCATTCCAATGTACCAGCCCCGTTTTTTAGGGGCAAGAAGAGGACACAGAGGAGGACGAGGAGGGGGAAGAGGTCATGGGAGCGGCAGACAGCCGACACAGCCGCGACCACAGGTACGAATACTAACTTAGTATATAACATTTCATCACAATTTATTTCACCAGATGATCTTAAATTACTACAAAAAGGTCTCTCATTTTGTCCTACACCATATTTTGATACCTTTAGTCTTGATCAAGATTTGAGAAGATTTTTCCGTAATTTACGTTTGAAAGCACATTTTGCTAGTCCTGACAAGGACGATTTGGTACCTCTTTCCCCAGCCTCTGAATGTATATCACTTAAAGCATTAGGTATACGGGTTCCAAGTCCGTTTAATCCACCTAGAAAGTTTTTTCCTATTGAAACGTTTGCCAATTTAGTACAGAAGGACATTGAGAAATTAATACACGGAGTTGAGAGAGGAGAATTTCGTCTTAAAAAGAATCTTACCAGACGAGAATCAGAAGTCATCCATCAATTACAAACTAATAAGAAAATCATAATAAAACCAGCGGATAAGGGGGGTGCTATCGTGGTTATGGACCGCACATACTATGTCAATGAGATCTTACAGCAACTTCAGGATAGCTCAATATATACTGCCATACCTAGAGATCCAACTTCTTCCATTAGGACTTTAATCCAGAAGAAGGTTGATTTTTACTTAAAAACATCTATCATAGACAAAAAATTGGCTGAGTATTTAGTGGTCCATAATCCGATCACCCCCATGTTTTACACGCTCCCTAAGGTGCACAAAAACTTGATGCGACCACCTGGTCGCCCGATAGTTGCGTTTACAGATTCGCTCCTCTCGCCTCTGGCTATAACCTTGGACAGAATCTTGTCCCCTCTCATTCCGTGTATTCCATCATATCTGAAGGACACCTCAGATTTTCTATCTGTTATTGGCCAGCTAGGTCAAGTTCCTCCGAACTGCATATTGGTCACTATGGACGTGAACCGTTTGTACACGTCCATAGCGCATGACTTAGGTCTTGAAGCCATGACTTGGTTTCTAGATAAGTATACCACATTCAGTGTGTCTAAAAAGCAATTTTGTTGTGATCTTCTGACTATTGTATTACACAATAATTTCTTCCTATTCCAAGACCAATTTTATTTACAATGCCGGGGGACCGCTATGGGGTCTAATATGGCACCCCCTTATGCCAATATTTTTATGGCATATTTCGAAAACAAGTACATTGAGAGTGATGCATTGATACAGTCTAGGTCTCTATTATGGAGACGTTATATTGACGACATTTTCCTGATATGGACCGGTACACTCCTGGAGCTGAACTCCACTTTAACGAAAATGAATAATTTCATACCGAATCTGACATTTACTTTGCACCATAATGACAGAGAGATTAACTTTTTGGACACTATGATTAGGATTTCTGAAATTGGGTCTATTACCACGGATCTTTACATTAAACCCACAGATAAAAATAGTATTTTACATTACACGAGCTGTCACCCCAAGCATGTAAAATTAGCTCTTCCACATTCTCAGCATATGAGACTCAGGAGAATAGTCTCTGATCCCCAAACCAGATCAGTTAGACACTCAGAAATGACAAAGAAGTTCCTAGAACGTGGATATCCGCTACAGGTGTCTGAACCAAGTACACCACGATCCAGCAGTCAGACCCCCCTGGTACCTAGAATTGCCTTTGTGACTAACTTTCACCCTTTATCATATAAAATAAAACAAATTATTAGAGATCACTGGTTGGTTCTTACTAAATCTTACCCTAATATTGCCGAATTTTCAAGTTTTCCCCTTATGTGCTTTAAACGTCCTAAAAATCTCAGGGACAGTCTTGTACGGGCCGATATTGGCTCTAACAAGAAGCTGCCCACACAGAGATTTCTTGGCATTATTATTTTTTATTCATTATGTGTAAACATGAAATTGTCCATTTTTTTCTTATATATAACTAGCTGTGAGCCCGATGCAAATGCATCGGGATTCTAGAACGTGGCAATATTATTTGCATTAATAGCATTATTATTACCATTAATAGCATAATTATTAGCATTAACAGCATTATTATTAGCATTAATAGCATTATTAACAGCAATAATAGTACTATTAATAGTATTGTTATTAGTATTAATAGCATTATTACCATAAATAGCATTAATAATAGCGTTAATAGCATTATTATGAGGAGTAATAGCATTATTAGCATTAATAAAATTATTAATAGCATTAATAGAATTAAAAATAGCATTAATAGCATTATTAATAGGATTAATAGCATGATTATTAGAATTAATAGCATTAATATTAGCATGAATAGCATTAATAAGCTTATTAATAACATTAATACCATTATTAATAGCATTAATAGCCTAAATAATAGAATTAATAGCATAAATAATCGCATTAATAGCATGAGTATTAGCATAAAGAGCATTAATAGCAATATTATTAGCATTAATAGAATTTTGAATAGCATAAATAGCATGATTATTAGCCTTAATAGCATTATTAATAGCGTTAATATGATTATTATTAGCATTATTAGCATTAATATTAGCATTAATAGCATAATTATTAGCATTAATAGCATTATTATTAGCATTAATAGCATTAATAATACAATTAATAGCATTAATATTAGCATTAATAGCATTAATAGTATTATTAATAGCATAAATAACATTATTAATACCATTAATAGCATTAATAGCATTATTAATAGCATTAATAGCATAAACAATAGAATTAATAGCAAAACTAATCGCATTAATAGCATTACTATTAGCATAAAGAGCATTAATAGCAATATTATTAGCATTAATAGCATTTTGAATAGCATAAATAGCATGATTATTAGCCTTAATAGCATTATTAATAGCGTTAATATGATTATTATTAGCATTATTAGCATTAATAGTAGCATTAATAGCATAATTATTAGCATTAATAGCATTATTATTAGCAGTAATAGCATTATTATTAGCATTAATAGCATTATTAATAGCATTAATAGCATTAATAATACAATTAATAGCATTAATATTAGCATTAATAGTATTATTAATAGCATGAATAACATTATTAATAGCATTAATAGCATTATTAATAGCATTAATAGCATAAATAATAGAATTAATAGCATAAATAATTGCATTAATAGCATTACTATTAGCATAAAGAGCATTAATAGCAATATTATTAGCATTATTAGCATTTTGAATAGCATAAATAGCATGATTATTAGCCTTAATAGCATTATTAATAGCGTTAATATGATTATTATTAGCATAATTAGCATTAATAGCATAATTATTAGCATTAATAGCATTAATAATAGCATTAATAGCAATATTATTTGCATTAATAGCATTATTATTACCATTAATAGCATAATTATTAGCATTAATAGCATAATTATTAGCATTAATAGCATTAATAATAGCATTAATAGCAATATTATTTGCATTAATAGCATTATTATTACCATTAATAGCATAATTATTAGCATTAATAGCATAATTATTAGCATTAATAGCATTAATAATAGCATTAATAGCAATATTATTTGCATTAATAGCATTATTATTACCATTAATAGCATAATTATTAGCATTAATAGCATAATTATTAGCATTAATAGCATTAATAATAGCATTAATAGCAACATTATTTGCATTAATAGCATTATTATTACCATTAATAGCATAATTATTAGCATTAATAGCATAATTATTAGCATTAATAGCATTAATAATAGCATTAATAGCAACATTATTTGCATTAATAGCATTAATATTAACATTAATAGCATAATTATTAGCATTAATAGCATAATTATTAGCATTATAAGCATTAATAATAGCATTAATAGCAATATTATTTGCATTAATAGCATTAATATTACCATTAATAGCATAATTATTAGCATTAATAGCATTATTATTAGCATTAATAGCATTAATAATAGAATTAATAGCAATATTATTTGCATTAATAGCATTATTATTACCATTAATACCATAATTATTAGCATTAATAGCATAAATATTAGCATTAATAGCATAATTATTAGCATTAATAGCATTAATAATAGCATTAATAGCAATATTAATTTGCATTAATAGCATTATTATTACCATTAATAGCATAATTATTAGCATTAATAGCATAATTATTAGCATTAATAGCATAATTATTAACATTAATAGCAGTAATAATAGCATTAATAGCAATATTATTTGCATTAATAGCATTATTATTACCATTAATAGCATAATTATTGGCATTAATAGCATAATTATTAACATTAATAGCAGTCATAATAGCATTAATAGCAATATTATTTGCATTAATAGCATTATTATTACCATTAATAGCATAATTATTAGCATTAATAGCATAATTATTAACATTAATAGCATAATTATTAGCATTAATAGCATAAATATTAGCATTAATAGCATAATTATTAGCATTAATAGTATTAATATTAGCATTAATAGCATAATTATTAGCATTAATAGCATAATTATTAGCATTAATAGCATAATTATTAACATTAATAGCATAATTATTAGCATTAATAGCATTAATAGCAATATTATTTGCATTAATACCATTATGATTACCATTAATAGCATAATTATTAGCATTAATAGCATAAATAATAGCATTAATAGCATAATTATTAGCATTAATAGTATAAATATTAGCATTAATAGCATAATGATTAGCATTAATAGCATAAATATTAGCATTAATAGCAATATTATTTGCATTAATAGCATTATTATTACCATTAATAGCATAATTATTAGCATGAATAGCATAATTATTAATATTAATAGCATTAATAATAGCATTAATACCAATATTATTTGCATTAATAGCATTGTTATTACCATTAATAGCCTAATTATTAGCATTAATAGCATAATAATTACCATTAATAGCATGAATAATAGAATTAATAGCAATATTATTTACATTAATAGCATTATTATTACCATTAATACCATAATTATTAGCATTAATAGCATAATTATTAGCATTAATAGCATTATTATTAGCAGTAATAGCATTATTAATAGCATTAATAAAATTAATAATACAATTAATAGCATTTATTTATTGTTTTTATTATTATTTTTTATTTCATTATTTATTATTTTTTATTTATTTTTTTATTATTTTTTAATTATTTTTTTATTATTTTTTTTATTATTAAATTTATTATTTATTTAAAGTGAGCCTGAGGCAGAGACCCAGTTCTCTTTCAGGTCCGCTGAAAGGGCAGATATTATTAGCATATATTTATTTTTTTTATTATTATTTTTATTTAATTATTTATTATTTTTTTATTTATTTTTTTATTATTTATTAATTAATTTTTAATTATTTTTTTTATTATTAAATTTATTATTTATTTAAAGTGAGCCTGAGGCTGAGACCCAGTTCTCCTTCAGGTCCGCTGAAAGGGCTGATATTATTAGCATATATTTAATTTTTTTATTATTATTTTTATTTAATTATTTATTATTTTTTATTTATTTTTTTATTATTTTTTAATTATTTTTTAATTATTTTTTTTATTATTACATTTATTATTTATTTAAAGTGAGCCTGAGGCTGAGACCCAGTTCTCTTTCAGGTCCGCTGAAAGGGCTGATATTATTAGCATATATTTAATTTTTTTATTATTATTTTTATTTAATTATTTATTATTTTTTATTAATTTTTTATTATTTTTTTATTATTTTTTAATTATTTTTTTTATTATTAAATTTATTTGTTGATGCGCTCTTCTGATTGGTCGCTGTGTACTGCCCTCAGCCAATCAGAAGAGCCCGTCATTTCCTATTGACATACATTAGCGGTGTGTCGGCGATTTTATGGCCGGCCAACTGGTTCTATTTGTCGGCCCTAAAATCGCGGACACACCGCTAATGCATGTCTATGGGCAGTCATCCTGATTTCTGATTGGTCGCTCTTTGGTGACGCCGACCAATCAGAATTCGAGCTCACTGCCCATAGATATGCATTAGCGGTGTGTCCGCGATTTTAAGGCCGACAAATAGAACCAGGTGGGCGGCCATAAAATCGCCGACACACCGCTAATGTATTTCAATGGGAAATGAGGGGCTCTTCTGATTGGCTGAGGGTAGTAGACAGTGACCAATCAGAAGAGCCCCTCACATCTCATTGAGGTAGAATGGTGGATTTGTCGTCCATTCTATCTTAATGATAAGTGAAGAGGACGTCGGAGCTGGAAGTTGGCAGAAAGAAGACAGAAGACCCCGGGGGCCGGACGAAGAGGCAGAGATGGCGGAAAGAAGAGAGAAGACCCCCGGGGCCGGAGGAAGAGGACGCCTGGCCGGACGGAGGACTTGTGGATCGGACGGACGATCAGATGACTAAGAAGGCATGTAAGTAATCGACGGGGACATTAGGTTAGGGGACGGCGGGGGCTTCGGGTGTAGGGCTTTAGGTGTTAGCGACAGCGGCGGGGGAAAGCGGCGGGAGCTTAGGAGGCGGCGGGGCTTAGGGGGTAGGGGCTTAGGTGCGGCGGGGCGGCGGCGGACGGTAGGGGCTTAGGTGCGGCGGGTCGGGGCTTAGGATGCGGCGGGGCTTAGAGGGTAGGGACTTAGGGGCGGCGGAGTTAGGGGGTAGGAGCTTAGGTGCGGGGTGGCTGTGCGGACATTGCGGGGTGGGTGTGCGGACATGGGGTGGCTGTGCGGACATGGGGGGGCTGTGTGGACGACATGGGGGTGGCTGTGCGGACATGGGGGTGGCTGTGTGGACATGGGGGTGGCTGTGCGGACATGGGGGGGGGGCTGTGCGGACATGGGGGTGGCTATGCGGAGATGGGGGGGCTGTGTAGACATGGAGGGGGCTGTGCGGACATTGGGGTGGGTTAGGTGCGGCGGGGCGGCGGCGGACGGTAGGGGCTTAGGTGCGGTGGGGCTTTTAGGTGCGGCGGGGCTTAGGGGGTAGGGGATTAGGTGCGTCTGGTCGGGGCTTAGGTGCGGCGGGGCTTAGGGTGTAGGGGCTTAGGTGCGGCGGGTCGGGGCTTAGGATGCGGCGGGGCTTAGAGGGTAGGGACTTAGGGGCGGCGGAGTTAGGGGGTAGGAGCTTAGGTGCGGGGTGGCTGTGCGGACATTGCGGGGTGGGTGTGCGGACACGGGGGGGCTGTGTGGACGACATGGGGGTGGCTGTGCGGACATGGGGTGGGTGTGTGGACATGGGGGTGGGTGTGCGGACATGGGGGGGGGCTGTGCGGAGATGGGGGGGCTGTGTAGACATGGAGGGGGCTGTGCGGACATTGGGGTGGGAGTTGTGGGTAGCGGGGAGCAGAGGCGGCATTGGCGGCCATTGCGAGTCGGCTTAAAACTGCTCGCAATGGCCGCTTCGCGGCCAATGCTTCGCGCGTATCCACATGACGACACCGGAAGTAGCGCCGAGAGGGGCGCTTTTGCGATTCGCGATTATATAATAGATCAGTATGTCAAGTGAGGAAGACTACGGTCGAAACGTCTGACCATAATACTTATTTATGTTGAAAAAGCAAACATTACTTGTCTGAAGATTCACAAATAAAATATACGAATCTCTACGCATCCTTGGATTCTTTTTTGGTGTGCCAGATCACTTACTACTATTATTGACTATTAATTCTGTGCACCCTTAAGGTTGTGAGCCAGCCCTGTGACTATTCTCGCAATTATCGATTTGTGACATTGACAATAGTCTTGTCATTATTTAGTTACTATGATCCTTGATCAAGACATTTAGTTGCATACAGTATCAGTTGTTAGTTTAACCACAAAAAAATTCACGTTAAGTAACATAATAAGACACTGTTTTTGTATTTCTATACATATAATGTATTTTTCCTGGGAGTGAGAGATACTGTGTATGTCAATATAGATATATATATTTTCCTGAGATGGAAACTACACCTGCTTCTCCTGCTGTTCTGAACGGAGATTATCCCGCACATAAAAGAAAAAATATATGATTAAACTGTATAGATACATTTGAGAATTTTATGCTTCAACATTTTTGATTGTATGAAGAATTCGTGTATCATGATAATTATGTTGTCAGAGGGTAATGATTAAGAAAACAAATTTACCCAGAGGCCAAACCCAGTGTTGTCATCCAATTATAACATCCATTTCTCAGCTGCACCACCTGCCAAGGACTTCTGAAGATGCTATTAGTAGAGATGCTAAGCTGTGCATTGTCAGGAACTACTCCTCTTGTCTACTGTTTCCCTGGACTCTAGAGGTGAACTAAGTGAGTCTCCTCAGTAAAACGTTAGCTATAGAAGTAAAGATTCTTTCACAATTTGGATGCTCCAATATATTTTTGTAATTTGAAAGCTTGTTGGGAAGAAACATAAATGAATAACTTCCATTGTAGGAAGCATTATCACTGTGGAAGGCTTTAATTTTGTAATACTAACGTCTTCATGACATTTGACGTACCTATACGTCATGGTCAGAGTGGGGTTCCTGACTAATATTGTGAAGGTATCTCAGAGGGATTGCGAGAGGCATAGAAGCTGTGCCCACTCAGTCGCCACCTAGAGGTCAGCGTGATAGCTGAGCTTCAGCTGTCACAGCCAGTCTTTGTGCCCACACCACCCCATTTTATAACCCTCTAAGGCAGTGTTTCTCAACTCCAGTCCTTGGGACCCTCCAACAGGTCATGTTTTCAGGATTTCCTTAGTATTGCACAGATTCCCAGTGCAATACTAAGAAAATCCTGATAACGTGGCCTGTTGGTGGGTCTTGAGGACTGGAGTTGAGAAACATTGCTCTAAGGCTACGTTCACACGTTTCGGTTTTGGTGTGTTTTTTTGAGGTTCTGCTTTTCAGTTGCAAAATTGATCCGCTTTTTCCAAAAAACGCATCTCCATTCACACAGTGCATATTTGCTGTGTTTTTCCTAGATGTGTTTTTTTTTTAATACATTCGCAATGGGCGGCAATGATAATAGTGCAGAAGGAAAAACACCAAGAAATTGACATGATCATTCCAGAGAAAATGTATCCTCAAAAAACGGAGCATCTCAATGTTAAATTTGGAAATGCATTGACTTGGCTGGGATGCATTGCACTGCAAAAATGGACCCAATATGCAACGTGTGAACGTAGCCTAAATGCTATATCTCAATAGAGAGATCTCAATATACATTATAGCATTTAGAAGGTTTGGAGATGGAGTACCCTTCTCCCTTGTGATTGACAACCCCGCAATATAATCTTGAGCTGCCTATTATTGCCATGGCAACATGAGGCCAAACAATGACCTCTAGGTATGCTGGCTACGACCTATTAGACCATGCCAGGAACATAGTCTGAGGTGTTCTCTCAGCGTCACACTGACAAGTGTAACACGTTGCAATACATATTCATGGCAATATATTATACCAGCCTAATAAAATTTAACGTCTAAGGACTAAGTAAAAATATTGTTTTTTAAAAAAAATACAAAATAAAAAAATATGCCAATAAATACATAGATTTATGTAAAAACAAAAAAGTGCACATAGATGGTATGACCACATCAAGAATAACCCAATCTATAAAACTGTCACACTATCCAACCCATGCAGTGAACACTATAAAAAAAAGTGTCAAAAGCTATGCTTTTTAAATCATACTACCTTAAAAAAAGGAATACTAAGTGATGAAAAATTCACATGTAAATAAAAATGGTATTCTGTAAAAGGAAAATGTCATTTTGTCCCTCACAAAACAAGCCGCTACTCAGGTCTGTCAGAGAAAAAATAAAAAAGGTCTAGATCGTAGATGCAAAAATAATTTGTTATTTTTCTTAAAATTTCCAACGGTTGAGAGATGATCTTAGTGCAATAAAGTGGGACGATATCCTGAGACCTAAAAGTACACAAAGCAAATGGGAGCCATTTATTAGCATCCTGAATAGGGCGTGTGCACAATATATACCCTATGGGAATACACATGCTAGAAATAGGAGAAAACCACTATGGCTAAATAAGTCTGTAATGGGCGCAATAAGTGACAAAAAGAAAGCATTTAGGGAATTAAAGCAAGTAGGTAGTGATGAGGCATTAAATAAATACAGAAAATTAAATAACATCTGTAAAAAGCAAATCAAGGCAGCAAAGATTGAGACGAAGAGACTCATTGCCAGAGAAAGTAAAAAAAATCCCCAAATATTCTTTAACTACATAAATAGTAAGAAACTAACAAATGATTGTGTTGGCCCCCTAAAAATAGTCTGGGTGAAATAGTGGATGAGGGTGAGGAAAAAACCAATATGCTAAATTACTTTTTTGCAACAGTATTTACACTAGAATATCCCATGACAGACAACATGATCAGTGATAACAAAAACTCTACATTAAATATAACTTGCTTAACCCAACAGGAAGTACGGCACCGTCTAAAAATCACTAAAGTTGACAAATCCCCAGGCCCGAATGCGATACACCCCAGAATCAGGAATTACCGTAAGTACTGTCATAGATAAACCATTATTTTTAATCTTTAAAGATTCCATAATAACAGGGTCTGTACCACAGGACTGGCATATAGAAAATGTGGTGCCAATATTCAAAAAGGGGACAAAAACTGAACTTGGAAATTATAGGCCAGTAAGCTTAACCTCTACTGTGGGTAAAATCCTAGAGGGTTTTTTAAGAAATGCTATACTGGAGTATCTGAATGCAAATAACCTCATGACCCAATATCAACATGGGTTTATGAGGGAGCGTTCCTGTCAAACTAATCTAATAAAGGTTCTGGGATCAAAGGTGTATCACAGTCCGCGCTGCCCGATCGTCCAAAAGGATCACAAGGGAAAACAATGTTCCAAACGAAATTCTCTTTATTCCTATAAACCGACGCGTTTCGGCGCCCAATCCTGGCACCGTCCTCAGGGTATCCCTGAGGACGGTGCCAGGATTGGGCGCCGAAACGCGTCGGTTTATAGGAATAAAGAGAATTTCGTTTGGAACATTGTTTTCCCTTGTGATCCTTTTGGACGATCGGGCAGCGCGGACTGTGATACACCTTTGATCCCAGAACCTTTGAAGCACCCACGGCCCCGTGGAGGTGGAGGTCCAGCAGCAGCCTACATTACTAAAACCAACGCTTTTATTCCAGTTGTGGGATTCACAACTGAACCAGGTTAGTGCAGACCTGTTTGTACCGATTAGTCCCTAATCTATGCCAAATGATAGGGCACTATTGCGCCTCTGTTGTCTCCCCTTATATTTTTATATAAACTAATCTAATAAGCTTCTATGAAGAAGTGAGTTCTGGACTGGACCAAAGAAATGCAGTGGACGTGGTGTATATGGACTTTTCAAAAGCTTTTGATACGGTGCCACACAAAAGGTTGATACATAAAATGAGAACAATGGGGATAGGGGAAAATATTTGTAGGTGGGTTAAGAACTGGCTCAGTGATAGGAAACAAAGGGTGGTTATTAATGGAACACACTCAGAATGGGTCACTGTTAACAGTGGGGTACCACAGGGGTCAGTATTGGGCCCATTTCTTTTTAACATATTTATTAATGACCTTGTAGGGGGCATACAGAGTAGAATCTCAATATTTGCAGATGACACTAAATTCTGCAGGGTTATCAATACAGAGGAGGACAATTTTATATTACAGGAGGATTTATGTAAACTAGAAGCTTGGGCTGATAAATGGCAAATGAGCTTTAATGGGGATAAATGTAAGGTCATGCACTTGGGCAGAGGAAATAAAATGTATAATTATGTTCTTAATTGTAAAACACTGGGCAAAACTACCACTGAAAAAGACCTGGGTGTATGGGTAGATGATAAACTCACATTTAGTGGCCAGTGTCAGGCAGCTGCTGCAAAGGCAAATAAAATAATGGGATGCATTAAAAGAGGCATAGATGCTCATGAGGACAACATCATTTTACTTCTATTCAGGTCACTAGTGTGACCACACTTAGAATACTGTGTACAATTCTGGTCTCCTGTGTATAAGAAAGACATAGCTAAACTAGAGCGGGTGCAGAGAAGAGCGACCAAGGTTATTAGAGGACTGAGGGGTCTTCAATACCAAGACAGGTTATTAAACTTGGGATTATTTAGTTTGGAAAAATGAAGGCTTAGGGGTGATCTTATAATAATGTATAAATATATCAGGGGACAGTACAGAGACCTTTTTAATTATCTTTTTACTCTTAGGCCTGAGACGGGGTCATCCTCTACGTCTGGAGGAAAGAAGGTTTAATCATAATCACAGACGTGGATTGTTTAAGGTAAGAGCAGTGAGACTATGGAACTCTCTGCCACATGATGTTGTAATGAGTGAGTCACTACTAACATTTAAGAACGGCCTAGATGCCTTTCTTGAAAAATATAATATTACCAATTATATACATACTAGATTCTTTGATAGGGCTTTGATCCAGGGAACTAGTCTGATTGCTGTATGTTGAGTCAGGAAGGAATTTTTTGCCGCAATGTGGAGCTTAGTGTTGCCACATGGTTTTTTTTTTGCCTTCCTCTGGATCAACATGTTAGTCTATGGGTTTAACTAGATGGACTTAAGGTCTTCCTTCAACCTTAAATACTATGTTACTATGTTTTTGTGTAATAGCAGCAAAATGTAAAAAAAATAAATAGGATATAGCTGTAATGATACTAACCCAAAGTATAAAGTATACAGCCATCTTATAAACGTTACCGTGCGGCAAAGTAAAAATAAATTTTAAAAATTCCTGAATTGCTGTTTCCTGTTCCTTCTGCTCTCAAATATCGGGATAGAAAATGAATCAAAAAACGTTATGGTATGGTACATATAAAATCATCAACTCATTCTGCAAAAAAAACAAGCCCTGACAGGTACATGTCAGCAGATATATAGAAACATTATAGTTCTCAAAATATGATGATTCAAAAACATATCTGTCTGTATAATTACCTTGTGGTGTCTGTCATCCACTCACGACGTCATCTTGTCCCAATATCATGCGCCACGGCAGCTGTAGTTGCACAAGTGATAGGTGTGCAAATATCATGAAGATTAAATCCAAGCACTCATTTAGTTTGTTAGTCTGCTTAAAGGGTTCCTGTCACCTCCAGAACACCTCCTAAGCTACCAAAACATGTCTCTGCAGCATCCTATCACTATTCTCACACTCCTTTTGTCTCCTAAAAATATCCTGTGAAAGTGCATAAAAACATTTTAATACTCATTAGTGATTATAATTAGCAAGGGCTATATTCTTTAGCCCTTAGGGCGTGTTGTTTTGCAGGCTCCAGGATCCACCCTCTCTCTGTCTGTGTGCTCTGCTTGTGCAGGCTTTACCCTCCCCCCTCTCCATCACTCACAGAATGCAAATCATTAGTCCTGCCTTCAGCTCCATATCACAGCAGCACAGAGAGAGAGAGAGGGGGATCATTCGGGGCGTGAAAATGAGCACCTAGGGAGGGCTTAGAGTCTCACAGGGGACGCCCTGTGAGACTTATTCAGGGACAAGAAGTCTCAGATTTGTAAGTGTATATTGTTGATTATTCCAATGTTACAGAGCGCATTTTTTTTATAGAAAAGGAGCACTAATACTGATATGTTAGGGTGCAGGGACAGGTATTAATAGGATTGGGGGTGATTTGGAGGGGTCAGGTTCCCTTTCAAGGCAACATAGGTGTAGTAGGTGACTGGCAGGACAACGTTTCGGCCTCCAATTAGGCCTTGTTCACAGAGTCACTAAGAATAAATAAATAAGAAGAGTACAATAAACAGCTTGTACATGATACACAATTAAATCAAGTTATTTACAAATTTACAAAGGCATCATGTCTAGATTGGTCTTGTGATAAAAACCGGTATCAATGGAGAGTAGAGATAACCGGAGACATTGGTCACAACAGAATACAAAAGATTAGAGAGGTAGATATAGGGTCAAAAGAGCAAACGGCCAATGAGTTTACCTGCTATAGTTATATTGGGAGATCACTAGTATTGGGGTTATTTGTAGAGACAATGTGGTTTCTGCAGGCTGTGGTCCAAGGTTATAACCTAAAGAGAGATGAGGTGTGGAAGGTGATTGGTTTAGGATAAATGTGTATTGTGGGCAAATCATATCTAGAAGGATGTATACCTGCTAAACTATTTTTGGTTGATCTAGGGTGGCAACTGCTGTATAAGAGGGAGACCATTACAATCAGTCAGTCGGTTTGGAGTATAGATCTGTACTTAGTCTGCCATCAGTGTTTTTAATGACCTTGGTATCCAGGAATGGGATCTCAATGGCATGTGAACTTAATTTAAATTTTAGTTCGGTACGTACTGAATTGATGAACTCAAGAAAGAGTGTAAGGTTTTCCTTGGAGCCTGTCCAGATGCAAAACACATCGTCTATATAGCGCAACCATGTGGTGACGTAGGCTTTGAACAGATCATGTGTATAGATATATATCAAACAAGAAGGAGGATTCGTTATGCTTAAATATACTTTATTAATAGGACTTACAGCAGGATAAACACAAAAAGGGAAACTGACTATTGCACAATCCCAGGTCCTCATTTAATCCTTTTAAAATTTTTCATTAGCATACATAGTAAAATTGGGGTCCTTCTCACAGCGGTCCCAGGCCCATTAACATCTAAGGTAAACTACCTGCATACTGTCACTTGGAGCACTTTCTTAAGAGGGCCTATGAGCAGCCTTACACACATACACTGGTATATATAGGTGGATACACCTGATGGGTGGGTAGGCTGATATATATACTCGGAAGCCTTATGGGGATTGTGCAATTTTACTATGTATGCAAATTAAAACTTTTAAAAGGATTATATGAGGACCTGGGATTGTGCAATAGTCAGTTTCCCCTTTTGTGTTTATCCTGCTGTAAGTCCTATTAATAAAGTATATTTAAGCATAACGAATCCTCCTTCTTGTTTAATATACATTGTTTTGAGGATGCTTTGTTTCCCCATTAATGTAATAGGTGTAAACTACAACTGTTGAGTGATGGAGTTTTATATGTGTATAGATATAGTTTTCCTCAAAGTGATTCATACATAGGTTTGCATAGGCTGGGGCTACGTTCGAGCCCATGGCGGTGCCACAGGTCTGTACATAGAATTGGTCCCCAAAGAGAAAATAGTTCTCTCTGAGGACCAACTCCAAGAGTTCAAGGCATAGGTTCCTCATGTTGGCCTCTACACTAGACTGTTGTAATGTCATGTCCACCACTTCCATCCCCTTCTCATGATTGATCAATGTGTACAGACTATTGACATCAAAGGTACATAATAGACTATTCATTGGGACCGTGCCCATTGATCTTATCTTGGTCAAAAGATCCCCAGTATCCAGGATAAATGATTTTGTTAGTCTGGTGTATGGTGTCAAGATTTTTTCTAGAAATATTGAGAGGATTAAGTACTGAGTCAGTGCCAGCAACAATGGGGCGTCCCATGGGATTTTGCAAATTCTTATGGATCTTGGGTAATATGTAGAGAACGGGAGTGACTGGGCTATGGTTGATGATGAAAGTTTTGGTTTTACAGTCAATTGTGTTATTGTCATAGTACTTGTCTACCACTCTGTGTATCTTGGTTCTTATATTATAGACGGGATCATTAGGAACCTTTTTGTATGTTGAAGTATCAGCTAATTGTCCGTGTATTTCAGAGATGTATTGCCCCTTGTTCATGACCAGGATCGTTCCACCCTTATTCACCGGTTTAATGACTATGTTTTTGTTCTTTTTTAATGCAGTGATTGCTTGTTTCTCGTGTGCCGACACGTTAGTGCGGACTGAGAGGAGGCCGACACGTTGTTCATGGACAATTGCCCTTACATCTTGTTCTAGTAGTTTGATATATGTTTCCACTGCATGGTCAATTTTGGAATGATTAAAAGTACTGCTGTTTACGTGATACTATATGACTCTTATATCTGCAATATGCGATTAACTGTTCCTTTCTGAATTGTAAAAAGATATTTGTAATTTCTTTTCTTTACAAAATTGAGATAAAAAAAAAAAGTACTGCTGTTTCTCAGGCCGAGTGACATGATGGAAATTCCTCTGCTGCGTTCTGATTAGAGATAGTGCCTAATTGATTGCCCTGTAGTGGTATCTGTTGCCCAAAGTGTGTCTTGATTCTAAGAGAACGGTAGAATCTTTGTAGATCTGCTTCCAATTGAAATGAGTCCCACCAGGGGTAGGGCAAAATGAGAGACCCTTATTTAAGACAGAGAGCCGGCAGGAGAGAGAGAATTGTCAGAGATATTAATCACTAGGTTTGGACCCCTACCTGTGACTTAGGATCATTTGTCGATCTGGATCGCGACCGCCTGACCTCCTAGTGGTCTTCCGTTTGGGCCTAAAAAAAGGGGTTGTGGACGTGGTGTTGGTGAGCCTCCAGTATCGCTTCCAGATCCCGCTGGTGTACCTCTCGACGGTGTGGATCCCCCGGAAGGTGGTTGTCCCCCAGCTGGTCTTCTCGGTTTTGGCCATGGTCTCTTCAGTGCGGTTCGTCCCACCTGTACACTTTATTATTGAGCTAGTCCTCTGTATCCCTCTGGAATTTCGTTCTTTTTCTCTCCTCAAGAGTTTTTTTATGTGTCGCAAGTGATGCCTCCACTTTGCTTTTTAAGTTGGCAAACTCAGTGTTACTTAGGGTAGAGAACAATTGTGTTTCAATTGTATCGATGTTCTCTTCAGATTCTTTAATGGCGTCTTGTAGATGTTCTATTGTCAATAGTATCAAATCCAATGAGCATTTGTTCAGAATTTTCTGAAATGTGGCGCAATATTTCTCATTATCAGAGAAGAGAGTAGGTCTCAAGTTGCACCTCAGTCCTCTGGGGATCTTGCTCTGTCGATAGTATTCACCCAACGTTGCATAATGTAGATCAAAGAAATCATTTTTTTTTTATCTCCTTTTCTCAATTTCTTGTTTTAATATCTCGATTCGGTATGTGAAGAAAATCCGTACCAGTCCTGATGCGGGCTAGTATTGAAGTACCAACTGACTCATCATATCCAAAGGTTTCGGTAGACATGAATGTACGAGGTGCTGTAGTCAAATTAGGGTAAATCAGTAATCGTTGATGACCAGCACTCAAGTTAAGATGAGGTAATGGTGCTAATGGAACGGATCTACGATCCACAATTTCATTAAGATTAAATTCAAGCACTCATTTAGTTTGTTAGTTTGCTTAAAGGTGATTTATTTCAAGGCAACATAGGTGAAATACACAGACAATTAGCTGATACTTCAACATACAAAAAGGTTCCTAATGATCCCGTCTATAATATAAGAACCAAAATGCACAGAGTGGTAGGCAAGTACTATGACAATAACACATTGACTCTAAAACCAAAACTTTCATCATCAACCATAACCCAGTCACTCCCGTTCTCTACACATTACCCAAGATCCATAAGAATTTGCAAAATCCCCCGGGTCACCCCATTGTTGCTTGCACTGACTCAGTACTTAATCCTCTCTCAATATTTCTAGACAAAAATCTTGACACCATACACCAGACTAACAAAATCATTTATCCTGGATATTGGGGATTTTTTGACCAAGATAGATCATTGGGCACGGTCCCAATGAATAGTCTATTATGTACCTTTGATGTCAATAGTCTGTACACATCAATCACTCATGAGAAGGGGATGGAAGCGGTGGACATGACATTACAACAGTCTAGTGTAGAGCCCAACGTGAGGAACCTATGCCTTGAACTCTTGGAGTTGGTCCTCAGAGAACTATTTTCTCTTTGGGGACCAATTCTATGTACATACCTGTGGCACCGCCATGGGCTCGAACGTAGCCCCAGCCTATGCAAACCTATATATGAATCACTTTGAGGAAAACTATATCTATACACATGATCTGTTCAAAGCCTACGTCACCACATTGTTTCGCTATATAGACGATGTGTTTTGCATCTGGACAGGTTCCAAGGAAAACCTTTCACTCTTTCTTGAGTCCAACAATTCAGTACGTACCGAACTAAAGTTTACATTAAGTTCACATGTCAGTGAGATCCCATTCCTGGATACCAAGGTCATTAAAAACACTGATGGCAGACTAAGTACAGATCTATACTCCAAACCGACTGATTGTAATGGTCTCCTCTTATACAGCAGTTGCCACCTAGATCAACCACAAATAGTTTACCACTGTTATGGCAATAAATAGTTAATAAGGTATATTAGTTCATAGAAGCCAATTCAGAAACCTTACAAAAGCATGGTTATGTGAATCCTCCCTGCCTCCTCAGGAAATTCTTCTGATTCAAGATAATGTAGCTGTGTTGAAGCGTTCTTATCAGCATTGGACAAGATGTACACTTCAAGGCTAACTAACTAATATAATTGAATCTTTTTTCAGAATAAAATGTAGATTCAGCATAAGATGACGCAATTATTTAGTAACACCCCTCTGCACATCCCTTTATTGATAAGTAATAAAACTGCTAGCTTTTCTTTTAATAAAGGTCTTTGTCATTAAGCTCTACATTGACAACGTGTCAGCGTGGATTCTTTCGTGACGTGCACACACGTAGACAAAGTATCCAATTCGGCGGCAGACAATTAAGACGACGGCCTCACCCGAAAGGTGTGGGGGGCATCCATTACACCACGATCACAATTTAAAAGGGTAACCCGTATTGTTACAGATCCATCTACCAGAGAAACCAGATTAAAAGAAATGTCCACAAGATTCTCACTGAGGGATTATCCCCACACGTTATTGACAACTGAATTCAACAGTGTTATTACAGACTCAGACAACAGGACGGACCGTTCCCCTAATCACGATAGGGTCCCTTTCGTACACACATATCATCCAATTATGCCTAAAGTACCAGCCTAGTGAGAAAAATTGGCCTTTGTTAACCAACGCCTATCACAATATTCAAACTTTTAAACATCCACCCCTGATGTGTTGTAGAAGACCACCAGATATTAAAGACCAAGTGGTCAGGGCAGACATTGGTTCCAACAAATAACTTCTCACTAGAACCTTATCAGGTGAACAAAGAACGGGAACTTCTCCCTGTCTAGGATGTATATGTTGCTCAAATGTGATTAAGGGTAGCGATGTGATCCATCCACACACTGGTAAATCTACAAGGTCCGGAGATTCTACACCTGTGAATCTAGTTTCGTGGTCTATTTTTGTCAAGTGGCCCTGCGGGTTGCTATACGTGGTGGAAACAACACAGACCATAAGGGACAGGATTACGAGCCACAAGTCCACTATACGTTGTGGCAAGACATGGTTGCCACTTCCCTATCACTTTAGGGAAGCTAATCATAGTAACATAGTTTTTTAAGGTTGAAGGAAGACTTTAAATCCATCTAGTTCAACCCATAGCCTAACATGTTGATCCAGACGAAGGCAAAAAAAAACCATGTGGCAACACTAGCTCCACATTGGGGAAAAAAATTCCTTCCTGACTCCAGATATGGCAATCAGACTAATTCCCTGATCAACGCCCTATCAAAGGATCTAGTATATATAACCGGTAATATATAGTTTTCAAGAAAGCATCCAGGCCCTTCTTAAATGTTAGTAGTGAGTCACTCATCACAACATCATGTGGCAGAGCGTTCCATAGTCTCACTGCTCTTACAGTAAAGAATCCACGTCTGTGATTATGATTAAACCTTCTTTCCTCCAGACTAGAGGATGCCCCCTTGTCCCTGTCTCAGGCCTAAGAGCTAAACAGATCATTAGAAAGTTCTCTGTACTGTCCCCTCATATATTTATACATTATTATAAGATCACCCCTAAGCCTTCGTTTTTCCAAGCTAAATAACCCCAAGTTTAATAACCTGTCTTGGTATGGCAGACCCCTCAGTCCTCTAATAACCTCGGTCACTCTTCTCTGCACCCGCTCTAGTTCAGCTATGTCTTTCTTATACACCGGAGACCAGAATTGTACACAGTATTCTAAGTGTGGTCGCACTAGTGACTTGTATAGAGGTAAAATTATGTTCTCCTCATGAGCATCTATGCCTCTTTTAATGCATCCCATTATTTTATTTGCCTTTGCAGCAGCTGCTTGGCACTGGCCACTAAATGTGAGTTTGTCATCTACCCATACACCCAGGTCTTTTTCAGTGATAGTTTTGCCCAGTGTTTTACAATTAAGCACATAATTATACCTTTTGTTTCCTCTGCCCAAGTGCATTACTTACATTTATTCCCATTAAAGCTCATTTGCCATTTATCAGCCCAAACCTCTGGTTTACATAAATCCTCCTGTAATATAAAATTGTCCTCCTCTGTATTGATTACCCTGCAGAGTTTAGTGTCATCTACAAATATTGAGATTCTACTCTGTATGCCCCCTACAAGGTCATTAATAAATATATTAAAATAGAAGCGGGCCCAACACTGACCCCGTGGTACCCCACTGTTAACTGTGACCCATTCTGAGTGTGTTCCATTAATGACCACCCTATGTTTCCTATCACTAAGCCAGTTCTTAACCCACTTACACATATTTTCCCCTATCCCCATTGCCCTCATTTTATGTATCAACCTTTTGTGTGGCACCATATCAAAAGCTTTTGAAAAGTCCATATACACCACATCCACTGCATTTCTTTGGTCCAGTCCAGAACTTACTTCTTCATAGAAGCTTATCAGATTAGCTTGACACATAATAATAATAATAATAATAATGTGGCACAACTAAGATTTCAGGTTATAGAGCATATACCGAGACCTCGTCGTGGTGGTAACCATATCAAACTACTCAAATGTCGAGAAAGCTATTGGATATATACTCTGGACACGCTAGCTCCCAAGGGTTTAAATCGAGAGATCGATTGGCTAACTTGAAACCTCTTTTTCTTAGATACCAACCTAGCCGCCTATGGTTTGTCTGTCCCTCATCCACCGCATGGGTAAGATATTAGTCTTCATTCCCCCCTTCCTTTTTGATAAGTTTCAGTTTTTCTCTATTTTCTCTTTTTTTTTCCTGATTCTACATAATCTGAGTGGTATTGGACCCCATGAACCTGTATGTGACCATAATGTGTATTACGGTACAATATCATTGTGATAAACTGTATTTTAGATATAAATCACACAATTGATATGGAGAAATAATGCTTGGTTTTTAACTTGTACCCTGAACATAACATATCTGTATACACCTCACAAACTGGTGTACATTCTATTCCATACCACTTTGATCAGTTAATATATTATCTGGTTTAAATATTTTCCTCTATATTTGTATTGTATACATATTTACACCTTATTAGATATCAAACCGCCGCATTACCATAGTACGCATTGATCGGGCGCACACTTGTCACAAACATGTGACATTGTAAACACTAACAGACTGCCACATCCAGCCTCTGAGAAAGCGTCATTGCGCATGCGCACTGACCGCGACATCCCATTGGCCGATAGGTTGCTACAGCAACCTCAAACACTCTGGGTGCTGATGCGCAACACTGCGCATTCGCACCCGGCGATGTCACTTCCGGTCACATGACCAGCTGACCGCACATAATGCGGCGGTGGCTGGTGAAACAGCACAGTCTCAGCCTAGGCACTGGATGTGCTGGCCTACACTGACACCAATGTGAGCAGGATCACTCTAAGAACTTAAGCTAAGTATACTTTACATTACAAACTATGATACTTATGTGTTTTTACTTCACAAAGCTGAGAGGTTATCTTACCCCCCTATATACATTAAGACAGAAGCCTCAACACACAAAGGGGGTTCACTAAAGGGACTTAATAGACAAAATATAAGGTAATACTGCAGTTTGTTAACCACATCTTTATAACTCCTAGGAACTGCTAATATTTGAGTATACAATGTATTTGTAGGCACCTTCTAAAGGATATATGGGATAACCTGTTCATCACATCCAGGTCTTTGTACATCACCAGTAGTACAACCTGGAGATTGAAACCACTCAACATAACCTTAGATGCTATATAGGAGATATCCATAAACCAGTTTACAGGTATACATCCTTCTAGATATGATCTGCCCACAATACACATTTATCCTAAACCAATCACCTTCCACACCTCATCTCTCTTTAGGTTACAACCTTGGACCACAGCCTGCAGAAACCACATTGTCTCTACAAATAACCCCAATACTAGTGATCTCCCAATATAACTATAGCAGGCAAACTTGTTGGCCGTTTGCTCTTTTGACCCTATATCTACCTCTCTAATCTTTTGCATTCTGTTGTGACAAATGTCTCCGGTTATCTCTACTCTCCATTGGTACCGGTTTTTACTCATATAATCACCACAAGACCAATCTAAACATGATGCCTTTGTAAATTTGTAAATAACTTGACTTAATTGTGTATCTCTGTACAAGCTGTTTATTGTACACTTCTTATTTATTTATTCTCAGTGACTATGTGAACAAGACCTAATTGGAGGCCGAAACGTTGTCCTGCCAGTCATCTACTACACCTATGTTGCCTTGAAATAAATCTCCTTTAAGCAAACTAACAAACTAAATGAGTGCTTGGATTTAATCTTCATGAAATTGTGGATCGTAGATCCGTTCCATTAGCACCAGTAACCTCATCTTAACTTGAGTGCTGGTCATTGATGATTACAGGTGTGCAAGTATGGCATTCGCTAGCGGTATTGGCCCTTTGCACGATACAACCAGTGGTGCCACCGACAACTGGACTCAACGACCCCACAACCAACGCATAGAAGTCGCCACCACACAACCCGTAGCTCCCACCACCCAACATCACTGCACACATCGTCAAATGACTAACTGTGTATGCGCCTACCCAAGCTCAGGTGCAGTTTGTTAGACCGTCGCCATCATTGGACACTAACTTTGCTTGCATGCGCCATGTGCGTGAAGTCCCAGTTAGTCATGCCAGTGCCATCTTTGGACACCCAGGCGGGTGTCCAAAGATTGCAGTGGTGGTGTGATGCACCAGGGATGGCATAGAGCACAGAGGGCACAGGAAAGGGGCACAAAGAGGCATAGAGGAGGCACAGAGATTGCATAGGTAACAAACAGGGGGGCACAAAGTGCACAGAGAGCACAGAGTGCGCAGGGGGCGGTGGCATGATGCACAAGGGGGGACACAGAGTGCAGGGAGGGGGCACAGAGTGCACAGGGAGGAAGAGATGGGGTAAGAGAGCGCGCAGGTCGCACTGGGAGTGTATGGAGAGCAAAGAGAGCACATGAGGACATAGGGCTCACAAGGAGGCAGGGAGAGCACACGGGGAAGATAGACCGTATAAGGGGGCAGAGAGTGATGGTTTTGCAAATATGGTGTCCGCTTACAGTACTGGCACATTGCGCAGTGCCACCAGCAGTGCTGTAACTGCCACCACCTGAAACGACGACCGCCTACAGCCGCCACTGACACATCACCTCGTGAGTAAGTGTGCATGTGTATACCTGGCACACATGTGCTTACAATACCGCCATCTTTGGACACCACAGGTGGGAAAGAACACAAGGGTGGAGAGAGAAAGCACAAGAAGATAAGCACACAGTGGGACAGAGAGAACACACAAGGGTCATGAGAGAGTACACAGGGGGGCAGAGAGAACACACAGGGGGAGGGGAGAGTGCACAGGGGGAGAAAGCTCAAAGGAGAGAGCACAGTGTGGGAGAGACACTTCATACAGGGAAGAGAGCACAGAGGGCAGAAGACATCCCAGGGGGGAGGTATACCAAATACAGGGGAGTGAGCAAAGAGGGGGGAGAGCACACAGGGAGAGGCAGCTCAAAGGAGAGAGCACCTGAAGAAAGAAAACAGCTAACAGGGATGAGAGAACACAGGGGGGAGACAAGTATTTTGTTTTTAATGGTATAGGTTGAATGGAGCAGGTCAGACATGACCTTGGTCAGATATGACATTATTGAAATGTGACATTTTAAAGTGTCATATAAGAAATATCCCAGAATGGTATATTCTCCATCATGCTGATCATGTCCTGATCCATCTGCTTTCATCCACAGGTACGTCTGAACTGTGAACCCAGAACACCCACTGCACCCTAGAATCCTATGTACTCCTCTCCCACTGTGTTAACGGGTACATCTGAACTGTGAACCCAGAATACCCACTGCACCGTAGAATCCTATGTACTCCTCTCCCTCTGTGTTAACGGGTACGTCTGAACTGTGAACCCAGAATACCCACTGCACCCTAGAATCCTATGTACTCCTCTCCCTCTGTGTTAACAGGTACGTCTGAGCTGTCAACATAGAATACCCACTGCACCCTAGAACTTTGTGTGCTCCTCTCCCTCTGTGTTGGCGGGTACGTCTGAACAGTGAACCCAGAATACCCACTGCACCCTAGAATCCTATGTACTCCTCTCCCTCTGTGTTGGCAGGTACGTCTGAACAGTGAACCCAGAATACCCACTGCACCCTAGAATCCTGTGTGCTCCTCTCCATCTGTGTTGGCGGGTATGTCTGAACTGTGAACCCAGAAATACCCACTGCACCCTAGAATCCTATGTACTCCTCTCCCTCTGTGTTGGCGGGTACGTCTGAACTGTGAACCCAGAATACCCACTGCACCCTAGAATCCTGTGTGCTCCTCTCCATCTGTGTTGGCGGGTATGTCTGAACTGTGAACCCAGAATACCCACTGCACCCTAGAATCCTATGTACTCCTTTCCCTCTGTGTTGACGGGTACGTCTGAACTGTGAACCCAGAATACCCACTGCACCCTAGAATCCCATGTACTCCTCTCCCTCTGTGTTAACAGGTACGCTGCTGTTTTTTCCCTGATTACAATTCCATGTATCATACTTTAAATTTAGGTTTTACATATTGATAAGTCTTTGCTTCTTACACCTAATATTCTCCTTCCATTTGATTATGTCTCTTTGTGCAGCTTTGATCCTAGTCAAATGTTCTCTTAACTGCATTTTGTTAATTACTCCCTGCTGTGAGCTGTCCTCCTGCTCCCTCCTCCTCCCTTTTCTCACCTGGACTCATATAAGAAATATCCCAGAATGGTATATTCTCCATCATGCTGATCATGTCCTGATCCATCTGCTTTCATCCACAGGTACGTCTGAACTGTGAACCCAGAATACCCACTGCACCCTAGAATCCTATGTACTCCTCTCCCTCTGTGTTAACGGGTACGTCTGAACTGTGAACCCAGAATACCCACTGCACCGTAGAATCCTATGTACTCCTCTCCTTCTGTGTTAACGGGTACGTCTGAACTGTGAACCCAGAATACCCACTGCACCCTAGAATCCTATGTACTCCTCTTCCTCTGTGTTAACGGGTACGTCTGAACTGTGAACCCAGAATACCCACTGCACCTTAGAATCCTATGTACTCCTCTCCTTCTGTGTTAACGGGTACATCTGAACTGTGAACCCAGAATACCCACTGCACCCTAGAATCCTATGTACTCCTCTCCCTCTGTGTTAACGGGTACGTCTAAGCTGTAAACCCAGAATACCCACTGCACCCTAGAATCCTGTGTGCTCCTCTCCTCTGTGTTGGCGAGTATGTCTGAACTGTGAACCCAGAATACCCACTGCACCCTAGAATCCCATGTACTCCTCTCCCTCTGTGTTAACGGGTACGTCTGAACTGTGAACCCAGAATACCCACTGCACCCTAGAATCCCATGTACTCCTCTCCCTCTGTGTTAACAGGTACGCTGCTGTTTTTTTTCCTGATTACAATTCCATGTATTATACTTTAAATTTAGGTTTTGCATATTGATAAATCTTTGCTTCTTATGGTGGGTTTACACACACCAATTTATCTGTTCAATATCTGAACCAATCTCTGGTTGCAGTGAAATCATGGATACATTGCTCCATTGTACACAGCCACAAAATGGAGCAATGTATCCATGATTTCACTGCAACCAGAGATTGGTTCAGATATTGAACAGATAAATTGGTGTGTGTAAACCCACCATTACACCTAATATTCTTCTTCCTTTTGATTATGTCTCTTTGTGCAGCTTTGATCCTAGTCAAATGTTCTCTTAACTGCATTTTGTTAATTACTCCCTGCTGTGAGCTGTCCTCCTGCTCCCTCCTTCTCCTTTTTCTCACCTGGACTCATTTTGGTCATTCGAATGGTATTAGTTGAATGGAGCAGGTCAGACATGACCTTGGTCAGATATGACATTATTGAGGTGTGACATTTTAAAGTGTCATATAAGAAATATCCCAGAAATAACACAGAAGTAACCAGAAGATTCCAGCAAACCCAGCAAACTGTGTTTGTTACTTTACTTTTCAATTTTTTTTTATTATGTCCTTTACTACAATGTCTGTTTTCAATGTCTTCAATACTTAAAATAACAGTGGTACGTGTAACTGCACAGTCCTCCACTCATCTCTGCTGTCCTTGTGGTGCGACTGGAAGGCAATGACATAGAGGGACACTCAAACACGGTGTATAACTCCATTCACTATTAATCTTTACCATGTCTTTTATTTCACTGTTTGTTTTCTTATGTGCTCTCGCCACCAACTTTTATCACCCTATCCCCCCTCCATCACCACTCATTCACATCAGCCCCTCTTTCCTGCCCTACTCCATGTACAGCTCCCATGCTATCTTCAGTTTACTGAAGATTCTCAGCCCATCATATTCCAAAGTCTGTCATAATAAATCATGTCCTAATTCCAAAAACTATCTGCTCTTTCTCTTTTTACTGCTGCTCCTCTCAGGCGATATCTCTCCCAACCTCACTAACCTTATTAACATCACCTGCATACCTTCATCTCCCTCTTTTAATTGCACTCTCTCGAATCCACGGTCTGTATGCAACAAACTTCCCTTCATTCATAACTACTTTCTCAATAACTCTCTTAACCTCCTGGCCCTCACTGAAACCTGGATTCAGGATTCAGACACTGCTTCCCCTCTCACTCACCACAGCCCACCCCTACTTATCAAACATCCAGAAATCTACAGGCCATTAACCCTCATGCATTCACAGACTCCCTCATCTCATCACTGTCCCCAATCTCCTCATTCTCCTGTCCAGATCTAGCAGTAAATCACTATAATAAAACTCTCAGAAGCACCCTGGACCAAGTAGCGTCCCTCACCCTCAGAACCTTCAGAGAACAAAACAGCCCTGGCTCACATCACAAACTCTATTCCTCCAGCGATGCTCTAGGAGTTCTGAACGCCTATGGAGGAAAACTCACTCACCAGAAGAGTTTATCCATTATAAATTCATGCTAAAACCTACGACTCCGCCCTTCACCTTGCCAAACAAACCTACTTCACCACCCTGATTTCCTCACTATCTAACAATCCAAAAACACTCTTTGACACCTTTCACTCTCTCCTCAGTCCTAAAGTGCAGGCCCCCATCACCGACCTCTGTGCTGATGATCTGGCCTCTTACTTTATGGAGAAAATAGACAACATCCGCCAGGAAATCAGCTCCCAGCCTCCAAGCGCTGACACTCCCATTGTTCCCCACATCTCATCCAGCTCTCTCTCCACATTTCACCCCGTTACAGAAGAAGAGGTTGCCAGGCTCCTCTCTTCTTCTCGTCCCACTACATGCACCACTGACTCCATCCCTTCACACCTACTCCAGTCCCTCCGTCCGGTCGTCACCACTTACCTAACCAAAATCTTCAACCTCCCCCTCTCTTCTGGCATCTTCCCCTCCTCCTTCAAACACTCGATCATTACTCCATTATTAAAGAATGCTTCTCTTGACCCATCCTGCACAAATAACTACAGACCAGTCTCCAACCTCCCCTTCATCCCTAAACTCCTAGAGCGCCTGGTCTACTCCCACCTCACCCGTTACCTTCCGCTCACTCTCTTCTAGATCCATTACAGTCTGGCTTCCGCCCCCTTCACTCTACAGAAACTGCCCTCATCAAAGTGACACGTAATGGCGGCCACTCTCTGCTTATTCTTCTAGATCTCTCTGCAACATTTGACACTGTTGACTACCATGTCCTACTCTCTATGTTGCACTCCTTTGGTATAAAGGACACCGCTCTCTCCTGGCACTCTCCCTATCTTTCTGACCACTCTTTCAGTGTATCATTTGCTGGCTCTACTTCCCCCCCCTCTTCCTCTCACTATTGGGGTCCCTCAGGGTTCAGTCCTTGGACCTCTTCTCCTCTCTCTACACAGCCCCGATTGGACACACCATCAGCAGATTTGGCTTCCAGTACCATCTCTATGCTGACGACACACAAATATACACTTCAGCTCCTAACCTTACCCCTGCAGTGTTAAAGAACACCAATGACTGTCTAGCTGCTGTTTCCAACATCATGTCTGCTCTCTATTTAAAATTCAACCTCTCCAAAACTGAACTTTTTTTGCTCCCGCCCTCCACTAACCTCCCTAAATCTGATATCTCTCTCTCAGTGTGTGGTAACACGATAACTCCTAGGCAGCAGGCTCGCTCTCTGGGTGTAATGTTTGACACCGATCTCTCCTTCACCTCCTATATACAATCTCTTGTCCGTTCTTGTCGCTTACTCCTGAAGAACATCTCTAGAGTCCGCCCCCTTCTCACCATGGAAACAACTAAAACCCTCACCGTGGCCCTAATCCACTCCCGCCTTGATTATTGCAATTCTCTATTAATCGGCCTCCCCCTGTGTAAACTTTCCCCTCTACAATCCATCCTTAATGCAGCAGCCAGGATCACCTACCTGGCCAATCGTTACTCAGATGCCTTCGCTCTGTGCCAGTCATTGCATTGGCTGCCTATACAATACAGGATAAAATTCAAATTGCTTGTTCTCACCCACTAAGCTCTTCATAATGCAGCACCCCCCTACATTTCCTTTCTCATCTCTGTCTATCATCCCACCCGTTCTCTACATTCTACAAATGACCTTCGACTAACATCTGCACTAATCTAATCCTCCCACTCCCGGCTCCAAGACATCTCCCGAGCCGCACCAATTCTCTGGAATGCTCTATCCCAAGAAATCAGGACCATCCACAACTTGCATGGCTTCAGACGCTCACTAAAAACACATCTTTTCAAGGCGGCCTATCATGCTCCCTAACAAAATTCCTTTGTACTGTACACAGCCCATTCAATATCTCTCTCGACATAACTCTTCTTCAAACTTCACCAAACCCAAAAGCTCTACACAGATTGTCTGCTGACCATTCATGTAACTTTATTTCTATCCCCCTTTTCCTCAAGATGCCTGTACCATCAGTGTTATAAGCTCCTGTACCCTGTATATCCCCTATCTCGTTGTAGATTGTAAGCTCTTGAGCAGGGTCACCCTTATTTTTTGTTTTATCTATTGTATGTTTTACATTGATTTTATGCTTATTGTATTGTTTCCTATTATTGTACTGTATTATTTCTCTACTGGAACTACTGTATTATATTGTGTATTTTCTTACTGCATTATACTGTGTATTTTCATCTATTACCCACTATATTGTAAAGCGCTGCGGAATATGTGGCGCTATATGAATAAAGATTTATTTTATTTATTATTATTTTATAGAGCACAGAGGGAGGGAAACAGCAAAGGGGGAGACTGAGACTGGATGGGGAAAACCGCTTCTGCGCCACAGCCCACCCCATCATGACATCACCACCCTTATCAGGCACACAATCTAGTCTTTGTAATAAGTGTTTTTACTTTAGCGTGTGATATTTAATTGTCATCATTTTACATTCTTGTCCTCGTCTGCCCTTACACATGTAAAGCGCCATGAAACCTAATGGTGCTATGTAAATATTTAAGAATAAGAATAATCTATAAAAAAAAAAGAAATAAATTTGGAATCGCTGTAATCGCACTGACCCTAACAATAAAACAGTCTAATCACGTATACTGCATAGTGAACAGTATAAAAAATAAGTAAAAGAAATTTTTTACCTGTTGTTGATTTGTTCATCCCCCCTTCCAAAAGATCGCAGTAAGGCTCCACTCACATTTATTCCGTGCCCTACGTTGAGTGCTAACACAAGGATTTATGTGTAAATCTCTGAAATTCGTGATTCAGATGAAGCCACCTACAAAGCATTCACTATAATGAGGCAGAGGACCTTGTACTCAGTCTGTTATATGATCCAGCAGTGTCCGTTTTAAGCTTTCATAAAAGTGCGGTCGACGACAGTTTTGTGTACTTGAGAAAAGACACACAGTCCAGAGTCACTCAAGTCAATCATCTGTCAATGAAAATAAAGGTGTTTTTCACGTTACTGGTAAAACAAATGCTCTGGAAAAGTGCTAAGGTTCCATCCCAAAAGAATGTCAGCAAAATCTGAGCTCCCGCATCGAAATACCCTACCTCCCTTCTGAGCATCACAGTGTGCCTAAACAACTTTTAGCATCCAAATGTTTGGCATTATGGTAGTGAGGAGAGCTTGCTTTATTTATGAGGTGCGTGTCTTCAGAAGCACAAGCTTGGAGCAATTTTCTGGCATTACAGTGGTAAATTTTTACTCGGCAACATCCATTGCTGCTTGTTTTTGGACAACACACATGAAGTCAAGTTCGTCACTACACTGGTAGATACTTTTCCAGAGCAGTGTAAATTCCCAAATGGAGTTTCTTGGGGGAATTCTGCTCTTCTGGCATTAGAGGTTCTGTATATGGAGTCCACTAACTATTCTAGGAAAATCTATGCTCCAAGAGTCAATTAGCAATCATTCCCTCCCAAGTCTCGCCATGTGGCTAAGCAATAATCTACAGCCAGCCACATGTGGAGTAGTTGCACGTTCAGCAGAAATTGTATGACATGTTTTTGTTCCACTTTTTACCCATTTCTCCATGTGAAAATGTAAAATATAGGATAAAATTAATTTTGTATGGTAAAAATGGTATGTTTTTCTTCGACCATCAGATGTTATAGAATTCTCTGACACACCTGTGGTGTCAATATGATCACTGCAACATTAGATTAACTCATTGTGTAGTTTGTAAAGTGAGGGTTCACTTATGGGAGGTTCTAACTGTCGGGCTCTGTTGATGTTCCATGGCACCCCAAACCATTCCAACAAAATCTGAACTCCAATATAGTGCTTCTTTTCTTCATATCTTTGCACTGTGCCCCAAAAGTAGTTTTCAACCACATATGGGGTATCAGTCTATTCAGGAGAAATTGCTCACCAAATTGTACATTCCATTTTTTCATATTAGTCTTGTGAAAATGAAAAATGTTCTGGCAAAAGCAATGTTTGTGGGAAAAACTACATTTTTCAATTTTCAGCTCATTATAAAATTCTGTGAACGACTTGTGGGTTTAAGATACTCACCTCACCTCTAGATAAATTCCTTGAGTGGCGCACCCACTAAAACATGGGATGTGTGGGGGAATTCCACTGTTTAGGCACATAAGGGGCTCTGTAAACACAATATAGCGTCTGCTAACCAATTTTGCACTCCTAAAGTCAAATAGTGCTCTTTCCTTGCTGGGCCCTGCTGTGCACCCAAAAAGTAGTTTTCGACCACATAATTTTTGCACTCAGGACAAATTGCACATCCAATTTAATGATCAATTTTCTCCTGTTACAATTGTGAAAATGGAAAATTTAGGGCTAAATTAACATTTTTTGTGGTAAAAATGTGTTTCCCTATTTTCACGACTCAATGTTATAAAATTCTGTGAAATTCACCACAGGTGGAGACAAGGACTTACCATGAGTGCTGCCTATCAAAAGTCATAGTCAAGATATTTTTGAAGGTTTTATTGGCCTATGCATTTCGTAGCTTGTCTCGCTACTTCTTCAGGGCACACTTCTAAGAAACTGTTTGTGTTCTCTCTCCATTGCAGATAAAATTCTGTGAAACACTTTAGGATTCAAGGTGATCACCAAACCTGTAGGGACATTTTGTGAGGGGTGAAGCTTCCAAAATGGAGTCACTTGTGTGGTGTTTCCACTATTTAAGTAAATCAAGAGCTCCACAAACGCAACATGGCATCAGCTATTTTCCCGACAATTTTGCACTCCAAAAGGTGAATTATGCTCCTTTCCTTCCGAGCCCTGCCATGTGCCCAAATAGTAGTTTTTCATCACATATGGAGTATCCGTGTAGTCAGGAGAACTCGCCCAACAAATTGTATGGTCCACTTCTCTTGTTACCTTGTGAAAATGCCAAATTTGGGGACAAAGCAATATTTTTGTGAAAAAAGGTAAAATTTTCACTTTCTTCTTCCACATGACTTTAGTTTCTGTAATGCACCTATATGGTTAATAAGCTTCTTGAATGTAATTTTGAGTATTTTTGGTTAAATTTGTTTTTATTGAGTATCAATATGAGTTTAAACATAACAATCTTTAACATGGTTCGTAATACCATATTATAAGGTAACATATGGAAGGAACATCAATCGGTATGTTATAACATTCGAACATTGTAATCTTTGGAACATAATAAACCTCATATGATGGTCAAGTAAGAAATGTTTAACCGATTCAAATGTCGGGGTATTCCCCTAGTAGTAACAACTTCTGTGTTCCTCTATTAAGGAAGATTTCCACGTATCCATAAAGAAAAGAAAGAAAGAAAAAGAGAATAGGTGAGAAGGAATAAAGAAGGGGGAGGTGGGGAGGGGGGAGGATATGCTGCGAGCTTAAGCCTTACCCATCCGAATATGTAACTAATGTTGGAGAGGTTACAATATCATTGGAGTATCCATTTTTCTAATTCCGACGAATCCCTAAACAGTAACCATGGAGCCCATTGATCACAGAACCGTTTTATAGCTGAATCTGTATGCATTGCCTGTGAAAGAAGGTCTTCCATCCTGTAAATAACATTCATCTCAGCCACCAGTTCGCTGCGTGAGGGGGGTCTGGTGCGGCCCCACCATCTAGGTATTAGGCGCCTGGCCGCTGTCAAAAAATGACGTAATAGTCCTTTCTTGAATTGGGTTAGGGACATAGAAGTCATGTTGAGCAAGGCGATTTCTTCCGTGAAGTCAACCTGGCGGCCTGAGACTCTAGTGTATAAGTCTCGCACTGCCTGCCAGAATGGAACAATTAAGCGGCAGCTCCACCAGATGTCTGTATAGGTGCCAGTTGCATTTTGGCACCTCCAGCATTGGTCGGACGCTTCCGGACATATTGTTTTAACCATCACCGGGCACCTATACCATCTCGCCACCACCTTGAAGTTACGTTCCTGTGACAGAGCTGACGTCGACGCCTTGTTCGTGAGGATATATGCCTTTTCCCATTGGAGATCGGATAGGTCCCTTCCCAATTCCTTTTCCCATGCACATCTGTAACGTGGTATGTCGGGGGAGTTGGCGTCTATGATATCTCTGTATATGCTATAAAGTGACGAGATGGTGTGTGGCGTTTGTGTTCCCAGGAGGCACATGTGTTCAAAAGGCGTCAGCTGTCGCGTCAATGTGTGTAATGGTAAAGATTTTATAAAACTGTGTAGTCTAGCGTGCAGTAGCCATGCATCGCCCGGCGGCTGGATTGAAGAGAACAGGCTGTCTAACGAGCGCAGTCCATTTGTGTCTAGGTAGTCTTTGATGGTAGGGTGGGAGGTTTTCAGAATTCCTAAGAAGGAAGTCCTGTTGTTGTCTACTTGGAATACAGGGTTGCCAAAAATAGGAGTCATCGGGCCAGGGTGAGTGGTCAGCCGCAACGTTTTGTTTTGGGAAATAAACGAAGAAGCGATCTGAGTTATTAAAAAGGAGGTAGAACGTCCCTTGAGATGTTGGGGGGTCCACAGCTGTGACAGAGGCCACCCATCAGGCCTCGACATCTCCACATCTACCCACCTTTTCTTTTCACCTCGGTCAAATAGGTCAAGGATGCATTTGCCCATAGTCGCCCAGTGGTAGTGGAGCATGTTGGGCAGGCCAACTCCCCCCCTATTAGGGGATTTTGAGTATTTTTATTATTTTCTGTCACATAGGCCACTAAAAAGTCACATTAAATGTGATGTGGACTCTAAAAAAATTGGTTTTGTAAACTTAGTTGAAAGAATGAGAAATTGCTAATACATTTTTAACCCTTCTAACTTCCTAGCAAAACAAAATATGTTTAAAAATGGTGCTCATCTAAAGAAGTCACATGGCAAATTTGTTAACTATTTTGTGCAATAGAACACTCTGGTTTAACCCCTCCGCGACCATTGATTTTTTTCTCATTTGCATGCACATTTAGTGAATCCTAAAATGTTTGCTAATTCAAACATTAATTCGAGTTAATGTCTCTGCCTTAGCACTTTATAAACCTGATAAAGTGCCATTCTTAAAAGAGAATCAACATCAGTGTTTTTTAATCCCAATTCTGCTAATGTAATTACGGCAAGGCGTTGTATTGATCGGGTTACTCAGTTTACTGTCATCTTTAGTTAATAACAAGTTTGAGCTCTCCCCATGACCTAGCTAATGGGTTTACAAACACAGCCTGCTGTTTTGGAGATGTGCAGAATAAATGTCAGGGTAATATCTTTCCACGTTAAGATGATCTGGATATCTCGCTGTGCTTATTGCCGTGTTCAGTGTGTTCTCGTCAATGGTAATGATTTTTGTAGAAAATTATAAATTGGTTTATAAACCTTGAAGTTTGTGCAAAATTTAGTTGTCTGTATCATTATTGAGTCTGGATTTACATGTTGATTCCCTCACCCCTCTTTTCTGTGTCTCGCACTTTTTTATGGCTAAATTTCATCTACTAAATAAATGTAATTTTACACTGTTAGAACGTGTGTTAGGGACAGCTCTGATTAACAGGTACCACCCCATGGCTGATAGTTCCAAAGCGACAGCACAGGATGACTGTTCGGACCAAGTATAGGTGCTCATGTATCATGGTGAGGCTAATCTTTTAAGTACTGTTTATATATATATATATATATATATATATATGTGTGATATATGTTTTCTACAACACTGGAGCACTCTTAATTGTATGATTAGCAGCTGTCTAGCCTAAGGGTGTTAGGCTGGGTTCACATTTGCGGACCCCTCCGCAGCGTTCTGCGGAGGGGATCCGCAATGTGACCGCAGCGGCCGCCAGCTCCTATCTTTATAATGGGAGCGCACGGTGCTGCGCTTGACTGCGCATGACCGTGCGCACCCATTCATTCCCATATGTGATCTGTGCGAAGGCGGATGCCTGCGCACAAATCACACAGTCTCGTCCGCACCAGGAATGCAACATGTCGCGTCCCTGGTGTGGACGAGACTGGGTGATCTGTGCGCAGGCGTCCGCCTGCGCACAGATCACATATGGGAGTGAATGGGTGCGCACGGTCATGCGCAGCACCGTGCGCTCCCATTATAAAGATAGGAGCTGGCGGCCGCTGCGGTCACATTGCGGATCCCCTCCGCAGAACGCTGCGGAGGGGTCCGCAAATGTGAACCCAGCCTAACCGTGTAATTGTTACTCTTTATGTGAGAAAGTTTTTGCACTTAATATATATACCTACAGTATACCAGATAGTGATATATATTTTTCAAAGGCTAAGCACTCAATCTTCCTAGTATAGTTTACATTCAGGCAGTACATGGTTTAGTGCAACCCTTTTCTCTGGATGTTTATTGATTTTTCATAGATAAAACACTTTATTCATCTTAAAACTTGATTAAAATTTGGTTAGTTATCCTGGATTTTTCATATGGTCAGGGTAACTCTTGTATCAGGACATATATTCCTGCTGTTCCACCTGTAACATAAATAATGGTGGTTTTAATTTCCCTTTATTTTATTTTACTATATCCTAGATCAGTGATGGCGAACCTATGGCACGCACAGCCGTTTTCCCTGGCACGCGGCGTCGCCTGTCACTGCAGCTTTGAACTGCCGGCATGATGGCGCCGGCAGTTCAAAGCCGTGTCGGATCGGAGGATTCTCCTTCCTCCGCATCTCCGACACTCTCTCCAAGCTCCGCCCTGCCGGCGTCACATGACCGCGGTCATGTGACGCTGGGATGGAAGACGCGAGGAGAAGAGGAGCGGTGAAGGCGGGAGTTCTAGGTGAGTATGATTTTTTTTTAAATTTCAAGCCACGGTATAATGAGGGGGCAGGATGGACACAGAGACATGAGGCTGACAAGGGGCAAGATGGACACAAGAGAGACATGAGGCTGACAAGGGGCAGGATGGACACAAGAGAGACATGAGGCTGACAAGGGGCAGGATGGACACAGAGACATGAGGCTGACAAGGGGCAGGATGGAGACAAGAGGGGCATGAGGGTGACAAGGGGCAGGATGGACACAAGAGGGGCATGAGGGTGACAAGGGGCAGGATGGAGACAAGAGGGGCAAGAGGGTGACGAGGGGCAGGATGGAGACAAGAGGGGCATGAGGGTGACAAGGGGCAGGATGGAGACAAGAGGGGCATGAGGGTGACAAGGGGCAGGATCGTGACAAGAGGGGTAGGATGGAGACAAGAGGGGCATGAGGGTGACAAGGGGCAGGATGGAGACAAGAGGGGCATGAGGGTGACAAGGGGCAGGATGGAGACAAGAGGGGCATGAGGCTGACAAAGGGCAGGATCGTGACAAGAGGGGCATGAGGGTGACAAGAGGGGCATGATGGTGACAAGAGGGGCAGGATGGTGACAAGAGGGGCATGAGGGTGACAAGAGGGGCATGAGGGTGACAAGAGGGGCATGAGGGTGACAAGAGGGGCATGATGGTGACAAGAGGGGCATGATGATGACAAGAGGGGCAGGATGGTGACAAGAGGGGCAGGATGGTGACAAGAGGGGCAGGATGGTGACAAGAGGGGCAGGATGGTGACATTAGGAGGAGGCATGATGGTGACATTAGAAGGGGGCATGATGGTTACATTATTACAAGAAGGGGGATGATGTTGGCTTTATTACAAGGAGGGGGCATATTACTGCAGGATGGGGGCATTACTACATGATGGGGGCAGGATGGGGACATTACCACAAGGGGACAGGGATCGAGCATACTACAAGGGGATAAGGCTGGAGACATTACTACAAGAAGGGAGTTAGGATAGGGACATTACTGCCAGGAGAGGGTCAGGATGGAGCAAATAACTACAAGGAGAGGGTCGGGATGGAGCACATAACTACAAGGAAAGGGTCAGGATGGAGTGCATTACTACAAGGGGAATGTCAGGATGGAGCACATTACTTCAAGGAGAAGGTCAGGATGGAGCACACTACAACAAGGAGAAAGTCATTATGGAGCACATAACTATAAGGAGAAGATCAGGATGGAGCACATTACTTCAAGGAGAAGGTCAGGATGGAGCACATTACTTCAAGGAGAGGGTTAGGATTGAGCACATTACTACAAGGAGAGGGTCAGGATGGAGCACATTACTACAAGGAGAGGGTCAGGATGGAGCACATTACTAGAAGGAGAGGGTCAGGATGGAGCACATTACTACAAGGAGAGGGTCATGATGGAGCACATTACTACAAGGAGAGGGTCAGGATGGAGCTCATAGCTACAAGGATAGGGTCAGGATGGAGCACATTACTACAAGGAGAGGGTCAGGATGAAGCACATAGCTACAAGGAGAGGATCAGGATGCAGATACTACTACAAAATAAGGACCAGGATTTCAGTATGAAATTTGCTTGCTCTGTCTAATATTCTGCATTTTTCCATACAGATCAATCCACCTGCTGTTTCTAGAAAGGGCAGTGGCAGCGGCTCAGCTTCAATGTCCAGCACACATGAGCTGTCTGTCCACTGCTGAAGAGAAGAGAAGACTGCAAAGGTAAGTTTAAAATCAATTAATTGTTAAAATAATTGAATTGATCATCAGTGTTTCAGGACTACATGCCCTGTACAGGGAAGAGAGTTAGCATCTGCTGGCTCTCCCCCCTGTGCAGCGCTTGTGATAGATAACCACTGCTGTAATTTAGGTTAAATTAGTGTTGGCACTTCGCCATAAATAATTTTGTTTTGGGTTGCAGTTTGGGCACTCGGCCTCAGAAAGGTTCGCCATCACTGTCCTAGATTGTTTCTTATTTGACTTAAAAATGTTTACCTTCTATGGATAGATTGGTTCTGCCCACCTTTAATTCATTGGGGAAATGTAGTTCAGTGAATTTCTTCTGTTGTCCTGTAATAATTCTAATGATTAGTCCTGAAACCACTGATATAGACTAAACCCGGTTAATGATGGTTATATTCAGGTTTGTTTTGTAACTATATCAATTACCTTGATGTGCACTTTTATATTCCTCCTGAGTGCTTCCAATAATGTCTCCTTTATGTGCTGGTTGCTTGTGGTGTCTGCAATAATTAACCCTTACATTACATATATTGAAATCTATTACAAGCACAGAACAAGTTAAAGAGGACACACATAATTACTTTAGTAATAAAAACTATTTACAGCTTTAGTGTCTGCCGTCAACAACATCTCCTGTGCTTGAGAGTCTTGTCATCTTTTCTACGTCTTTTGAGTTTAGTCCAAAATGACTTGAAGGTCATTTTATATATAATTGCTGGTGTGACAAGGTATATATACACTGGCAATGAAAATTAGAAAACAAATTATGATCACTTGATTTTTTCAGACAAAATGTAATCTACGTTGATCAACATTTGGAGCTCCCGGCCTCCATACAGACACCCCACACAGATGGACACAGGAGAGAGCCACAGGCCAGCGATAACAAAACTACCTGAAAGACCTTTGGGATCTATCCTACTACTAATAGTAAACCCCCAACAGTACCTGTCTACATTTAGGGCCACCAGCAATCCTCATGTTCTACCTGAACAGAAATTCCTTTTCTTCCTTGCCCCTGGCAACCCGAGTGTAACAGTTCCAGTTACATATGAAAAATAGGTCTCATTCCCTTAAAGTTAATCTGGCAATCTGTCTAACAAGGCACATATGCGTAGTATATCCTAGAATCATCAAAGTGACAGGATTCATCCTATACCATTATTGAATCTCATCCCTCTTCATTCTGCCTTCCAATTGTCATCCTGACGAAGGCTCGTGCCTGAGCCGAAACGTCATTTTTTTTTAAACTACACACGTTGCCCTGAAAATAAAAACCTGAAAAGCAACTACCATTTTCATCTTTCTTTTTTCACGCAATGTGTGCCAGGGCGTAAACGTTATACTGTTGTGGATTTCTTGGCCATAACTTTGTCACCAAGGATTTTCCAGAAATGTTTGTATTGGGTTTAGATCAGGACTGTGGGCTGGCCATTTCATTATTTCAATGTTTTCTGTTTCAAGGAACTGCTTTACCCATTTTGCTGTGTAACAGGAAGCATTGTTCTGCATGAAAATTGCCGGCTGATTGAGCACTGAATGCAAGTAAGGAACCACGTGTTGTTAAAGAAGACTCTGATACACACTTGCATTCATTCTGCGTTATTAAACACTAATAGAAATCCAATGTCCATCTATCTGTCCATCCACTATCTGGTATATACTGACAAAGAGAGTGAGAGGGGAGGGATAGAGGGAGGGGGTAGGGTTTGGCTTACAGCCCATAGGGGAGTAATAAAAATAAACCCAATCCCACATAGTGACACTGGGCTGCAATTTTGCTAATTTGCTGCACTGTTTTCCCAGTGTTTGATAACAATTTTCTAATCATTAAAGTCAAGGTATGATTGTACTCAGTATCCCAGAGCCTGTAAGGCACCAGCTTCACTTTATAGCATTAAAACCTTCTGGTTTGTTCCCTTTAAGGAAATTAGCACTATGTGCCAAATTAAAACCAATAACTTGCAGGTATCTGAAAGTGCTCTCTAATTTTGATCAGTGTTCTTTTTCATCTATCCCATTTACATTTTTATTCTGTGCTTTAGTATGTATATTCAATTTATGAAATAAGCTTAACATACTGCTATTTTACTAGTGATAAGATATTTTCACATAGGACAGCACAATGACCTTAACATTCAGGATATTGTGTGGTGTTCTCTAATTTTGATCGCCAGTGTATATGTGAACCAATTAACTTTAATATATACAGATATGACCTTTTGTTATTTAACCTTTTGTCCAATTTTGACTCCATGCACACAAGAAACATGACCAATACACAAACCTATGGTTAAAAAGTAACTTGTTTTAGGTGACTCTTCTGAATAAGCTGTCAAGTGTGTGTGCATGAGAAATAGCAGGGTTTCTGGATATTATCTTTTATCATGAATTTTCCCCCATCTACAGTTCCCTTTCAAATTGTCAGTTTTTCTTAAGCTTAGCTACAGTCTTGGTGAAGACTAGCTGCTGTCATGTCTCACTTAGGCTACCTTCACATTACGATTTGAAGGGAGCCGATGCTGTCCGATATAAATCGGACAGCATCGGCTCCCTTCTGATGCCTGGAATCGGGTGCCAAATAGGCACCCGATTCCGGCATAAAATCGGCGCCGGGCTGCAAAAAAATAAAAAAAAAATAAAGGTTATTCTCGCTCCCCCCGAGCCCCCGCCGTCTTCCGCCATCTTCTGCCATCTTCTTCTAGGCTCCCGGTGGCTCCCGCAGGCTGCCGGTGTCAGCAGAGGTGTACCTCTGCTGTACACAGGACCTGCGGTGATGTCACAGTCACGTGACCGCGGGTTCACCATGGTGAACCCGCGGTCACGTGACTGTGACATCACCGCAGGTCCTGAACAGCAGAGGGAGCGCTCGAAATGAAACCGGCAGCCTGCGGGAGCCTTCGGGAGCCTAGAAGAAGATGGCAGAAGATGGCGGAAGACGGCGGGGGCTCGGGGGGAGGTGAGAATAATCTTTATTTTTTTTTTTTTAACACCTGTGCTCCTAGTTAGGAGCAGTTTTACTGTGCTGAGCATGCTCAGTACAGTAAAACGGGGTCCGAGGAGACATAGATGTTTCCACGGACCCTTATCCATAGGGCCCCATGTTATAGGGATCGGACCTAATCGGATGTGCACTAAATGCCATCCGATTTGGTCCGATCCGAATCTGTCAGATTTTATTTTCGGTGCTAAAATCGGAGCAGGCTCCGATTTTTGCACCGATAATAAAATCGGACAGAATCGGATCGGACCAAATCGGATGGCATTTAGTGCACATCCGATTCGGTCCGATCCCCATAGGGCTGCATGGGGTCCGAAAATCGGTCCGATGCTGTCCGATTTTTTTCGGACAGCATCGGAAATGCAAAAATCGTTATGTGAAAGCAGCCTTACACAATGAACACAGGAGATAGTAGAACAGGATCTCCTCTTTGCAATCTCACATACATAGAAGCAGGGGTGAACACAGGCTCTAATGGGCCCCTATGCAAGAAATATTTTGGGCCCCCCTCCACCTTCATAGTGCAACAAAGTTATGTAAATATATAGATTGTAATATTTATAAATGCTGCGTATTTTAGTGCGGGAGAATCTGCAGCATATCAATTCTTGCTGTTGGTTTTCCCACACTAAATTGGCTGTATATATAATATTGAGGCTATGCAGGCTTGTATTTGTTATCTGGAGGCTACTGCTGGGCTGTATATATTATTTAGAGGTCAGTTGCAGAATCCAAATAATATATACAGTCCGGCACAGCCTCCAAATAACATACACAGCCCAGCATAGCCTTCAGTTAATAAATACAGCCCAGCACAGCATCCAAATAACATATACAGCCCAGCGTAGCCTCCAGTTAATATATACAGCCCAGCACAGCCTTCAGGTAATATATACAGCCCAGCACAGCCTCCAGGTGATATATACAGCTCAGCATAGCCTCCAAGTGATATATACAGTCCAGCATAGCTTCCATAGAAACAGTCCAGCATAGCCTTCAGGTAATATATACAGCCCAAAACAGCCTCCAGGTAATATATACAGCCCAGCATAGCCTCCAGGTAATATATACAGTCCAGCACAGCCTTCAGGTAATATATACAGCCGAGCACAGCCTCCAGGTGATATATACAGCCCAGCATAGCCTCCAGGTAATATATACAGTCCAGCATAGCTTCCTTAGATACAGTCCAACATAGCCTTCCGGTAATATATACAGCCTAAAACAGCCTCCAGGTAGTTTATACAGCCCAGCATAGCCTCCAGATAACATATATAGCCCAAGACAGCCTCCAGGTAATATATATAGGCACCCCCCTGTTTCCCTTTGTTTCATAATGCTCTTCCCCATATGCGGTCCACTTTCGTCATAGTGCTTCTTGCCCTATGTGCCCCCCCCCCAGTTAATGCTACTTCTCCCTCATGTGGCCCCGCCAGTTTATGCTGCTTCTCCCCCTATATCTGCCCCCTCATTCATGTTGCTTCTCCCTCCATGAGCCGCCCCATTCATGAGCAGCTGAGCTTCTCCCCCAAGGGCCCCCCTGCCCCATTCATGAACAGCTGAGCTTCTCCCCCAAGGGCCCCCCAGCCACATTCATGAGCAGCCAAGCTTCTCCCCAGGGCCCCCCCCATTTGTGAGCAGCCAAGCTTCTCCTCCAGGGGCCTCCCATATTCATGAGCAGCCAAGCTTCTCCCTCAGGGGCCCCCCATTCGTGAGCAGCCAAGCTTCTCCCCAGGGCCAACCCCCCATTCATGAGCAGCTATGCTTCTCCCTAGGCCAGGCCCACCCCATTAATGAGCAGCCTGCAGCCATGCTTCTCCCCAGGTCAGGGCCCACCCTATTCATGAGCAGCCAAGGCCATACTTCTCCCCAGGCCAAGGGACCCCCATTCATGAGCAGCCAAGGCCAAGCACTCCCCCAGGAACCCCCCCGAATCATGCCTCCCAGTCCCTCTTCAGTCCTGCTCTGGTGCTCATACCTGGAGGCATCGAAGGCCAGGCCAAGGGGATCCCTGTACACATCGTCGGACTCGCATCACCAGCCAGCACTGTCACTTCCGGGTCAGGGAGAGCGACATAGACCCCGGAAGTGACAGGCGACAACTGCACCCGCAGCATCTGACAGTACTTATGGGCACACAACATGACACTGACGCTGCGGCTGCAGCCACCGGTGCCACACACCACACCTCCGGGCAGTCCTCTCCTCTCCGGCAGCGCAGCCAGTACTGCACCTCCGGCTCCAGGCTCCTCTCTGCCACACACCACTGACCGCAGTACCGCTGACGCACCTCAGGGCTCCTCTACTCTTCACACCGACACCGCACCGCTCCAGGCTCCTCTGCTCTCACTCAGCCCTGGTGCTGGGACCCGCTGCTCTCCTTCCTTGTGCCTTTGCATAGTTAAATTAGACATGCAGAGCTAGAGCCTCGAGGGCTCCCCCCTCGGGGCCCCTGTGCAAAGAACGGGCTGCACGGGTGGTAGATCCGCCCCTGTATAGAAGATACTGCAGCATGGAGGACATTATAGAAAAGTACTGAATTGTTACTGCAAATCTAACAGAGTGAGACTGAACACTTACTGTGTATAGTGGAGGAAGCACCATCATTACTTCCTATTACTGTATTCACATTACCACTGTGTATAAAATAGACTGTAATCAACCATTTGTGACTTCTCATGTGTAGCTACATTCCTATGCAGGACTGCCCTATGTAAGGTTCCCCTTACTGCCTACAGACCTATCAGGTCCCTTATGCCATCTGAGCCAACAGCAGTCACATTTGCACATCAAAAATCCTTTCCTAACAAGGCTTGTATAACATAATTTTCTAACATTAATATGTTAAAAAAAACATTTATTACCTCAGTTTTTCATATGCAAATTGTGGCTTTCACTAGTTGATGGGGCATTGTTTCCGCAGACAAGTTGGCCCACTTAGCATGTTATCGCTCTCCTGTGGGTATCATAACATGATTTTTGTGAGCCAGGGTCACCTCCAGCTCCTGGAAATCTTGCACTTGCATGGCTCATTTTGGTAGCATCACTGTGCTTCTGAAGCCGGGGTTTAAACATTGAGCATTGGCCATGATTGGAAAATAGCTTCTGTACTTCCAATTATGCGCAGTGAGCCTCTCTGAAGCCAGGACACAAACACCTGGCCCTGGCTTTAAAAGAGCACTGACGCTGCTGAAAAGAGCTATGTGCATGCGTAAGATTTCCATGGAACACACAGAGGCAAGATAACATGGAAAGATGGAAACTAGTCTGGGGAAACCACGCCCCTTTGACTAGTCAAAGCCCAAATTTGAATTAAAAAAAATGGAGGTAATAAATGAGAATGATGTTATACAGGGCTGGTTAGGAAGGGATTTTTGATGAAAATGTGAATGCTGCTGGCTTTGATGGCATAAGGGCCCTGACAGGTTCCTTTAAGTAAAATTCATTAACATTAAAAATCAACACATATACTGTACAGAAACAAACCCCAAGAAAAACTTTTCATGCAAACAAAAAAATTACATGCTAAAATCCAAATGAGCAGAATACATAGCAAGAAAATGCAACCCATAATAAATGATATCTGATGCCAAAGCCTACATGACCTTACCCTACCTGTTGCCAGTAAAAGTGAATTGCTATCATATACAGACTGTAATTTACTGCATTCTCATATATGTATTGAAGGATTAAATATATCTATGGCATTTAGAATCAAGTATGCTTAGTCAATAAGACTTATTTTACTAAATTGTATTAAACCACTAATTATGATGAAAGAGCAAAATAACGGAGCACACTCACTTTGTTGCTGATGTGATCAATAGCAATAGTATTGCACCATAAGGGGAAAACTTTTCACTGGTACTCAATATTGCTTCTAAAACCCCTAATCGGTACTAGAGAACTCCTCTAAAGACTGCACACATCTTATCACATGCAATGATTAGTGATGCAAACTCACAAAATTGTTTTGCTGTGTCTTCTTTCTGAAGGTAAAATTAAAACCGCATTGAGATATACATAGTAACATAGTTTTTAAGGTTGAAGGAAGACTTTAAGTCCATCTAGTTCAACCCATAGCCTAACATGTTGATCCAGAGGAAGGCAAAAAAAAACCATGTGGCAACACTAAGCTCCACATTGGGGGAAAAAATTCCTTCCTGACTCCAGATACGGCAATCAGACTAATTCCCTGGATCAACGCCCTATCAAAGAATCTAGTATGTATAACTGGTAATATTATAGTTTTCAAGAAAGGCATCAATGCCCTTCTTAAATGTTAGTAGTGACTCACTCATTACAACATCATGTGGCAGAGAGTTCCATAGTCTCACTGCTCTTACAGTAAAGAATCCGCGTCTGTGATTATGATTAAACCTTCTTTCCTCCAGACGTAGAGGATGCCCCCTTGTCCCAGTCTCAGGCCTAAGAGTAAAGAGATCATTAGAAAGGTCTCTGTACTGTCCCCTCATATATTTATACATTATTATAAGATCACCCCTAAGCCTTCGTTTTTCCAAGCTAAATAACCCCAAGTTTAATACCCTGTCTTGGTATTGCAGACCCCCCAGTCCTCTAATAATCTTGGTCGCTCTTCTCTGGACCCGCTCTAGTTCAGCTATGTCTTTCTTATAAACTGGAGACCAGAATTGCACACAGTATTCTAAGTGTGGTCGCACTAGTGACTTGTATAGAGGTAAAATTATGTTCTCCTCATGAGCATCTATGCCTCTTTTAATGCATCCCATTATTTTATTTGCCTTTGCAGCAGCTGCCTGACACTGGCCAGGGTGAGAGACATGCACACTGCCTTTTTTCTTAGATTTCCACATCATGCTTGTAAATGTAAAAAATAATATAGTTGACTTTCAAGTGGTGATGCCTTATTCCAAGGGTGGGGAACGCCATTCCTCAGGAACCACCAACAGGTCATGTTTTCAGGATTTCCTTAGTATTGCACAGGAATTGGATTATCATCAGAGGAGGTTGTTATATTATTACCTGTGCCATACTAAGTAAATCCTGAAAACATAGCCTGTAAGCCTTCCCAGTGATGTATATCCCCAAGAATCTCCTATGATTTATGTGCCCCCCAGCCTCTCCTGTGATCTTAATCCCCTTTATGGTAAATATATGTCGCAGCCCCTCTTCTGATGTATATGCCCTGTGAGGCACCGCCGGCATGGTCCCCATGGCCGGGGCGCATCACATGCAGGATCACGGTATGATCCTGTTCACACTGGCCGGTTTTCCTGTGATGAGACTGTGTGAGCCAACCCGGAACACAAGGTGTTACATGTAAGAGCGACTGATATAGATCTGTTACTTTCATGAGCCTAATGAGCGGCAGTGAGAGTGACTCATGAGATCAGTGAGGCTAAAAGGAATAAGGGCTGAGTGCTGACAACCCGGAACACAGGGAGTTAACCTGAGCTGTGTGAAAGGCTGATTATCAGCAGCTAAGGGGGTGTGTCCATGTGGGAGTGGCTGGCACGATAAGAGGCAGCCAGCTGAGTGATTGAGAGATCATGCAGAGATCCATTTTCAGCCAGACATCAGCCTGAGAGGATGTGGGCTGATTACCAGCCTGAGAGCTGAGCAGACCCAGTCTGTGTGAGGGACTGGGAGTGCAAGTCCATGCCGCCATTTTGAGATGGTGAAGGGAGCATGCTAGCTCCATGCCGGTGCCGAGGTCCGAGGTTGTGATAGCACCTGGTGGGAAAGCCGTGGCTGAACCTGGTGGAGACTGGTCCGGGCGTGGGGTGAACCACGTCCGGGAAAGGAGCCTTGGGGGGACGCTTGGTGGACCCGTTACACAGGTAGCGAGACCCGGATCCGTGCCCGGTAAGACAGCGGTTCCCGTGTAAAAGAGTGAGCTGTGTGTGAGTAATGCCAGGTGGGCATAACCGCTATTGGGTCCGACTAGGCAGTCGGTAAAGGACCCGTTGATGTATGTAGGGGCTTAGGCAATTGCGCTGAATGTAAGAGGATGACCTATGTAAGAACATTGTATAATAATGTGGGGAGAAAGTGACCCAGCCAGTATGGATGATGTTGGAGGCGTTCCGCCCCTGTGGGACGAGAGGGAGGCTTGCCCTGCTGCTTGCAGAGGGTACCCGTCCCTCAACCACGGCCTCTAATGGTGTGGGTGTGCCTGTGGTGCCAGACACAGGGGTAATATGGCTCCTAGTAGGTAACGGATGAGGTTCCCGTGTACTATGGTTTGCCAGTCCCTGTAATGGGCCATGGAGGAGCCACAGTCCATGGATGATGGGCTGTGAGCGTGTGGAAGAAATGTATGTGATCCATGGACGTTTGAATGATGGATCACACATGGTATGTAAGGACCCGGTCAGGCAGGAATCCTGACTAAAGGGTAATGTTATGTAATCAAGCTGGGTGACTAAAGCCAGGCGGCAGGTACCGCCATTGGGACCCACAGGGCCCGTTGAGGCATATGTAACGAAGGTCAGAAGCAGGGGTTAAAAGGGCTCCTAGAGTGGGGACACCATGGTTGAACCAGGTGGACTCTGACCGGGACGTAGGCGGAGATACGTCCAGGAAGGAGCCCCTTGGGGATACATGACATACCCGGTACTCAGGTTGCTCAATCCCTGTTATGAACCCGGAGGGGTCATCGTCGAAATATAACACATGTATTTATTATAAATGTACTGTAAGATGTGTAAGTAGGCCGGAGGCCGTAGCTACCCCGGGAGCAGGTGTTAGAGCTCCAATGGGGACAGAGAGTCATGGTTACAGGTCCCGGGTTATTGTGAATGTATATGTGCAATGTTCTATGTAATGTATGATGTATTTATGTAAAGTGTTTATAAGCAATGTGATATGTGTCCAACATGCTACCCGGGTTCTGTTATGATAGGTGAAAATTAAACGGGTAGACATTGGTTAAACTTATAAACACGTGTTTTGTCGTTATGCAAGCGGGTTCCCCAGTTGCTACCTCACAGCCCCCATCATCTCCTGTGATGCATATACTGTTGCCCCCATGTCTCCAGTGATGCATATACTGCAGTCCCAGAATCTCCTATGATGTATATACAGCAATCTCAGTGTCTCCTATTGTCACATCGCCGTTGGACTCGGTGGCTGGTGTTCCTGCCTCAGCCACCAGGAGGCGCCGGATTCCTTCAGCTGATGGTGCCGGTGATAGGAGGGCCATGTCCTCATATGGACCTGCTTCTTCAACGTCTGCCTCTGTCGCTGGGCGCCGCTGTGTTTCTCCTGTGGGTGATGTTGATGATGTTGATGTTGAAGAGAGGGTCCTGCAGAGGCGTCTGATAGGCACAGCCTTCGTTCTTCTGTCAGAAGGGAGGTGGCGGGTGCCAGTCGTGCTTCACCGTCTGGCCTGGTTCTAGGGGCAGTCCAGATGAGATCACCATGCTGTGAGCTCCAGCCTATGTGAGGTAACTGAACCCTTCAAATACCTTGGAACCCGTCTTGCAGGCCTCCAGATATAGTCTCAGTTTCACCGATCTAGTGTGTGTTTGGTTTAGACTCTGACCTTTGCCTGGATTTTTGACCCTGCTTCAGCCTGATGATTTGGTACCTTAGCTGCCCTCCCGGTTTTGACTCTGACCTTTGCCTGGATTTTTGACCCTGCTTCGGCCTGATGATTTTGTACCTTTGCTGCCCTCTCGGTTTGACTCCTGACTATGTTTTCGGATGCTGGTTTTTATTCCCTTCCTGGCAACCTTCCTGCTCCAGTCCGCTGCTCATCTCAGGCAGCTACCTCCTGGGCTCCGCTGTAATTCCAGATCCCTGTATAGGGGTAAAGGATCTTGGGGTTTCTCGGGGTGCTGCCTTGCTAGCAGCTCGGCCTCACAGCAGATGGTCGTCACACCTATGTCATGTATGTACAGTAGTCTGTGTCTCATATTTGATGTCTATACAGCAGTCTCAGCATCTTCTATGTAATTATATATAGAAGTCCCAGCACCCTTATGTGATTTATACACAGTAGTCCCAGCATCCCCTATGAGATCTATATACAGCAGTTACAGCATACCCTATGTGATGTATATGATTTATAAAATGTATTATCACAAACAATTTACTGTTCTCCAGGCCAACACAAGCCTGGAAAAACAACTTTGAGAAGCAACAAGATCAATATCATCTAACATCACAAATGCAACAAAGAGAAGCATCTCCAGCCACCACAGTAGGGGTGAATTAATTGTTTGACTAAATATAGCATGGTCATTTTCAAGGTGATAACTTTGTGCGGCCCCCGAATGATGGTAAAAATGTAAAAATGGCCCTCATCACAAAAAAGTTTCCACACCCCCTACTCTAGATCCTCTGGTGGTGCGGTTAGGTTTATACTGTAGATAGTCACCAGGTACCACTCTAACGCAGTTCCCTTGATCCACAATAGCTGACCCGAATGGCTGTAGGCGAGACGGAGTCGGAGACACAGGCAAGAGTCTAGACTGGTAACAGGCAAGTCGGAGTTGGAGCCGCATATGGGACAGGATAAGGATCACAAGTAGGGTGGATACTGGTACTGGTTCAGACAGGATGGGTTCAGGTGTAGAAAGGATGGTTGGTACAGATGATACAGGTTTGGATTCTGGTTCAGTTGCAGACAGGATGGCTTTCACATTCATGGACCTAACAACAGACTAGCGGTTCAAGAACTCACTAGACACAAATGTTGCTCAGGCACCTACCTACAGGGGAAGGAGCCTTAAATAGTTAGTGCCTCCCAGCCAAAGGCTGGGGTCACTTCTGGAGCATTTCCACTGCCCCTGAGAAGCAGGGAGTTGGTGAGCACCCTAACCACTTGGACAGGATACTTGCACATTCCAGGCCCTGGGAGCCACAGTGGGGACTAGAGTGGGGACTGGGGGAACAAGTGGATGGCCATGGCAGTGAGTATGTTGGCATCTATGCTGGGTGGAGGAAGTGGGACAGGGCAGAGATGCTGACTTTACAGTACCCCCCTCCTTACCAGTCAAGAAAGGAATTTCTTTAGGAGTAATAGAGCATGAATGTTCTCCTTGGACTCCCATGATCTGTGTTCATGGCTAGAATGCTTTTTATCTCAAAGACCGCTTTAGAGCTGAAAGTCATAGGAATAGGCAGTGGAGGGGAAAGACTGGATGGTCATTGCTTGGGAGCATTGTTCCGAGCATATGAAAGACAAATTCCAGAATATTCCTCAACGTTAAGAGCCACAAGTACTGCCGTGGGTTGATTTGCATGGTGTTTATCTGTTCGGCATGGCAGGCTAATTTGGAAGTGACACCACAACAAGACTCGCTTTCTATCTGACCCTGACAGGAAAGTCCTTGCTGAAGGAACTTTTGCCAAATCCACTGAAGCCATAGCAGCCATCTCGGTGGACTCAACGACATGTTGGGGTTCCTACTTTTGTGCCTGAACAACAGTTTTGTTGGTTTTGTGCCTGACCAACAGGCAGGAAGCAAGGTTGGTGCCAACCGAAAATCAAGAAGAATAAACACTGACCAGAAACTCCCCATCGTAACACTGACACAAATGGAGCACTTCTCCAGATTTCGAGTCAGGGACAGGTTCATGGGTATGGAGCCAAGGCAATCCCAGAAGGGGTGGGTGAGACGGATTGGGAAGCCCCAAAAAGTAGATCCTACCTATAGTTTTGTTTTTATTATTAATTTTAACGAAGCTGGATACGATCTAATCAGGACTCACTCATCACCATAAGAACAAATACACAAAATAGCAAGATGGTGAAAAAAATGAAGAAAAAAGACCTAAAAACTAATCTTTATTATTATCATCACTAAAATTGGCTCCAAATCAGGGCTATATCAATAAAAACAATATCATTTTTTTTAAGGGGTCATTAAGGATTACTAAGATCAAACTAAACTATCGGTATGTTACTCCTGAACTGCTATTAACTGTGCAGCCTAAAGGAGAACTCTGAGGCGAGAAAACCTTTTTAGTACAGTCTCTGCCCTCCTACATGATGAAGCAGAGCTGTACACTGCTGTTCTAGAATCTATAGATTGCTTATAAATCAATAAAATCATCCCTGCTCTTTTGCCCTGACCCCCTTCAGGAGTCTGAGAATTTCAGCTTCATGCTGTTAGTGAGAAGAGGAGGTGTGTTGGGGATGTGGATGTTGGAAGCTGTGGGATCATCCTACATTCCAGCCCCCTCACACTTCTGTGTGGGCGGTACTGTAGAGAAAGCACACTTGTCATCTGCACCCAAGAACACTGCAAATAAATGCAGCATGAATACTGAGAAGAATTTAAAAATACAAGAGTTGACATACTGCAGATCTGCAGTATATATACTGCTTTGTATGTTCATATCTGCAAGGAAAAAAAAACATATCCATAATGCTACAGTTTCAGGGGACAGTAATCTACCAACTGCTATGGTGGACGACAGATCATGCCAGTGATGAATTGATCAATGCAGTGCTCTGCCTATAATCTCAGCCTCATACATGACAACACACATTATGCACCATCATATGCACCATTGTACAGCAGAAGATTACAGCATGTATTTTTATCTGCTTGGTTACATGTTTACTATTTTAAGCCAGAACACTCCTGTTCATACATTACATAGGATGTATATCAGAGACAGGATTGTACTGTGACCAAGGGGCTGGCGGCCATGCCCCCTCCTCATACAGATGTGTGAAGGGGCTGGAAGGTAGGATGATCCTGCAGCTCCCAGCATCCACACCCCTGACAAACCTCCTCTTCTCACCAACAGCATGGAGCTGACATTCTTGGATCCCTGAGGTGGGGTCAGAGCAAAAGAACAGGTATGATTTTGTTGATTTATAAGCGATATATAGATCCTAGAACTGCAGTGTACAGCTTTGCTTCATCATGTAGGAGGGCAGGGACTTTACTAAAAGGTTTTCTCTCCCAGAGTTCCCCTTTAATCCAAACATTAAAATAAGTATATAACCAATCACCTGTGCCAATTTATCATAATAATAGACCTATTTATATGCAAATAGGTTTCAAAAGGGTATTGTGAGGCACCGCCGGCATGATCCTCATGGCCGGGGCGCATCACATGCAGGATCAAGGTATGATCCTGTTCACACTGGCACAGTGATAACACTGTGAACCAACTTGAGACACAGGGTTTCATGAGCCTAATGAGCGGCAGTGAGAGTGGGATGAGATCGAGGAAGCCCTAAGGAATGAGGGCTGAGTGCTGACAACCCGGAACACAGGGAGTTAACCTGAGCTGTGTGAAAGGCTGATTAACAGCAGCTAAGGGGGTGTGTCCATGTAGTAGTGGCTGGCACGATAAGAGGCAGCCAGCTGAGTGATTGAGAGATCATGCAGAGATTCATTCTCAGCCAGACATCAGCCTGAGAGTATGTGGGCTGATTACCAGCCTGAGAGCTGAGCAGAGCCAGTCTGTGTGAGGGACTGGGAGTGCAAGTCCATGCCGCCATATTGAGATGGTGAAGGGAGCATGCTAGCTCCATGCCGGTGCCGAGGTCCGAGGTTGTGAAAGCACCTGGTGGGGAAGCCGTGGCTGAACCCGGTGGATACTGGCCCGGGCGTGGGGTGAACCACGTCCGGGAAAGGAGCCTTGGGGGGACGCTTGGTGGACCCGTTACACAGGTAGCGAGACCCGGATCCGTGCCCGGTATGACAGCGGTTCCCGTGTAACGGAGTGAGCTGTGTGTGAATAATGCCAGGCGGGCATAACCGCTATTGGGTCCGACTAGGCAGTCGGTAAAGGACCCGTTGATGTATGTAGGGGCTTAGGCAATTGCCCTGAATGTAAGATGATGACCTATGTAAGAACATTGTATAATAATGTGGGGAGAAACTGACCCAGCCAGTATGGATGATGTTGGAGGCGTTCCGTCCCTGTGGGACGAGAGGGAGGCTTGCCCTGCTGCTTGCAGAGGGTAGCCGTCCCTCAACCACGGCCTCTAATGGTGTGGGTGTGCCTGTGGTGCCAGACACTGGGGTAATAGGGCTCCTAGTAGGTAACGGATGAGGTTCCCGTGTACTATGGTTTGCCAATCCCTGTAATGGGCCATGGAGGAGCCACAGTCCATGGATGATGGGCTGTGAGCGTGTGGAAGAAATGTATGTGATCCATGGACGTTTGAATGACGGATCACACATGGTATGTAAGGCCCGGTCAGGCAGGAATCCTGAGTACGGGGTAATGTTATGTCATCATGCTGGGTGACTAAAGCCAGGCGGCAGGTACTGCCATTGGGAACCAGAGGGCCCGTTGAGGCGTTTGTAACGAAGGGCAGAAGCAGGGGTTGAAAGGGCTCCTAGAGTGGGGACACCATGTTTGAACCAGGTGGACTCTGACCGGGACGTAGGCGGAGATACGTCCAGGAAGGAGCCCCTTGGGGATACATGACATACCCGGTACTCAGGTTGCTCAATCCCTGTTATGAACCTGGAGGGGTCATTGTCGAAGTATAACAAATGTATTTATCATAAATGTACTGTAAGATGTGTAAGTAGGCCGGAGGCCGTAGTTACCACGGGAGCAGGTGTTAGAGCTCCAATGGGGCGAGAGTCGTGGTTACAGGTCCCGGGTTATTGTGAATGTATATGTGCAATGTTCTATGTAATGTATGATGTATTTATGTAAAGTGTGTAGAATCAATGTGATATGTGTCCAACATGCTACCCGGGTTATGTTATTATATGTGAAAAATAAACGGGTACACATTGGTTAAACTTATAAACACGTGTTTTGTCGTTATGCAAGCGGGTTCCCCGGTTGCTACCTCACAGTATGTGCTGAATAAATCAGCCAAATCAATTCTAAATTATGCTAGACAAATAGAAGTATAAATGATTACCTCCATATCATGCCAAACAAAGGCTCACACACAAGTCACATAGTGGAGCAATGAACACAATACTGTTCGATAAGGAAATGGAATAATCTCACCCAAAAATTCAAGTGGTCAACACAAAAAGACTCAGCTCCTGCGATTATTTGATTTGTTTCTCTTGCAAGTGTGGTGCTCTGGACTGTGTTCGTGACTAGTGATTTGTTATATATAGACTTGAACTTAAACCTAGTCTCTGTGATGCCTTGCCCTAGCCATCAGATTGCAGAAAATACTCACATAGGGTAGTTACATTTGCCTTCTCCGTATGACACTAACAATCCATTCACATGAGGATGATAACCAACTATTGAATTTAGGTGTTCCCAACACTATCTGGCCCAATCTTCAGGGGAGTCTAGCTAATTGAAAAGGTAGATCCTATCTGCATCCACTATCTATGTTAATGATATACACCTTATGGACATGGCACATGCTACATCACTTGTGTGCTTTCTTATGCACAGACAAATGAGTCATGTATTTCAGAGATGTAGCTGGAAATCCAAATGTAAGTCCTCAGCATAGAGCACAGGATAAATGTGAACTGATCCAAAATGTTCTGCGCCAAATCGCCACCACTAGCATTCAACTTAACGCACAAAAACACAAGTCCCCACTCAGGGCTGTCATCTGTTAACAGAAATATAGGGTGCTTCCACATTACTGGTAGAACAAAGGCTCTGGAGAAGTGCTATGGCTCTGCGCTCCCCCAAAAAGGAAACCTGCAAAACCTGCACTCTCAAATCCAAATGCATATCTGCCTTCTGAGTCCCACAAAATCTAAACAACAATTAACACCCAGATGTTTCGCACTGTTGTAGTGAGGAAGCCTGCTTAATTTACAGGGTGTATTTCTCCAGAAGCACAAGCTGGGCACAATGTACGAGCACTACAATATATTGGGCACTACAAGGGCTTATTTGCAATTTGTTAGAATGCAAAATTCACTGCGCTTGACTCCATGGGGGTTTTCCATAAATAAAATCATCACTACGGCCATAGATGAACTACTAGAGGGGTGTAATTTCCACAATGGGGTCCCTTTAGGGGGTTTCTGGTGTTCTGGCACTTGGGACTCTGTAAATGGAATCCGCAAACTATTATAGGAAAATCTGTGCTGAAAAAATCAAACCCGAGTCCTGCTGTGCGCCCAAACAGTGGTTTTCCAACACATGTGGGGTATCCTCATACTCCTGACAAATTGTACAAGAAATTTTGGGGTCCAATTTCTTCTGCTATTCTTGGTAAAATTAATATATTTGGGGCTAAAACAACATTTTTGTGTGAAAAATTTTATTTGATCATTTTCACATTTTTACCTTGTAAAATTCTGTGACGCACCTATGGGTTCAAGGAGCTCACTACACATCCAGATAAGTTCCTTGGGGGTCTAATTTCCAGAATAGGGTCACTTGTGAAGGAATTCTATTGGGTAACCAAATATGACATGACACTCACAGTCTATTCCATCAAAATCTACGCTCCAAAACGTGTCTCCTTCCCTTTCAAGAACTGACTGGCAGCCGAACAGTGGTTATCCACCAGATATGGGGTATCAGCATACTTAGGACAAATTGTGCAACAAATTGTGGGGTTCATTTTTTCCTGTTGCCCTTGTTAAAATGAAAAATTTGAGAAAAGAACATTTTTGTGGAGAAAAAAAAGTACTTTTTCATTTTCTTGGTTCAGTGTATGAAGCACCTAGGAGTTCAAAGTGCTCATGACATATATAGATACGTTCCTTGGGGGGGTTATGTTTTCAAAATGTGGTCACTTGTTGGGGGTTTCCACTGTTTAGGCACATCAGATGCTCTCCGGATGGGACAGGGTGTGAGCTAATGATTCCAGCTAATTTTCCATTAAAAAATTCAAATGGGGCTCCCTCCCTTACAATCCGTATTGTGTTACCAACTTTAGGGTCCATTTTCACCTGTCACCCTTGTGAAAATGCAATATTTGAGAGTAAAGTAACATTATTGAAGGAAAAAGTTAAATGTTCATTTTTTCCTCTGACGTTGCTTTAGCTCCAGTGAAGCACAGAAAGGGTTAATAAACTTCTTGAATGTGGTTTTGAGTAGCTTAAGGGGTGCAGTGTTTGGAATGGTGTCACTTTTAGGTGATTGTTGTCATGTAGGCCCCTCAAAGTCACTTCAATTGTGATGTGGTCTTTAAAAAGATGGTTTTGTAAATTTTGTTGGAAAAATGAGAAATTACAGATGAACTTTGAAAACTTCTAACTTCCTAACAAAAAAAAAATGTTTCCAAAATTGTGCAGACGTAAAGTAGACATGTGGGAAATGTTATTTATTAACTATTTTGTGTGACGTTATTCTCCAGTTTAATGGTATAATAATTGCGAACAATCTCAAAATGTTCACCAAATTTCCGTTTCTTTTTTTTTTTTTTCCAAAAAGAAATGCAAAAATTATTGATCTAAATGTATCACTATCATGACGTCCACTATGTCACAAAAAACATTCTCAGAATCACTAGGACCCATTGAAGCATTCCAGAGTTATAGCCTCATAAAATGTCGCTGATCAGATTTGAAAAATATGGTCTTGTCATTAAGGTCAAAAAAGGCCGGGGATGCGAAGGGATTAAAAGTACCACTCTAGCACTGGAAAAAAAAAGCATGCTGGAGTGTTATGTTAATAAAATTTAGTTTTTCTCTTTTTAATTCTCCTCTCTATTGTAGAGAGTCTTCTAAACCTTAGGGCACCTAATATGCTCATTTCCCCTTCAACCAAGGTTGGATAAACAGAGATTCTTCTCTGTATGAAGTTGCCCAATCATAAGAGGGCAGTGTAATATGGAGGAGGAGGCATCCGGGGAGAGCAGTTGATTTTTTTATAGTGATGTGGTAAGACTGATGTGTCTACTCTAATCACACTCGAATTAAACATAACCGTTTCACTGATGACTGAGAAAAATCATATTCTGATCATCTCTGATGGCATTTACCTTTTATATTTTTCTCTCCCCTGTATGACACTGCTTTCTTGTGATTGGTCAATGTCATGCAGGGGGAAAAAGAAAACATCCTGAGAGAAGACGCTCTAATAACATTCTTTTGGTTGAAGGGAAGATTAGTATATAAACACCCTGAGAGAAGTAGCTTTAATAACATTGTTTTGGATGAAGGGAAGATTAGTATATTAGGCAAATTGAAAGCCAAAATCTCTGCAACAAAGGAGAATTAAAATGGAAAACTACATTTTAGGCCACGTGCACACACTGAGTATTTGATGAGTTTTTTACCTCAGGATTTGTAGCCAAAACCAGGCATGGATGATTAAATACAGGAGTGGTGCAGGTGTTTCTATTAGACTTTTCCTCTGATTGCTCCACCCCTGATTTTGTCTACAAATCCTGAGGTAAAAAACTCATCAAATACTGAACGTGTGCACATGGCCTAATTCAGCTGTGCAGCCCTGTTTTCATGAGATTATCAGTTTAGCATGTAAGGCCACGTGCACATGCTGAGTGTTTGATGCGTTTTTTACCTCAGGATTTGTAGACAAAACCAGGAGGGGAACAATCTGAGGAAAAGTCTAATAGAAACACGTCACCACTTCTGTATTTAATCATCCACTCCTGGTTTTGGCTACAAATCCTGAGGTAAAAAACTCATCAAATACTCAGTGTGTGCACGCACCCTAAACAATGGTGAAGGGTCCACTCTCAAATGGGACTGTTGGGAAGCATATGAGGATCTCCTCCAAGAATTAAACCATACTTCTGCTCAAACTGCACATTTGGGAACAAGGGATGTTTATTATACTATATCTCCAGTGGATGCTCGAGGATTTGAATGTGGAGAATCAAAACATCTATTGTATATACTCGTAATTTAGAGGTTATACTGTTAAATATGTAAAATAATGTTTTTATTTTTTTCTGAGGTCGCATATATTGTTCATTGTGGCAGCCAATTTTTTAAAAAGATTTTAAGTAAATCTATAGGATTTCTACCCCAGACCACTTAGTGGCAACATATTGACAGTCATTTTTGTTGCAGTTTTCAGCACCTGAAAGCAATATATCATTTTGTTATTTACAATAAACACTATGGAGACTGTTTCTTAGGCTGCTTTCACATCAGTGTTTTTTTTTAAATCGCGGCAGATGCGGTGAAAAAACGCATCTGCCACGATTATCGCATAACTGCTGCACTTGCGGCACAGTTGCGGCAAGCCCCATACAATGTATATGCGGGCTTGCGGCAGGTGCGGCAAGAGCGGTGCTGGCACTTGCCGCAGGTGCGGCCGCGAAAAAACCCGCGGTCAGCCGTGGTTTTTTCGCGGCCGCACCTGCCGCAAGTGCCAAAACCGCACTTGCCGCACCTGCCGCAAGCCCGCATATACATTGTATGGGGCTTGCCGCAACTGTGCCGCAAGTGCAGCGGATATGCGGTAATCGCGGCAGATGCAGTTTTTTCACCGCATCTGCCGCGATTTAAAAAAAACGCTGATGTGAAAGTACCCTTAGAATGTACTAAAAAAGTGATAATCATAGGCCAGAAAATCCAGAGGTGTTTTTTGCAAAGACAGCAACTTCAGCTGCTTTCTTTAGCACAGGGGTGGGGAACTCCAGTCCTCGAGGGCCGCAAACAGTGCATGTTTTCAGGATTTCCTTAGTATTGCACAGGTGATAACATAATCACTTGCACTGGTGATGATTCCAATCCTGTGCATTACTAAGGAAATCGTGAAAACCTGAACTGTTTGCGGCCCTCGAGGACTGGAGTTCCCCACCCCTGCTTTAGCACTATAAAATCTCATTTACAAATATATGGCCATTTGATTCTGCCAATAGGACTACTTTTGTCAATCTTAGGGTACATGGATGTCATGGGGATGAGTGAGTCCCTCCTTTAGACAATCAGTGATTCCTGCTTATGTGATGCATATATTACATTGAAACCTATTTAACATTACATTTCGCTTCTGGAAAAATGAGATTCCCCACTATATTATCCCATAGTAAAGGAAACTGGCAGTCAAGGTGACACTCTCATCACTGTGTCATCTGTGTTCAAGGATTTCCTTATACCGGGTAAATGGTTGATTGATGTAAACCTTGGAGGAATTTTTCCCCTAATATGGAACAATTAGCATTTGCCTCAATGAGTTTTTACCTTCCTCTAGATCAACATGTTTGACTATAGGCTTGTGCCTTCTTTCAACCTTAACAATATGAAACTCATACATTTTTTAATACATTTTCATTTTCATTTTTTTTCATGGAAACATATAAAAACATTAGGTAGGCAGCTAAATCTGGCAGAGAGCAACAGTCACAGGGCTTAATGGTACATACAAGCTACCCTACCTGAGCAACAGAAGTCTAATTAACCACAGGTCCCCAAAGACTGTACCTATTCTGAGTTAACTATCTAAAAAACTAGCTTTGATTTATGGAGTGAGCTCCTGTATGTGATAGGTGGGTGTGATGGCCTATTTTCATATTCCTTGTATAGCTTATCACAGTAGGACACTGATTTTCTGTTCTCACATCGCTTACAGGGAGGTGTCATTTCATGAGCACATCTCGTAGTCCTGATTGCGTAATTAATTAGAAACATCTGTAGCTGCTCATTTACTATTTTACTTTATATATAGTGTGAGTATCTTTAGCTCTTGTCAATCATAAACCTTGAATCTATTCTCACCCACCTTCTACTCTGATAGATCATACATATGTCTTCTGAATTTCCAGTTTTAAAAGGCTTAAACTTTCTACAAGCAGACATGACAATTTCTAATGTTCAGCCAGATTTGTAGCTATTGATCCCACTAACACAGGGAATGTTATACAATTGAAATCTCGAACAAGATCTTGAACCTAGGATGTCTTAATAATGAACGGTTTTACTGTATTTCTGCTGAGTTCCAATCTTAGCAACTGATGGTTACAGATAATTATCATATAGAGATTTGTCCTCAATAGAAAATTACAAGGAAGAATTAAAGTTTTAGAGATCTAAAGCTGAGCATCATCATCCGAGTGTAGAGACGATAACGCTCATACTCAATGTAATAAAAAAAAGATATCAATATTATGTTGGGAGGTCAAAAAATGTATGAGTTATAAGAATTTTGAGGTGTATCCCAAAATATAATAGCAAGGTGGTGTGTGGGAATGTAGTTGTTAGGTTGAGCCCCCTAAATATCTATCGTTTTTGCAAGAGTTAAGACAAAAATAATAGCGACCCAAGTCTCTGTCAAATTAAATTATGTCACAGTAATACAGGCACAGATTTTCCTATAATTTATCAAAGTGAGCTCAAGATCTGATGATACCTCTTCTATTGAGAACTGTAGTGGGGGGGATAATTCTATATGGGATCTGAATGATGTATGAAACTTTGTGCTCAAACCTGATTTGTACTTCACATGAACAAATCTATTTACCGTTGCACTATCTTGTTTCTAGTACATACAATGCTAAAAGAGATTAAATCACCTATTTTTCTCACAAAATTGGCAAAAGTAAAGTTAGGTAAAAAATGTTTGTACCGTGGTAGCCAGTAGATAGAAAAATATTGGAATCTGAGAGTTCTCAGTGGTTGATACCTTTTAATGACTAACCAAAAAGATGGTAAGCAAAGCAAGCTTTTGAGACACTAAGGCCTCTTCATCAGACTAATAATGACAAAAATTCTGAAGACACACACATATATACATATGCGGGGTGGGATGATGCAATAAATACGACAGGTGACGTAAAGCAGAGTCAGTCTTGGGAAAAATCAAAATTCAGAGATAAGAGGAAAAGATTGTATTATTGTTCTATGATTTGTAGCCTATGTAGACCTGAAAATTCCACAGTGAGTGTAGAAAGCCTTATATCCATGTGAGACAGTTCACGTAAGAAGCGTCAAAACTTAATTGTCCTCTAACTTGAGGTCTGTTTGAAGATGTGATATCCCAAAATACCCTTTCAATTGATGTAAAAACATGTGAATCCATATGAGACATTCAATCCTGTTTTATTTTTTCAACAATAAATTTTTATTGAACAAAATGTTTCAATGCAAAATCATCAATACAATCATGTAGAGATGCAGTCAAATAACCTAAAACAAGATAATAACCTAGTAAGGGGGGAGGAGGAGGGGTGTGAAGACGGGGGGAGAAGGAAGGTCATCACTAAGCATTTCTCACCAGATAGTTCTCATGACAAAGTGTTAGTTCAACAAAATTTGAAACTAATCTGGACATGGGAACAATAGATCTACTCAAATGAGTATGGACACAGAGCAATTCAAGCAATAGTGCATACACAATAACAGCCTTAACAATGTGGGATTGGGGAGGCCAACAGGTGAGAGGCCCACAGACACCAAGCATCAAAGGTAGGTTGTTTATCTGCAACCGTTAGTGCTAAATGGTATTCAAAGCAAAAGATAGAGTGAACCCTATCGATAACTTCAGAGAGAGAGGGAAGAACCGAGGACTTCCACTTTGCCGCAAGGCCCAATCTGGCAGCTATTAATATGTAAGTTATTGCAAGGTGCAAGATGGCCATCTGTGGAGTTAATGAAATAGAGGTACCCAGCACTGATCCAATCAGACAAGAGATCAAATGCCAGAAGAGGGAAATCTTGGGGCACAGCCACCACAAATGTGCGAGATCTCCCCAACCCCCACATAGTCTCCAACAAAACGGCGAGCTATGTTCATTCATTTTAGCAAGCCTAGTTGGGGGAAGATACCACCTCAGATTAATTTTTTTTAGGTTTTCTACGTGAGTTATACATCTAGTGGAGTGGGATAAAGAACTGATAGCATCCTCCCAGTCCTCTCCTCCAGAGGTAAAGTTCAAATGTCTCTCCCATCTCAGCCTGTAATCTAAATTCTATTTTTAAATTCTAACCACTATTGTAAATTGCTTTTTTGAAAACACCTTACTGATCTCCCTAAATATCTAATCCCTACATCTATTTTCTTACTTTACTTCCTGTAGCGTTTCTGTGTCGTGACCAGTGTAACATGCTAACTCACATGAAAGGTCCTATTTTATACATTTAATAGAAGCCTTATATATTTTAATAAGCATGCCAATGCAGGAAAATAATAGGACATACAAACAAATATTGTTCTGAAGAAACAGTTACACATTTATGCATGGCATTAAAATGTGAATACAAGTTGGTAACAGATTTCCACAGATCTTTATTAGTTTTTGTCCAGGCATTCATTTTCACATTGGTCAGTTGGGAAATCTGAACAAAATAAATGTGTGTAATTAAACTGCTTAAATTAAAAACAAGTTAGAATTAATCCCACTGATCGATGAGTAAATGTGAAACAAAATAGCCCTAAGATAATAGCCATAGTTTTAATATACAAAACATGATGACTGCTTTAAAGGTTAATCACGTATTACCGTACTTTATAACTTTATGTATGTCAGATATTCACACAGTTACTAATGACTAGAGATGAACAAACTTTTCAGGAACATGTTCGCCAATTTCATACTCGGCATGAACATTGAAGACTTGGTTCGCGATTGGAAACCCGTGATTTTTTTTTTCAAAATAATTGTTTTCAAAAGTTAAAATGAACCTAAAACTTTTCCTGTTTGTTTGAGGCCAAAATGCTCGCCGGGAAACCCTTTGGCCAGGAGCAACATTTAACATTAGGAGTGTTCCCGCCGTTGGTCTAATAAGATAAGATAAGATAAGATAAACTTTATTGATCCCGGAGGAAATTACAGTATTACAGCAGCAGAACAAAGATCAAGAACATTTCACACTTTACAAAATAAGTCTATATGGACAGCAGATGCGGGTAGACTGGTACATGTACCTCGAAAAAACTCACCAAAAATGGTCGCTTTTTTTCTACCCCTTGCATCTAGCAGATGGCTGCAGATCCCCAGGAGGTAGCACATGCGTCTAGACACCGGTACACAGACCCCTGCAACCTATAACATGGGGGCGGTTTGTAGCAACCAGCAACCAGCCATGTATGCAGGGAGAGGCTGGTAATGAATGCAGACACATGGACACCATTAGGCCCCTGCCACACTCAGGTGTTACATAGTGTCTGAGCAGCCTATTGGTGACGCCTCCTATTAGACCGGGCGGGCTGCTCAGCCCTGAAATATGCATCACTGTGACAGACGCCCCCTAGAGGAAAACAACCTCAACTGCAAAAGATAAAAAGATGCAGGTTGACACTAAAGATAATGTTGTAAGGTGTCAGTTGGTATTATGGCGCCAGAATATCGTAAGCTCGTGACCCACCGTCAAGGGCCCTTACACTCACGAGTACCTAGCCACATGTATAACACATGTGTAATTTAGCTTTAAACAAACATCACCGAATAGGTACTAAATATTAAATTGAAAAAACTCACCAAAAATGGTCGCTTTTTTTCTACCCCTTGCATCTAGCAGATGGCTGCAGATCCCCCAGGAGGTAGCACATGCTTAGCCCTGGTTTACAACTTGATTGTGGTACCCACCTTAGAATATTTCACCAAGTACGTCTTTGTATTGTCCTTGTGTGTATGATCTATTAATGATTTAATAAAGTTATAAATTAATGTAGAAACTTTAACTCCTAAGTGGATGCCACTTATTTCTATCTTTGGGTTCTGGTGCAGCTGGCTGGCTAACCAAGAGAGACCTGGCCTCCACCCGATGCCATGTCCTCTCCTGGTTGGCCTCCTCCTGCCAGTTCTAAAATCAGTGTCGGTGGCAACTCGACTTATACCAATCCGCGAAGCACCCCCTGTTATTCATTACTTTCATGACAAAGATGGTACATAGTCTTTTGGGAAGATAGTCATGTAGCAGGGTGAACAGGTTCACATAGCACCGTTGCCCAGTATCTTGTTCCGCTGGGAAGCCAAGCCCTCTGTGTTGGAAAAATGCCACCACCTTGCCTCGGATACACTGGTTGTGGAAGTATTTGGCCTTAGATCTATGCAACCACTTCCGAGAATTTTCAAACCGAATCTGCTCAATAAAGGAGACAGAATAAGGTGGTTCATGCCATACTGGATAATTGCTTGGAGGGGGGTAAGGGTCCTCACATGGCATTGTCCCAGTTGGAGGCCTCTGTCGGTGGTGATGCACATGGCTGAGAAACAGGGCCTTTTGCCTCTTCCGCCTCCTCCTCTTCCTTGTCCTCCTCATACTCATGGTACTGATGGAATTGGTCATCAAGTAGCTGCGGCATCGACTGCAGATGGAATAAAGCCAAGCATGCTGAAAGATTCTCCACTGGTTCACATTGTACTCAATGTTAGATTTTTTTTAGCTGCCCAGGAACATCACTGCAATAGTTTAGAGCATCGTCTTGAGAAAATTATGAAAGGAATTCCTTTTCTCGGCTTCTGTACCATAAAAACAACTACCATGTCCCTGCAGGATCTTTTCCTTTTGTCAAGAGCCTAAAAGTTCTGCAGAATGTTTAGGAAGGTCCAAGTCCCTGACTAAATAATTTGATCTGGGCTGTGAAACTAGCTGTTGTGACTAGTGTAAAAGCTTTTGTCAGAATCCGGCTCTTTATTTTCTGAATCTGATGTATCTTTAAGTTTCACAGGAAATGAAGGTAAAGGTATTCTTGAACCGTGCATGAGGCAAATCACTAACAGGATGTCTTGGTATATAATTTCCTCCTTACTTTTAAGGTTTTAATATCTCCATGTTGCACGTACAAAAGTAGCAGTCATCACTATGATTTTGTGGTTGTGTCCAGAGAGGCATGCCAAAACAAAAGCTCTCTATCTTATTTTAGACAACTATCGTAGTTCTTCTACACAACAGAACACACTACATGTGGAGCCCATGACTTGTCCTGATCACCTAGTTTTACACCAAAGTATGCATAATACACTGACTTTAAATGAAAGATATATGTAATGATTGGGTGCTAAGGATACCACCACATTCTTTGGTAGCTGGGTTAAGAAAATCCCTGCCCAAAGCAGCCAATCGCAGCAGAGTGTCCAATAATTTCTAATTAATCTCATGACACCAAATTATAAATCAAAGTATCTGGTTGATTAATGAGCCCCTCTGCATGTTGCACCTTAAATATTCCCAGTTAAAAGTGAACCCCAACATGGTCTAGACATTCTGGGTGCTGCTTAGCCAATTTGATGACTTTCTGCCCCAATATGTCCTTTATGCCACTGTGCAACCGATGCCGTGTGTGCCCTCTTCTGAAGGCAAAATACAATTGCCTTGGATTCAGAAGGGCTGTCCTAAATTGAGAGCTCAGTCCTACTGTCCCGCCAGGCATGGCTTTTGTCCTGACTTTCTTCCTTCTCGCTGTCTCTTTAGTTCCTCCTCTTTGGGGGTGGGGTCAACATCTGCACATAATTTAAACATTCTTCTCTGACGTTCCCTGATAATGAACGTCTTGCCTGTAAGCAGCAGCTTTAGCTAGAAGTCACAGGTAAGATGAGGACAGATAGGAGACTTTGGTATATTTGAACTGTATTGCAGACAGGTAACCCAGAAGCAGATAATACAGATACATAGAGATACCTCTGTGCATAGACATATATTTTTATGTACCTGTATTCTAGAGGTAAAGTAAAATTGTTTTGTCTCTATAAAACTACTAAAACATAACATTAAAAGTACAATTGCAAAAATGTCAATACGTTTCTGGTTGTTAATTAATCCACATGCTCATGTCACAGCTTGTTTTTATGGGTATTTTGTCCTCAATCATTGAAAGGCTTCCTCCTTCTACTGTGACTATACTAGGAGTGCTGCAATCTAAAACTCTGGCTCTTTCTCTCTCCAACTTTTTCGGACTCTCCTATTTAATATAATTTTTTCTTCCCTCTCCTTTCTCTTTTTATCTATGCTAGTTTGTCTGTGCTACTTCTTTACAACAAATATATATAAAAATTCACTAGGGAGAATAAAAAGAATTATTAAAAGAAATGAGGCTTGTACCATATTTTATTGAATATTTTTGTTCTGGCATATTTCTGTGGTTTGTATGTTTTTCCTAAACAGTGATAAACAGCAGCTTTTCTAGTGTATAGCTTGGGGAGCTGCAGTGCAGGTTGATTAGCTCCTAATTTGCACTAAATAAAAATTAATGATCCCTTTGATGCTGACTACCACCTCCACTGTGGGGGTGTGTGATGCTGGCAATAAGATGATATATATTGACTTCCAAATAGTAGTTCATCTATCTTCCTGCGCCCATGCAGAGAACATCCTACAGTTTCATCATCCACATTTTATCTTCCCCCTCCTAAGAAACTGCAGGAATATACAATAATGGGTGCACAGATCAAGAATTCTATGGAGAGAATATCTTTTTTTCAGTATGTGTTTCTGAATCTTTTGTTAACTAAGATAAATGTCCTATTACGCTATTATGTCAGTTTGATGATTAGAAAATATGGGCAATTAGCTCGGCCCATTCCTATTTCTCATTTGGAAAACATTCTAATTTTATTTTGCTCTACATGCAATAAAATCTTTTTCTATAATAAGATAATGCTGTTTTGGTTAAGTTACTTTAATGCATCATCATAATTGTTATCATTGCACATCAAGAGTACGAAAAATTCTAATTTTTCTGTTTTAACATTGCAAATTCCCTGTTACCTGGGTATTCTCCATAATTTTGTATAATAAAAGTAAAACATAAAAGTAAAATATACATTGAGCAATATTTCTTTGTTGTTATTAGTAACCTGTATAAAAAATAAAATTAATAGCAGTTCATTTATGTTCACAACTAATTTGCAGGAGCAGTTTCTATTCTGGTAGACTCGAGCCATTCATAGACTATATTATGTGGATGAGTGACTAGCACTATAACCTTGTAGTTCTGGGGTCTTGGGTTCAATACCCGCCAAGGACATCTGGAAGGAGTTTGTACAGTCATTTCATGTATCAGCCATTTAGCTTGTTCCCTAGCATGTTGTGTTCAGTGTAGCGGCAATTTCATTATATATAGTGCATACACATATTTTTTGCCTGCACCTGCACATGTAAAAAGGTGAAGCCAGTCCTTATGTATTTAATATGACTTGTTTTGACTGTGCTCCATTCCCCGCCCAGTAGCTACACCTACACCTCCATCTTACTGTAGCCCTGGTCCTGGTTCAGACCACTACCAGCTGGTTTTTTAACTGCATTACACCGGCATATAAATCACTTCCCAGCAATGTAGACCACACATAGTGTCAGAGTAGGACCCGGTAAGTTTGAGAGCACTTTGGCGCAGTTACCGGGCTCTTCGCAGTGACGTCAGTGATGAAGCTAAGTCTCTCAATTCATTTATTCCAGTACAGTATTTACTGTGTTCATTTTCATACATGCATTCATTAGCTGCACAGACAAATCCTGCATTTCATGTATCAGCCATTTAGCTTGTTCCCTAGCATGTTGTGTTCAGTGTAGCGGCAATTTCATTATATATAATGGCTGAAAGTGTTGGCACCCTTGGAATTGTTCTAATAAAGGAAGTATTTCTCCCAGAAAATAAGAAATTATTTTCTTTGTTGAACAACACAAAAACAAATTGAAAAAGTCAATTGGACATAATTTCACACAAAACCCTAAAAAATGGCCAGACAAAATTGTTGGCATCCTCAACCTAATATTTGGTTGTACACGCTTTGGAATAAATCACTGCAATCAGTTGTTTCTTACAACCATCAACAAGCTTCTTACATGTCTCATACTGAATTTTGGACCACTCTTATTTTACTGTTCCAGGTCTCTTATAGTTGAATGGTGCCTTCACCCAACAGCAATTTTAAGATCTCTCCACATGTGTTCAATAGGATTTTGATCTAGACCAGGGGTCTCAAACTCGCGGCCCGCGGGCCGCATGCGGCCCCTGGAGCTTCCCTGTGCGGCCTCCAGCACTTTGGACCAAGAACCATGCTGGCGGCGGTCCAGTGCATGGGGCCGCCGCTTTCCCCGCTATAACATTACTTGCGGCCGCTTCACTGTCTCTGCCGCTCGCTCTGCCGCTCGCTCTGCCGCTCTGTAAGCTCAATACAAGCCCCTCAGCCAATGAGAGGCCGCTGACGTCACCTGCGGGCCTCTCATTGGCTGACGGTGACTCGCATTGAACTTGCAGAGCGAGCGGTAGAGACAGTAAAGCGGCCGCAAGTAATGTTATAGCGGGGAAAGCGGCGGCCCCATGCACTGGACCGCCGCCAGCATGGTTCTTGGTCCAAAGTGCTGGGGGCCGCACATGGAAGCCCCAGGGTCCCCATGCACTGGAGCAGCATGGTTAGTAATAAAAGTGTGTGCTAGTGTGAGTGCTTATGAGTGTGCGTGTGAGTGCCTGTGCGTGTGAGTGCCTGTGAGTGCCTGTGCCTGTGAGTGCCTGTGCCTGTGAGTGCCTGTGAGTGAGTGCCTGTGAGTGTGAGTGCCTGTGAGTCTGAGTGCCTGTGCCTGTGAGTGCCTGTGAGTGTGAGTGCCTGTAAGTGTGAGTGCCTGTGCCTGTGAGTGCCTGTGAGTGTGAGTGCCTGTGAATGTGAGTGCCTGTGCCTGTGAGTGCCTGTGCCTGTGAGTGCCTGTGAGTGTGAGTGCCTGTGAGCGCCTATGCCTGTGAGCGCCTATGCCTGTGAGTGTGAGTGCCTGTGAGTGTGAGTGCCTGTAAGTGTGAGTGCCTGTGCCTGTGAGTGCCTGTGAGTGTGAGTGCCTGTGCCTGTGAGTGCCTGTGCCTGTGAGCGTGAGTGCCTGTGAGCGCCTATGCCTGTGAGCGCCTATGCCTGTGAGTGCCTGTGAGTGTGAGTGCCTGTGAGTGCGCGTGAGTGCCTGTGAGTGCCTGTGAGCATAAGTGCCTGTGAGCGTGAGTGCCTGTGAGTGCCTATGCCTGTGAGTGTGAGTGCCTGTGTGTGTGAGTGCCTGTGTGTGTGAGTGCCTGTGTGTGTGAGTGCCTGTGTGTGTGAGTGCCTGTGAGTGTGAGTGCCTGTGAGTGTCTGTGCCTGTGAGTGCCTGTGAGTGTGAGTGCCTGTGAGCGCCTGTGAGTGTCTGTGAGCGTGAGTGCCCGTGAGCATGAGTGCCCGTGAGCGTGAGTGCCCGTGAGCGTGAGTGTTTGTGAGCGTGAGTGCCTGTGAGCGCCTATGCCTGTGTGTGTGAGTGCCTGTGTGTGTGAGTGCCTGTGAGTGTGAGTGCCTGTGAGTGTGAGTGCCTGTGAGTGTCTGTGCCTGTGAGTGTGACTGCCTGTGAGCGCCTGTGAGTGACTGTGAGCGTGAGTGCCCGTGAGCGTGAGTGCCCGTGAGCATGAGTGCCTGTCTGTGTGAGTACCTGTGCCTGTGAGTGTGAGTGCCTGTGAGCGTGAGTGCCTGTGAGCGCCTGTGAGTGTCTGTGAGCATGAGTGTCTGTGTTCGTGACTGCCTGTGTTCGTGAGTGCCTGTGTTCGTGAGTGCCTGTGTGTGAGTGCCTGTGTGTGTGAGTGCCTGTGTGTGTGAGTGCCTGTGTGTGTGTGTCCCTGTCTTGAGAGTGCCTCTTGAGTGCCTGTGGGTGACAGAGTGCCTGTGGGTGTCAGAGAGCCTGTGGGTGTCTGTGAGTGTGAATGCGTGAGGGTGTCAGAGTGCGCGATTTTGTACAGAAGTGTGTGATTATAACAAAAGTCCTTGGTGGTCCGCATTCTTCATCAGGTGGATTTACCTGATGAAGATGGCGGGCCGCCGTGGAAACACGTTGTGGTATATTAAAGATAATTAAACGTGTGCCTCCTGTGCTCTAGCACTTCTGTTATAATCACACACTTCTGTACAAATATCATATCCCCATCCTAGGTTTGCAGCAGGAGCAGCTGTGAGCCAGAGTCTCCGCTAACAGAATCCAAAGGACCTGCGGTGACGTAACCGAGAAAGTCACAGGGTCGGGTGATCGGATTGCTCGAGTCAACTGACTGGAAGAAGGAGCTGCTCGTGGAGGAAACCCCAACCGCTGGAGTCCGGAGCCATCCACTGCGATATGCCGAGGTTGTGCAGGGTTGCAGAACCTCCAAAGGTGAGATGCGAACCCCCCATATCTGTTATTGACGCCCCCACTAGACCACCAGGTACCGCTCATGGGTTGTGCTTCCCCCCCTTTTGTTCCACATGAGTGAGTGTGAGTGAGTTAATGTGTGTGTGAGTTAATGTGTGAGTGGGTGTGATTGTGAGTGAATATGTGTGAGTGTGTAAAAGAAGGCAGACCAGGTTGGGGATATCACTAAAAAAGAGGTCCAGCATGGGGGACATTACTACACTATGGGGGCCAGGATGGGGACATCACTACAAAAGGGGACCAGTATGGGGGACTGGATGGTGACATAACTACAAAAGGGGATCAGTAAGGGGGTCATCATTACAAAAAGGGACCAGCACGGGGGACATTACTACAGAAGGGGATCAGGTTGGGGATATTAGTACAAGAGGGCGACCAGGATGGGGACCAGTATGGGGACATTACAACAAGAAAGGGACCAAGATGCGGACATTACTACAAGAAGGTGATCAGGATTTGGACGTTACTACATTGACCAAAAAATCTGGTATTACTAAAAATGTCAGGGTACCGTCACACCAGGTGACATCGCCCCGTGTAAAGTGGCGATTTTGCACCGAAAAATCGGCTCAGAGTGGTCGCCTGGTTTCACAGCACTGCTGTGAAACCAGGCAACCACTCTCAGGCGATGTGTAAGCATCGCCCTGTGTAACATCGCGAATAGCGATGTTACAGGCGATGGGAGCCATAGGCTCCCATGTTACAGGATCCCTGCTGGGGTTTCTAGACACCCCAACAGCGACATTGCCTGAAACATCGCCAAAGCATCACCGAAGGTATCGCCGCGTCTAAACACACGACGCTGACGGGGTGCCAAAAATGTGCGCGCTCCCGTGTGTCGCCGGCGATGTCACCTAGTGTGACGGTACCCTTAGTCCTACAAGCAATGCGGCCCCGATAAAAAAATTTTTCTATGTGCGGCCCACCAACCCAGCCGAGTTTGAGACCCCTGATCTAGACCCATTGCTAGCCACTACAGAATTTTCCAGTGCTTTGTTTCCAACCATTTCTGGGTGCTTCTTGAAGTATGTTTGGGGTCATTGTCCTGTGGGAAGACCCAAGATTGTGGACAAAAACCCAGCTTTCTGACAATTGGCAATAAATTTCGATCCGAAATCCTTTGGTAATCTTCACATTAAGATGCCTTGCACACAGACAAGACACCAAGTGCCAGAGGTAGCAAAACAACACCAAAACATCTTTTAACCTTTACCATAGTTGTCATATTTGTCTGTAGGTACTGTGTTCCTTTCCTTTTAGGCCTCTTTCTGTTTTCACTAAAAAGTAGAATAATGTGCTTTACTAAAGGTTGCTCTCATCTGTCCACAAGACGCTCTCCCAGAAGGATTTTGGTTTACTCATGTACATTTTGGCAGATTGCAGACTAGCTTTTTTATGTCTCTCTGTCAGCAGTGGGTTCCTCCTGGGCCTCCTGCCCTAGTGTTTCATTCCATTTCATTCAAATGTCAATGGATAGTTCATACTAACACTGATGCACTCTGAACATGCAGAACAGCTTGAATTTCTTTGGAACTGTATTTGGGCTGCTTATCCACCATCTACCAGTGTTTCCCAAACTCCAGTCTTCACGGCCCCCAACAGGTTATGTTTTCAGGATTTCCTTAGTTTTGCACAGGTGATGCCTTGATAATGGTTCCATTACATGTCCAATCCTAAGGAATTCATGAAAACGTGTCCTGTTTGGGGCCATGAGGATTGGAGTTTGGGAAACACTGATCTAGACTATACTGCATTACAACCTTTCTTTATTTTTTTCTCTACAGTTCAAGTCCAGGGAGATCAGCTACAGTGCCATAGTTTGACATTGTGGACAAAAGACCATCAAGATCTCTGTGGATGGATTTGTAACGTTGAGATTTTTATTTTTCAACAATGTTGGTACTCCAGTCCTCAGACAGTTCTCTAGTGTGGTAAACACAGACACACAGTGCAAATATTGAGTCAACTTCTCTCATTTTTAATTTGTTTTAGGTGTGATTTTCTTATTGCCCACACCTGTTACTTGCCAGAGGTGAGTTTGAACGTGCATCACATGCTTGAAAACAAAGTTGCTTATCCACAATTTTGGAAGAGTGCTGACCCATTTTGGGGGGTTTGTATGAAATCATGTCAAATTTGCCAGTTTTCAGTTTTTTTGTGTGTGTTGCTCCAATACACAGGAGATTAACTTGTGCATATCAAAACATGTGTAATTGCAATAATTTTCTGGCAGAAATACCCTATTTTCTGGAACAAATTCAAGGGTGCCAAAACTTTTGTTCACAACTGTATGTTCTCCCCATGTTTGTGTGTGTTTCCTCTAGATACTCTAGTTTTCTCCCACACCCAAAGATATACTGATAGAGAAGCGAGATTGTGAGCCCCAATAGGGACAGTGATGATAATGTCTGGACAGCACTGTGGAATTAATGGTGCTTTATAAGTGATTAAATAAAATAAATTAAAACCATAAAATACTATGCATTCCTGCAAAAAATTAAGCAACTTTGGAAAGAATTTAATTACAGTAATTTACAATTTCTAATATGTAGTGTGATCTTGCCAGATTGCTATACTTCTCTTTTCTATGTACTAATACCTCTTAACTAAGAGCATCCATAGATCTGCTTCAAATTACTAAGAAATTAAACCATCAGAGCGTTCATGCTGGTTAAATTCAGCTATATCCCACTGTACTGCAGTGTATACAGCAGGTGAAATAAGTACCGTATTGAACATGTCACCTGTTTTCTAAGTAAATATAATTCTAAAGATGCTATTGAAATTAATTTACCACCAGATCTTGGGAATAGCTTATCCAGTGCACACTTGCAAAAAAATTAAACCCACAGATGTCCATATTAATATTAAATTGTGTAATATTGAGAAATGGCACAGGGAAAAGGTATTGAACACAGTTACTGAAATGTATTTAATACTTTGTCCTTTGTTGTTGATGACAGCTTTAAGATGCCTCCTGTATGGAGAAACTAATTGCATGCATTGCTCAGGTGTGATTTTGGCCCATTATTCCACACACATAACCTTCAAATTCTGAAAGTTCCATGGGCTCCTTTTATGAGCTCTCAGCTTTAGTTCCTTCAATACATTTTTGGGGACATTCAGGTCATACGATTGGCTGGGCCATTCTAGCAGCTTTATTTTTTTTTCTCTACAATCAATTGAGAGTTTCCTTGGCTGCGTGATTAGGATCATTGTCTTGCTGAAATGTCCACTCCATATCATCATCCTAGTAGACAGCAGCAGATATTTATCAAGCATGTCTACGTATATTTGTTCATTCATCCTTTCTTCAGCTACATGAAGTTTGCAATAAAAACATTCCCGCATGATGTTACCACCTCCAAACTTCAATGTTGTATGGTGTTTTTGGGGTGATATACAGTGCCTTTTGGCCTCCAAACATGGTATGCATTATGGTATCCAAAGACTTCAATTTTGGTCTCATCTGACCAAACTATATTCTCCCAGTATATCACAGGCTTGTCGAAATATTGTTGAGTAAATTTTATTTAGAACATGGTTCAACTTGGTTTTTTTTTGTTCAGCAATGGAGGCTTACGTGGTGAGTGTGTGTACATGCCTTAGGTTAAGTGCATTATTTAATGCTTTTTTTTAACGCTATTAATGGCTGATTACCATTTTTTCTATATTGTTCCACAGGTGATTCTTGGCTTTTGGACAACTCTTCTGATAATTCTTTTCCCTCCTCTGTCTGAAATCTTGTGGGAACACCTTGTCATGGCCCGTTTATGGTGAAATTATGTTCTTTCCACTTCTGGATTATGGCCCCAACAATGCTCACTGGAACTACAATAGTTTAGAGATTCTTCTGTAACCAATGCCATCAGTATGTTTTTTAACAATAAGATTGCAAAGTTCTTTATCATAGGGCTGATAAATATGGTAGACCGCTGGCACGTCTGCTACACCCCCGGGGCCAGACTACATATATATCATCCTTACGTGACCAGACAGGTAAATTAACGTCACATCCTAAAGATATATTAGATATTATGAGACAATATTTTCAGACTTTCTATGGCTTAAATAACACAGACTCGTCGGCCTCTGCAGAATGCTCCAACGTAATATCGACAACTACATTAGACACACGGCCCTTCCAAAGATAGATGAAATGCAAGCCAGAACCTTGGATACCAACATAACAGATTTAGAAGTAGATGAAGCAATTAAAGCCTCACCGGTAGGCAAAAGTCCTGGACCAGATGGGTTTTCACCTTCTTTCTATAAACACTTTCGTACTCAACTGGGACCCCTTCTGACCGAAACATATAATGCAGTTTCACCTAATTCCCCTCTCACTCCACAAACTTTGGAGGCGTACATTACTGTACATCCAAAACCAGGGAAAGACCTGTCTGTACCAAATAATTATAGGCCCACATCTTTGTTGAACATAGATGTTAAATTATATGCAAAAATATTGGCAAATAGATTAGCCCCTCTTTTACCCACAATAATACATGGTGACCAAGTAGGTTTTGTTCAGGGAAGAGAAGCGAGAGATGGCATTAATAAAACTCTGTTATTAGTTGCCGATGCTAAGACTCATCGTGCCGTTCTGAGATTAATATCAATAGACGCAGAAAAAGCTTTCAATCGTGTGCATTGGGGTTTCATGTTCTCCGCTCTGAGACAGATAGGTTTGGGACGATCTATTTATACAGAGGGCCCGTGCACTATATATCGATTCAACCGCAAGAATTCGGATCAACGGCGCTCTGTCCGATCCCATTTCAATAAAAAACGGCACTAGACAGGAAAGTCCGCTGTCGCCACTTTTGTATACGTGGTGATTGAGCATCTGGTGGTGGCGTTGAGGGGGAACCGCAGTGTACACAGTCTAAGAGTGGGTCATCATGAATACAAGACTTCGCTCTATGCGGATGACCTTTTACTTTGTGTCCCAGCCACATATCACCATCCCATCCCTAATCCAGGAAGCTGCCGCTTTTGGAAGGGTTAGTAATTTAAAATTAATTAGAACAAACAGAGGTCTTAACGTGACCCTGACCGAAGCAGACGTGATTAGAGCAAAAGCAAATTTTCATTTCAGCTGGCAGACCGAGTCTATTCAGTACTTAGGAGTTAAAATTCCCTCTGATCTCACAGATTTATACAGACTTAATTATCCTCCCCTACTAGATACGTCCCTAAAAAGACTTAGGGTGCCGTCACACCTGGCGATGGCATCGCTGATGTATTAGGTGATTTAGGGGCGTGGCCTATCGGCGCCTATATCGCCCCTGCTTCCCCTAATGTAATGGGGCGATGTCCGCGCCTCTGAGTGGTCGCCTGGTTTCACATCAGTGATGTGAAACCAGGCGGCCGATCTGGGGCGATGTGTCTACATCGCCCCATGTAAACGGCCGGTGGCGACCTGACAGGCGATGGGAGCCATAGGCTCCCATTGTGCTGCATCGCTGCTGGGGTTTTGAGACACCCCAGCGGCGATGCCTCCTGTCAGATCGCCGGCACGTCGCTGGAGGTGTCGCCCAATGTAAATGGGAGACGGCAACCCTGGCGGGGCGCCAAAAACGTGCGCGCTCCCGCCAGTCACCGGCGACATCTCCGGCGCCGTCAACAGGTCTGACGGTACCTTTAGAGAATATGGCCACAAACAATTATCCTCGTTCGGACGAATGAACACTTTTAAAAAGGATATGTTACCTAGATTTTTGTACTTGTTCCAGGCACTCTCTATTAAGGTACCTTTACACGCCGCCACTGTGGCTAGCAACAGGTATCCACCGCACATGCACACACACCCTTTTAAGGTGGATACCTATCACTGATGCCGCATAGACACGCCACCATTACGTTCTCCACTGAAGGTATCTTTGTTCCCCGGAAGTGCCAACAGATCCTGCGGCTTACTTACTGTTGAATACCTTCCCTGCTTCCAGTAGCCCCCACCAATGATCGCTGATGGGGTGTGGTATCCATGACGCCATGGCACGCCCCTGGGAGTTCACTAGGCGACGCAACATCCATGCCTGTGCCCCGTTTAGACGCCACTACCATGGCAATTGTGCCTTTCTGTTGCCTTCGGTTTTTGAGCACGGCTCAGCAACAGGTATCTGAGTCAACTGCAGGACACCGGGAGGAACTGCCCTATTTACATGCCGCCATTTCGTAGCAATTTCATGGCAACAGGCACAATTATCCCCAATGACCGGCAGTTGCTACCTTCCAGTGGTGGCGTGTAAAGGGGCCCTAACACCACCAAGAATCTTGTTTAAATCCATTCGATCTGCTCTCATACGGTTTGTCTGGCGCCAAAAAACCCCAGACTACGATACCAGATTTTGACAGCGTCAAAGGCCGCAGGAGGGGCAGGGCTTCCCAACCTGCAAAGGTACCATCAAGCCACTATACTACTCAGACTTTTAGATTGGCACTTTAGGACGGGAGGCAAACAATGGATTCAATTGGAACAAGAGGGGTGTACATGGCCACTAAAACATTTTCCGTGTATCCACAAAAAAATGAGAGAGGATGAAGGGATGGAGGGCCCTACAGGATTCTTAGCCAGGGAAGCATTGAAAACATGGGAACATCTGAAGCATAAGAAAGGGCTGGTTAGTTCTTATAATCCCTTAGCTCTGGTATTTCAAAACCCGGACTTTCCACCAGGTAGATATTGCGATTGGTTCCTAGGCTGGCATGTTAGCTCTGACATTGGGATTGGACAGTTGAGTTTGGGACCAAATATCCCTCCTTTGGATGAGCTACAAAATACGACTGCACATAGAACTCTCAAATGGTATGAATATGAACAGTTGAAATCATTTGTCCAGAGCGGTAGTCAGGGTCGGGTCCCTTATACATCTCCCACCAAAAAATATTCCTCTAAAAGATGCCCCCAACGCATCAGGTTTCTCTACTGTATAGGGAACTTAGTGCACTCCCAGAAAGCAAGGCCCCATATTACATACGAGCGTGGGGGGATAATTAAGATGTAAGTTCACAGATGAGGACCTCTCCAAAGCCCTTATATTCACACACAAAATGTGTTCGTCGGGATTGCCTCAGGAGAAAAATTATAAAATATTAACCAGGTGGTATCAATATCCCGTAAGACAGCGGTCCATATTCCCCTCGGCGAACGCCAGATGCTGGAGGTGTGGCACTGAGAAAGATACACTTGCACAAATTTGGTGGCAATGTTCCAAAATATGAGTGTTCTGGGACAGGGTTTTCTCAGCTTATGAATCAATATCAGGGGACCGAGTGGAACCGACTCCACAGGTGGCCATCCTGTCGATTCTCCCAGGCTCCATAGCAACACAAAAACGCAGCATTTTGCGATACTGTGTGACCGTCGCGAGGATGATTATCTCACGCTATTGGCGTTCCACCCAGACACCGACAATGTCGGAATGGTTGACAGAACTTTGTAATATCTATCATATGGAGGAGTTGATGGCAGAGGCTACTGGTGACAACACCAAGTTGATCCGCACATGGCAAGAATGGATCTTATTTAAAGAGACTCCAGCCTTCAGGGAATTATAGAAAGAGATGTGTAAATACGGTGGATGGAAGCTGGCTTCCCGAGGGGAAGGGGAAATTTTCTTCTCAGGTCTATCCCTCTTCTATATCTAGACCACTATTTAAACTTTCCTATCCTACTCCTTTCCTAATCTTCCTTTTTTCTATTGTATAACTTCTGTCTTTCTGTATTTCACTTGATTATTAAGACTATTGATTAACTTGGGACATACTTATAGATTTCAGCAGAAATCGTTTACTGAGTACTACCAGTTTTTTATAGCCTTTAATGCTATATTGTGAAGACACAATGAGATGTATATGATTACATATGTTCTTGTAATGACACCCGTTATACAAGACATTACAAGTGTGTTGTTTAGAGTTCCATTTATGACAGAACCAACGGCAGATATTTTGAGTATCATACTGCTAATACTGGGGTTGGAAGACATGACCGAGTTAGAAGAATCGGAAAGATTTATATAAGGTGTCATTGTATTTTTTATGACAAAATTGTCTGTATTTTATGCTGTATGTTCCTGTTCTATTACTTTTCTCCTATGAATATATTCTAATAAAAATAGATTATACAAAAGATTGCAAAGTTCTTTTTTTTTTTTAACCATTATATTTTTATTGAAAAGATTTTGTCATACATAACTCACTGTAATTTACAGCAAATATACACCAACTAACATCAAGACTAAGAAGAAATCACAAAAAAGAGCTCACAGAAACCAGGGAGATTGGTAGAGGGAGGACCGGGGGGGGGGGGAGGGGGAAAGGGGTTGAGAAAGCAGGGTATAAAGAGAAACAGATATCACAGCAATACAGTATGGCTCAAAAGAAAAACATTAATAGTATAATCAACCGGGGGCCTGGACAGTGTTGTGAGCAGATTGCTTCCAAGGATCCCACCACGTCAAAACTTTGTTTCGTGTAGAAAGATCATGAGCTAAGACGAGTTCATATTGAAAATGTAAATTTAATCGGTTGATTAAGTCCGACATGGACGGAGGACCGGTTGATTTCCACATAGAAGCTACGGATAATCTTGCCGCTATTAGAGTATTAGTGACAATTGGTCGGAGAGGTCTGGGGACCAGGTCAAGGCCCAAACCCAATAGGGCAACAGGAGCTTCCAAAGCCAGGGGCATCCCTGTGAGGGTGCCAAGCAACCCCTCCACCCTGATCCAAAAGGGCTTAATTACCGGGCATTCCCACCAGATGTGGGCGGGGGACCCCACGGAGGAGCAACCCCGCCAACAATTACTGGAGTTAGCGAGGCCCCTGTTCCCAAATTTAGCCACCCGGTCAGGAGTTAGATACCAGTGGAGCTGGAGCTTCTTGGCCTGTTCCATATGGTTTATGCAAGACGAGTAGAGGGAGGCATGGGTAGCCGCTTTTTGCCAAGTTTCCAGAGGTGCTGAGAAGCCCAGGTCTCCCTCCCATTTAGTCATATAAGGTAATTTTTGCCTGGAATGCAAGTTCAGTAGAGCCTTGTAGATGATTGAAACCCCCCAGGGCTACTGCCCCTTGACTTAAAGAAAGCCTGTATATGGCCATTAAAAGCTTCCTGGGTCGCGTCAGGCAGGGAGACAGAGGCCAGAAAATGTCGCACTTGTAAATATTTATAGAAATCGTTTTTGGGAATGCCAAAGTGTTCCACCAGCTCCGAGAAAGACTTCAAAACTCCCCCCTCCATAAGTTGGTTTAATAGAAGGATACCTTTCATTTTCCAGGAACGAAGGCACAGGGACCCAACAGATCTCTCTACTGCATCTACAGAAATATCTCTGTATAAAAAAGGCAATAAATCTTTGCTTTCCTTGGCCCAAACACTCAACAAGGCCTTCATTGAGGAAAGGCCATTTGGTACCTGGAAATCACGCATCAGGTTAGTCTCCAGCAATAGCCGAGTAGACTGTTTTGGGGCAAAGAAGGCTTCGATCTGGTGCCATAAAGAAGACTGCTCTTGTGCCCACCACTGTCTAGCCGCCTCTAGGTGAACTGCTTTATGGTAAGAGAGGATGTCCGGGGCCCCCAACCCTCCCACTGAGGAATGCAGGGTGAGGATCCTACCCGCCACCCGATGTGGTTTACCCTGCCAGATAAAGCTTCCCAATGTTGCTTGAAATGCCCGCAGAAACTTATTCGGGAAAAGGAGGGGGAGGCATCTCAGCAAGTACAGAATCTTAGGTAAATAGATCATTTTAACAATTTGGATTCTGGCCATCCACGTCAGGAACAGGCCAGAATGTCTGTCCAATTCTTTTTTCACCTGTTTGTGCAGTAATTCAAAGTTTTGTCTAACCATTACTTTTAGTTTAGTTATTTGTAGTCCTAAATAGGAGAAACCCTCTTCCGCCCAGGTAAAAGAGAACCGTCCTCTGATGTCCCTCTGATCAAAGTCAGTGAGATTAATCGGGTAGAAGGAGGATTTATTCATGTTTAGTTTGTAATATGAGGCAAGGGAGAATTCCTCTAAGACCTTTAAGATTCTCGGAATCGTGGAGGGGAGGTGGGAGCACATGAAGACCACATTGTCGGCATAAAGCCCTATCTTATGCTCCACGAGTCCCACCTCCACTCCCCGAATTTCAGGGTCCCCCCTCACCACCGCTGCCAAAGGTTCCATTACCAGGGCAAAAATTAGCGGGGAGAGGGGGCACCCCTGCCGAGTTCCATTAGACACATCAAACATGGAAGACATAAATCCTGATGCCCTGACCGAAGCACAGGGAGAGGAATAAAGAGCCATAATGGCTCTCTGAAAATCTCCTACTACACCGAACTTTCGGAGAACCTCCCGGAGATACCCCCAGTGCACCCTGTCAAACGCTTTTTCAGCATCAAGGGACAGGAATGCACCGGGAGCCCCCTTGCTCTCCATGATCTCCAGCAAGTCCACCAGTCTCCTCGTTCCATCACTGGCCTGCCTCCCCGGGACAAATCCCACCTGATCCGGCCCTATCAGGGTGGGTAAAACTTCTCCAAGTCTGTTAGCCAAAATTTTAGCGAATAGCTTGACGTCACAATTTAATAACGCAATTGGCCGAAAGTTGCCCGGGGAGTCAGGTGATTTGCCAGGTTTGGGAAGAGTAGTTATAGTTGCCTCCAATCCCTCCCTCTTAATAGACCCAACTCCTCTCCAAAAATTAAACAAGTCTAGCAGGGGTTTGGTCAAAAGTTGTGAGAAGGTGGAGTAGTACTGGAAAGAAAATCCATCAGGGCCCGGGGCAGACCGTTTTTTGGAGGAAGTCACAACTCCTAAAATCTCCTGCTCAGTAAAGGGCGTATTGAGATAATCAAGTTGTTCCACTGAGAGGGTGGGAAGCTTGGCCTTATCCAAGAAAGCCCTAATAGAGTCTGCTGTAGGTTGGGGTATTGAGTCAGAGTCTCTTAGGTTATATAATGAGCTGTAATAAGACCCAAATTCGTTTGCAATTGCAATGGGATTACGGACTGTTGTGCCATCTCCTTTGCGTAGAAAGGGGATTTTTGCCTGAAGTTCCCTCTTTTTTACTCTCCTAGCCAGCAGTGATCCGGCCCTGTCTCCCATGCCATAGAATTTCGCCCCAGTTTTTTTGAGCTGATGCTCCGCTTGTATCAGAAAAAGAGCTCTGAGCTCCCGTCTGGCGCTCAACAAGTCGGGGAGTTGAGCAGCCAACGTCATGTTTCTCTGTAAGGTCTCTAGTTGTTTCATTTTATCCAGGAGAGTGGTTATTTTTTGATTACGTTCCCTTTTCGCTATAGCCGCCATTTTCAGGAGATAGCCTCTAAGAACAGCCTTATGGGCAAACCACAAGGTGTCCGGGGGCATGTCAGGAGTGGAATTTTCCTTGAAGTAAAGTTCAATGGCCCTAGAAATTTGATCAGTATTTGAGGGAGAGGTCAGGAGATGGGCATTTCATTTCCAGTAAGATGGAGGACGAGTAGCGGCAGAGTCGACTATCCTGAGTGACACCGGGGCATGATCTGACCACGTGATGGATCCTATTTTGGAATCCAAGCATGTCTGCAGCACCGAGTCATCAATCAGGAAATAGTCGAGTCTACTTTGTGACCCATGACGGTGTGAATAGAAAGTATAGTCCCTTTCGTCAGAATGCATATACCTCCACACATCATGCAAATTATGCGTAGAGGCTACCAGCCCCAGCTCCGACCGGTACACAGATGGCTTCGAGCAGTCTAGTTGTTTATTCATCGGGATGTTAAAGTCCCCTGCTATAATCTTACCCCCCTGTGCCACAGAAGACACCCTGGGTAAGACCGACCTCAAATATCGTATCTGACCAACGTTCGGTCCATAAACCGAGGCCAGAGTAAAGGGTTTGTCGTTAATGAGGCAAACTACAATTATATATCTGCCCTCCGGGTCTGAGACCTCTTTAATCAACTTAAATGTGACCGATCTGTGGATCAGAATGGCCACCCCAGCTTTTTTCGCTACCCCCCCTGCTAGAAACTGCGTTGGGTAGAGTGTTGAGGCCAATCTAGGATGATCTTTCTCCAACAGATGAGTCTCCTGCAAGAAAACTACTTCATGTTGTGTCTTTTTCAAATGTTGCCAAAGAATCGTACGCTTACAAGGGGTGTTAAGACCATTTACGTTCAGTGAACCCATTGATACACTCATTTTTGTTAAATATCTGGATCTTAGAGTAGCCTAGAATCTCACCAAATCAGATAAGCTACTATCTTCCACTGAGCTGGAAACTGTACCGCTGCAAAAATAAAAATGTATGTCGCAAATTCAAAGTTCAGGATAGGGAAGGAAAGACAAGGGTAGGACCTGAGTGTAGGGGTGAGGAAAGGAAAGGGTGAATAAAGTCAACTATACGAAAAAGGAAAAAAAAAAGAAGTACACATAAAAAAATATATCAATGCGTAAAAAACAATAACAATAAGCCAGACACCCTCCTGCACACAGGACGGGGCTGGGAATGGGGGGAATTGTATGTGAGCAAAAGGCAGCCACTACGGTGGTAATGTGGCGCACTACTCACAAACCCACGGCCTAAACAACCGGAAGCTTAGGCCTGGAAAACACCATAACCGGCACTCTAGAAACCCATAGTGTCTGTAAGGGATCAGTCCCCAGCCCCCTGAGAGTTGTGCGGGCTGTCTGCATTTCTTCGTTGGTTCTTGGTAGCTGTTGAAGGTGAGGCAGGGGAACACTGTAGGTTCCACACTCCAATTGCCGTCTTGAGCTTGGAGGGCGATGTAAAAAAAATGCCTGTTGCCCTTGTATCTAAACGTCACGTTAACTGGGAGGCCCCATGAATATTGTATGCCCCGTTCACGGAGTATTTTGCACTGCGGTGCAAATTCTCTGCGTCGCGCTAAAGTTCCTTGGCATAAGTCAGGGTATGTTTGCCATCCTTTATAAGTCCCAGTGTCCTGAGGATGTTGTCTCATCTTGTGGAGAACCAAGTCTCTCGGTCTGGGACAGCCCAGGCTCACAGTACATCCCTGGGTAGATCCTGCCTGATGTTATGAGGTTTTGGCAGTCTATAAGCTTTATCAGGCATAAGTTCCGTGGCTGAAGTATCCGGTAGCAAAAAGCAGAGAAATGTGTGTACTATTTCTTTAATATCCTCCTCACCATCAGCCTCTGGGATACCTCTGATCTTTAAGTTATTTCTCCTCAGTTTATCTTCCAAATCCCAGGAAACAGCTCTCAGATCTTTAATATCTTGCTCCACACCTTGGTAACTATCAGCAAGCTCATTATGAGCTGTGGCAAACTCCGCCATTTTAGATTCGAGATGATGAGTGCGCTCCCCCATGGCAGCCATATCTTCTCTGAGCTCCCTAATGCTGTCCTTTATGTCTGTCTTAATAGATCTATGCAGGGATTCAAGCAGGCCCCTCAGAGCACCCATTGTGACTGGGGTGTTATTAACATCTCCCTCTCTCTCTCCTCCTGCTCTCGGGCTGTTAGAGGCCCGGTCTGAGCGAGGGGAGCGCGCCACTGAGGATGGAGCCGTCGCCATTTTAGGTCGGGCTGCCACAGCCGGGCTGGCAGTGAAAAAGTCTGTTACCTTGGGCGGCCGCTCCTTGCTCCGGAGCGATTGTCTTGGCATGGCCGCGATCCTCTCGGTGAGCAGCAGTAGTGCCTCTGTCCGGGAGCCGCTATGGGGGCTGGAAGCAGGTAGTATTGCCGTTTATCCGGGCTCTGGTGCCGGAGCTCCGGTCTCACGCGTCCTGCATGTGCTGCGTCAGGACACGCCGATTGCAAAGTTCTTGAAACAACCTGATTGGTTTTACCCATCATGAGATGTTTCTTTTGTAGCACCTGGGTAATGAAACACCTTTTCATAAGATATCAGTACAACCAGCTGTTATTTTTCACAAATTGACAGGATTGTTTCCTAAATAATAATAGATTTCAAATGGTGTCCGGACTTTCCAAAACTTTTTGCACCTCTTTTTTCCTATGTGTTCAATACTTTTTTATTGTGGTACTTCTCAGTTTTACAACTAACTTAATTTATGGACTGGTTGATTTCTTTGCCAAATATATGTACAGTTGAAATCAGAAGTTTACATAGACTATATAAAACGACACATATGCCTGTTTTTCACACTATCCGGCATGAAATCAGAATAAACCTTTCCCGCTTTAGGTCACTTAGGATTACCATAATTGTTAATATCTGCTTTTGGCCACTAGTGTACTCAGTGATTAAAAAAAAAAATACTTACCTGCAGCTCTGCACATCTTGGCACAGCATGTGCGCATTAGTGATGTCATAAAACCCTCTGTGTTGAGACATCAGATCTCAGAGCCGAGACAGAATGATGGAAGCACTGGGGCCTACAGCAGCCACAAGGTCTGCTGCCTTTGGTGATGTGCCACTGGGCACTCAGATGGCTTTCAGTAAATTAGTTGCCGACTGATGTCGTAAGCTCAGGAAAATAGAAACTAGCCTGTGTCAAAAATAGGAAAATCAATTAGAAAACAAGAGAATCAAGTGGAGACATGAACAGTCAGGTTAGAATCTAAAATCAGGCAGCGTATACTACTAGAGAAGAGTTAAGAGGGCAGAGATCAAACCAGAATAAGCATCCAGGGCTTCATCCAGAGAAGTAAAAAGAGCAAGGCTGGTCAGAACATTTGAGAATCTGTCAAAATGTCACATCAGGTAGTATAAAGATCCAACAGATAACCTAGAGAGCAACCAAAGAGAAATTTTAATAGGGAATTGATTGCATTGATTGTAGACTAAAATTGTTCGATGACTAGTTCACTGACCTTCTCCCTTGTTTGTATGAACAACAGACACAACTTTTAGTCACTTTAGCTGGGCGGCAGAGGACACGGATCATTTGCTGCCATTAAGAATACTAGAACAGCATTTCATTGTCACGGAAGAATGGCGCATTAACGTGCCAGGGTATATTTGTTTCACTGTAGATAGAAAACAATAGAATATTTATAATAAAGAAAAACTTGTTTACATTTTTTTTTGCATTTTAGATACATTTTTTGGAACAAAAATTGGGCTGGTTGGTTGTTTTAAATGTAAGCCCCTGCTCTAGTCCTTTATTTACATTCTTGCATTTTCATACTTTTTTGGGGTCACCTCGATCGTGTGGCGCCATCTTCTGACTGGCTGGAAGACAAAAGTTACATCACAAGCACTGAATGCATCTCTGTGAGAGCCAGAACGTGGTCAGAATAAAGCTCCTGTAGAGATATATTGAAAAGTGACTTCCGGGGCATTCTATGAAACACTAAATGCTGGCAGGTCACTTTTCGCCATAGACCGATGGGTGCAATGCTGGAAAAGTATGAAGGTGGCAAAAGGTGATTATAACACTATTGGCAGTGGACCAATATTTAAAGCATCACTCCATCAGTGCAATAAAAAGATGCTATAGTGGTGCTTTCATCTAGAAAATTAGCAAGATGCTCTCTTTTACTGAAGTTCACAGAGATCTTAAGATCTTGACAAGGACAAAAATGTCTGACTTCGGCTCACTTCTGGGTTGTAGAAGTCTGAAGGATCAAAGAGCTTCCAAAACACTTTTATAAATCTCCTCTCCTATTTATCTCTGGTAAAGTGCTGAAGGAGATGCTGGGTTAAATCACATTGAGTATCCTAAAATGTAAGCCTTCATAACTCTTACTTGATTCATTAGGCTGCTTGACAGTGAAAGGATGTAACCCACATTCCACTGTCAGGCATACTTCATCTTGTTGTGGATTTTTATATACTTATCTTTGAGTACTTATGTGCAATGTTATGAAGTTTCCTTCAAGGGCACAGTAAGATTATTTTTATCTGCATCTTTCAATGAAAATGTCTTAGAACACAAGAGATTATGTCACATGGATTTACGGCTAAAATGCTGGGAATCAGGTTGCTTTTGAACTTGACTTAGATGGACAGACTGGATCATATTACCATATTAAAGACAGGCTAAAATGATTCTTCAGTCAGTTCATTAAAATAAATTAAAGTGCTTATTTGTCATCCTCATCCACATTTGGTAAATCTTGTCTGCAGAGTCATTATTACTAGCAAAAGCAAATTAAACATTTTTGAAGTTTTCATGGATAATTTAATTGATAAATGTTATATCATAGGGAGAAACTATTTGTAAGGACTTTCTGCTTTCTTCTAAAAGTGCTTTGTGATGTACCAGTAGTTGGCATTGATACCTTACTGATATGGTGAAGTTGTGACCGGTTAGAAAACAGTGAACCAGTGCACATGGATGAACGGAGTACCCAGCAGTCAGGTACAACCATAGTCATAGCCCACTGCTTAGTGTACCACAATGAAACCTTTAACGTAACATCAACCTGATCAGTTCATCCTGTCCTATAACATCCTGTCTGCAGAGCAGTGAATACAGTATCCTGGCAGCTGACAGCGTGTGGGAGTGCTTCACTTACATGCTGAACAGCTGTCTGCCTCCCACCGCACACTTAAAAAGCTGTACTCACCCTCCACCCGATCCCCCACAGTGCAGCATCCTTATCTCATGCAGTCAGTGGACGACATGTGGGAGTACATCAGCTGATCAGCATGAGCACTGCGCTCCCACACGCCATCAATTGCCTGCATGAGATGAGGACTCTGCACTATGGAGGATTAGAGAGAGGATGAGAATAATAGTTTAAGTGTGTGACATGATGGGGGGCCAGGTACCAGGATGGGGTATCATATATACCAAGATGGGGGCCATGTACCAGAATGGGTATCATATATACAATACCAGGATGAGAGGCCATAAGTAGGTCCTTGAATGGATTAATAGCTTTTTATGTAATTTTAGTAGGGAAATCTATTTTAACATAAGAGCAAAATGAGTTAAGAACTGGGTCACAGAATGAATTAAACTTGTAAATCAAGGTATTACTGTACAGTCATATGAAAAGGTTTGGGCACCCCTCTTAATCTTACTCTTTTTTTTGTTTTTAAAATGTTTTTTTGCAACGCTATTTCAGTGTGATATATGTAATAACTGATGGACACAGTAATATTTCAGGATTAAAATTAGGTTTATTGCACTAACCAAAAATGTGAAATATGCATTATTTCAAAATGTGACAGGTGCAAAAAGTATGGGCACCTCACAGTAAAGTGACATTAATATTTAGTAGATCTTCCTTCTGCAAAAATAACAGCCTCTAGTCACTTCCGTAGCTGTTAATGAGTTCCTGGATCCTGATGAAGGTATTTTTGACCATTCCTCTTTACAAAACAATTCCAGTTCATTAAGTTTGATGGTCGCCGAGCATGGACAGCCCGCTTCAAAACATCCCACAGATGTTCAATGATATTCAGGTCTGGGGACTGGGATGGCCATTCCAGAACATTGTAATTGTTCCTCTGCATGAATGCCTGAGTAGATTTGGAGCGGTGTTTTGGATCATTGTCTTGCTGAAAGATCCATCCCCGGCGTAACTTCAACTTTGACACTGATTCTTGAACATTATTCTCAAGAATCTGCTGATACTGAGTGGAATCCATGCGACCCTCAACTTTAACAAGATTCCCGTGCCGTCATTGACCACACAGCCCCAAAGCATGATGGACCCTCCCCCAAATTTGACACTGGGTAGCAAGTGTTTTTCTTGGAATGCTGTGTTTTTGTGGCGCCATGCATAACGCCTTGTTGTATGACCAAACAACTCAATCTTTGTTTCATCAGTCCACAGGACCTTCTTCCAAAATGAAACTGGCTTGTCCAAATGTGCGTTTGCATACCTCAGGCGACTCTTTTTGTGGAGTGCATGCAGAAACGGCTTCTTTCGCATCACTCTCCATACAGCTTCTCCTTGTGCAGTGTGCGCTGTATTGTTGACCATGCACAGTGACACCATCTGCAGCAAATGATGCTGCAGGTCTTTGGAGGTGGTCTGTGGATTGTTCTTGACTGTTCTCACCATTTTTCTTCTCTGCCTTTCTGATATTTTTGTTGGCCTGCCACTTCTGGCCTTTACAAAACTGTCCCTGTGGTCTTCCATTTCCTTACTATGTTCCTCACAGTGGAAACTGACAGGTTAAATCTCTGAGACAACTTTTTGTATCCTTCCCCTGAACAACTATGTTGAACAATCTTTTTTTTCAGATTATTTGAGAGCTGTTTTGAGGAGCCCATGATGCCACTCCTCAGAGAAGATGCAACTAGGAGAACAACTTGCAAGTGGACACCTGAAATAGCTTTTCTCATGATTGGATACACCGGGCTATGAAGTACAAAGCTCAATGAGGTTACCAAACCAATTTAGTGCTTCAGTAAGTCAGTAAAAAGTAGTTAGGAGTATTCAAATCCTGAAAATCAGAAGGGTGCCCATACTTTTTCACCAGTCAAATTTTGAAATTATGCATATTTCACATTTTTGGTTAGTACAATAAACCTCATTTCAATCCTGAAATATTACTGTGTCCATCAGTTATTACATATATCACATTGAAATAGCTGTTGCAAAAAAACAATTTTTAAAACAAAAAAAAGAGTAAGATTAAGACGGGTGCCCAAACTTTTTCATATGACTGTATTTCTATAAAACAAAAAAAATTGCAGTGTTAACAAAGACAAAGTTACTTTTTTACCTATAAACCAAATTAATTTAAAAGGATGGAAAGATATTACATTTGACTTTTACTGTGTACTTCAGCTTTGAAGGCTTTAAAGGGTAACTGAGGGAAGATAACATTTTTGTACTGTCCCTTCCCTCCTAAATGATCAAGCTGAGCTGGGCACTGCAGTGCTAAGATCTATAGATCACTTAAAAATCAATAAAATCATATCTGCTCCTCAGCTCTCAACTCTCCCTCTGGGGACAGAGAAATCAGCCTCATGCTGCAGCAGTGATAGGAAGTTTGTCAGGGGTGTGTACCCTGGGGGCTCCAGAATTATCTTACATTCCCGCACCTTCATACTTCTGCATGAAAACGGGACATGGCTGCTATCCCCATGGTCACACTACAATCCTGCCCCTGATATATCATCCTATGTAATGTATGAACAGCGGTGTTCTCCCTTCAAAAAGCAATCATATCACCAAGTAGATATAAATACACGCTGTGATCTTTTGCTGTACAATGATATGATGGTGCATAATGTGTACTGTCATTTATCAGGCTGGGTGAACAGACAAAGCACTGCATTGATTCATTTAGCACTGCTATGGTCTCCCCTCCTCCATATAAATTTGGTTACTTCCTGTCCCCTGAAACTTTAGCACTGTGAATGACTGAATTTCTCTGTCCCAGGAGGGAGGGGTGAGGACTCAGGAGCAGATACTATTTTATTGACCTACAGTGGGTACGGAAAGCATTCAGACCCCTTTACATTTTTCACTCTTTGTTTCATTGCAGCCATTTGCTAAATTCAAAAAAGTTTATTTCTCATAGTCTTGGAGTCCTTCATGTATTTTTTGCAAACTCTATGCGGGCTTTCATATGTCTTGCACTGTGGAGAGGCGTCCATTCGGCCACTCTCCCATAAAAGCACCACTGGTAGAGGGCTGCTGTGATAGTTGATTTTGTGGAACTTTCTTCCATCTCCCTACTGAATCTCTGGAGCTCAGTCACAATGATCTTGAGGTTCTTCTTTACCTCTCTCACCAAAGCTGCTCTCCCATGATTGCTCAGTTTGGCTGGACGGCCAGGTCTAAGAAGACTTCTGGTGGTCCCAAACATCTTCCATTTAAGGATTATGGAGACCACTGTGTTCTTAGGAACCTTGAGTATTGCAGAAATTCTTTTGTGACCTTGGCCAGATCTGTGCCTTGCGGCAATTCTGTCTCTGAGCTTCCTTGGGTGGATGATTCTCATTTGGTCTGACATGCACTGTGAGCTGTGAGGTCTTATATAGACAGGTGTGTGCCTTTCCTAATCAAGTCCTATCAGTTTAATTAAACACAGCTGGACTGTAATGAAGCAGTAGAATCATATCAAGGAGGATCACAAGGAAATGGACAGCATGTGACTTAAATAGCAGCATCTGAGCAAAGGGTCTGAATACTTAAGACAATGTGATATTTCAGTTTTTCTTTTTTAATAATTTAGCAATAATTTCCACATTTGTTTTTTTTCAGTCAAGATGGTGTGCAGAATGTACATTAATGAGAAAAAAATGAACTTTTTTGAATTTACCAAATGGCTGCAATGAAATAAAGAGTGAAAAATTTAAATGGGTTTGAATACTTTCTGTAACCACTGTATAACGATCTAAAGATCCCAAAACTATAGTGCCCAGATCTGCCTCATCATGTAGGAGGGCAGGGACAGTAAAAAATGTTTTATATCTCCAAAGTTCGTCTTTAAATAGTTATTCCTGCCTTCTACGTTATCTCTCAATTCAGTCACCAGTTCAGCACTTGTTTAATCCACTTCATCCATGTATCACCCACATCATATTGTTCCATCCACATTTACAAAAAATAAATATATTCAGAAACTGTTAAATACCATAGAGATGTGGTTGTACTTGTATATACTGTTATATTGATATAATTACAGATAACATAGCTTTAGGGCACGTGAACTGTCAAAATCCTAATTAGGGGCATGCCATGTGAGCAGTATACAATGGTTTCAGGCTATGTATGTCATTAATGATGGAGCTGCCAAGAGGTGGCTGGTCATAGAACTACTGTGCATAATCTAGTAATCTAGCACACATGTTTGTTATATATATATATATAGAGACAGAATTGTCTATATATCATACAGTATAAGGTGAATGTGTGTTAATTTGTGCACTTGTTTCATTTACATGATTTTGCGCAGCCAGCAATGAGTGGCAGATTGCGCATCAGGTGGCGGACTAGTAACACTTTTTCATTTATAATAAACATCAGCACATATTGAATAATTCATAATTTAGAGTTTCATACACATATTTAGCATAAATGATTTGTTACTTGCTGAAAATGGGAACAGATGACTTTTTAACTGAAAAGACCAAAACTGTGTTAGTCTTAGGAACAAGCCTATTTTCTCTCTTAGCAAATTTAATCACTCAATGTGGCACAACGATGAGGGCGTCATTTCTTCTGCATACTGGAAACACACTGCTAATAGATTGTTAAATGTCCAAATGTCTGACAATAGGGAAAGATATATTACCCTGCACTTTCCTATTACCAATGTTAAAGGAAAGAAAAATATGGAAACGAAATGTATAAATCTCAATACAAAGATCCATAAGAAAAAGTAATGTAAAAAAAATATAAGGGGTATATCTGGGATTTCACCAAAAAATAACCTAAGCATTTACATGTAGGTAGTTGCCACCTACCTGCCTGTTGCGCCCATTCTTCGACCTACACTGAGCAGTTTAAGAACGCTCCTGGCAGCATTCTGCAGCTTCACTGCTCTGTTGTCGGACGTCCCAGCCAGCATCATACTTATTGACAGCTACCTCCCCCAGTTAGGTAGTGTCGAGCTGGATGTTAATCAGCATGATGTCAGCTGTCCTGCCCCATCTACAGGGCAGAGTGGAAAAGAAGCCCCCGCTCTGATTACCAAACCATTATATCTCTGGCAGGAGCGGTCTGTGAGTGAGTGAATGTTAGTGTTTGGGTACATTTTTTTATTTGTTTCTTTAGATCCTTTATATACCCTTTAAGAGCACAGATGCATGACACTGCTACAGTAAAACAGAAAGATAAACTAAAGATTTTTAAAGTAATTAAAGTGGATCTGTCACCAAATTTGTCAATGTAAACTGCATACATGATTAAACTCTTCCTGATGTGTGACATACAAGAAAGGTTTCGGGGGTACAAGCCCCCTTCTTCAGGAAAAAATCTGTACATCTTGATTTTTTTCTGAAGAAGGGGGCTTGTACCCCGAAACACGTAGAAAATAAAAAATCAGCATCAAATTTTTTGAGTTTTGGAAGTGAGTATTTTCTTCAGGCTGTAGTGTGGTTTGGATATCCCATTTCACTGTTTCCTGCTTTTCCTCTGTTTCTAATGGAGAGCCTGCCTCCTTTTTAAATTTTACTATGTCACCATGATTGCGGTGGACAATACTATCTGTGGATGGTCTGCAGGTCTTCAATAAAATGGCACCGGATGTGGCACATGCTCAGAGCGATATTTCAGCTCAATGACCTCTGCATTAAACCAAAATGTTGATGGCCAAACTATTGAAGACCATCTGTGAATCATACTGTGCGTGGACCCAAATTTTGGCTTAGTGAAGTGGTCACTGAACCGAGATCTTGGTCAGCGCATGTGCCGCATCCAGCAGCATTTTACTGAGGTTAATGTAGACCGCCCGCAGAATTACACTGTGCATGTGCTGTTCACCGCAATCATGGTGGCGGTACAGAATTTAAAAAATAAGGTAGGTCATTGAATAATCTGTGACCTGTAGCTGGAAAATATGAATAGTGACACTCCCAATAGAAATCCAAGGAAAGCAACTAATAGTATCTAATTATTAAGTTTTTTTAACATTAAAAACCAATTACCTTACTTTCCTTCCTTGGAATTTTTCTCTATGGGAGACCAGGCTCTAATTTAAACCTTGGAATCTCCTAATTGTACCATGTCCGTTAACAAACTTCATGATGGAGATTCCATCGAATGGTCCCACTTATCTGCTTAGTATTTCAGGAAACCGTGTCCAGCCCATCTGCCGAACCTGACCTCCTCCCTTGCCTTGAGGTTGGTCCTTCCTTAGACCTTCAGGGTACTGGCATTCACCCTGCCCACTCACTTCTTTTAAATTGCCAGTACACCTGTTCTTAATCTTCCCTCTAATCACCTCTCAGCCTATCACTGAGTGATTACTTCTATTTATGGCACCTTACGCTTAAGAGTCTCCTCCCCAATATCCCGTAGAATGTAAGTCCGCAAGGGCAGGGTCCTATCCCCTCTGTACCCGTCTGTCATTATTAATTTTTTTACTGTACACTATATTTATAATTTTGTATGTAACCCCTTCTTATGTACAGCACCATGGAATTAATGGTGCTATATAAATAAATAATAATAAGGAAGGTACTTGAGCAAAGTCGCCTGTCACTAGGTAAGTTGCTTTCCTTCATGTCCCTGTCCCTTTCCCTTCCTATGCATTTATAGACGATTGGTTAGCCGGGCACCACAGCAGATCCAAACCTTATTTAAGGACAACTGAAGTCATGCCTCTACACATTAAGGTTACATCCTGGCAGGTGTTGCTAATCGACAAGGGTACTTTCACATCAGCGTTTTTTTTAAATCGCGGCAGATGTGGTGAAAAAACCGCATCTGCCGCGATTACCGCATAACCACTGCACTTGCGGCACAGTTGCGGGAGCCCCATAGAATGTCTATGCGGGCTTGCGGCAGGTGCGGCAAGTGCGGTATCGGCACTTGCGGAGGTGGGCCGCAAAAAAAAACGCGGCTGACGGCTTTTTTTTCGCGGCCGCACCTGCCGCAAGTGCCGAAACCGCACTTGCCGCACCTGCCGCACACTTACCGCAAGCCCCATAGACATTGCATGGGGCTTGCCGCAACTGTGCCGCAAGTGCAGTGGTTATGCGGTAATCGTGGCAGATGCGTTTTTTTTCACCGCATCTGCTGCGATTTAAAAAAAACGCTGATGTGAAAGCAGCCAAAGAGTATGCTTAATATGTGCAAAAAAGAAAGAAGATGGTACTCACTGGTTGTTGCTCTCTGTAATGGTAACCTATGGGGTTTCATCAAGCAGGGAGGGGGAGGAGGAAGCAAGAGAAGAAGGCACCGTTTTGCGGGACCTCCACTTCTACGGGTCTGTGCTTGGTGTGTGTCGTCAGTTCTTCTTTCTCAAGAGGAGGGTCTGTAGACATCACTGCCACAAGTAAGTGCAATTAAAACACACAAAACAAGGGTTAAATGTAACAGGATGATACAAATATACACAATAGAATCAACAGGATAAATAATCCATAGTTATTAGGCCGCTAGGCTGTTATTATTCTACATTCTATAAAAATGCTAAAGAGGAAGTACATATAATCTGACCGGAATTTCTAATGAAATGATCACCCAGACTTTTATATATCTCATGCAAGAGAGGTGTTACCGATAAAAACCACACAGGTTTATATCTACTATCTAGTAAAAAGGCCCGATGCAATTGCATCGGGAGCGCGGTGAAATAAATTGTGTGTATGCAGGCGGGTCAGTGGGTATCAGAGTATACAGGCGGGTCAGTGGGTAGTAGAGCATCGAGGCGGCTCTGTGGGTTGCAGAGTATGGAGGCGGCTCTGTGGCTAGCAGAGTATGGAGGCAGCTCTGTGGGTAGCAGAGTATCGAGGCGGCTCTGTGGGTAGCAGAGTATCGAGGCGGCTCTGTGGGTAGCAGAGTATAGAGGCAGCTCTGTGGGTAGCAGATTTATAGAGGCGGCTCTGTGGGTAGCAGAGTATACAGGCGGCTGTGTGGGTAGCAGAGTATAGTGGCGGCTCTGTGGCTAGCAGAGTATCGAGGTGGCTCTGTGGGTAGCAGAGTATCGAGGCGGCTCTGTGGGTAGCAGAGTATCGAGGCGGCTCTGTGGTGGAGGGGTGAGGAGAGATGCTGCTCAGTGGTGGAGGGGTGAGGAGAGATGGGTGTCTGTGGTGGAGGGGTGAGGAGAGAAGCGGGTCAGTGGTGGAGGGGTGAGGAGAGAAGCGGCTTAGTGGTGGAGGGGTAAGGAGAGAAGCGGCTCAGTGGTGTAGGGTTGAGGAGAGATGCGGCTCAGTGGTGGAGGGGTGAGGAGAGAAGCACACAGTATATACATACATGAGACATTGTATAGACAGACAGTATGCAGAGATTACACATATTATACACACAGTATAGACACAGTATACACGCATTACAGAGAGTATAGAGACAGGAGTCAGAGTGTAGAGACAGGAGACAGTGTGTAGAGACAGGAGACAGAGAGTAGAGACAGGACACAGTATACAGAGACAGGACACAGAGTATACAGAGACAGGACACAGACAGAGTATACAGAGACATGACAGGGACAGCGTATAACAGAGACATGACAGGGACAGCGTATACAGAGACATGACAGGGACAGCGTATACAGAGACATGACAGGGACAGAGTATACAGAGACATGACAGGGACAGAGTATACAGAGAGATGACAGGGACAGAGTATACAGAGAGATGACAGGGACCAAGTATACAGAGAGATGACAGGGACAGAGTATACAGAGAGATGACAGGGACAGAGTATACAGAGCGATGACAGGGACCGAGTATACAGAGAGATGACAGGGACAGAGTATACAGAGAGATAACAGGGACAGAGTATACAGAGACATGACAGGGACAGCGTATACAGAGACATGACATGGACAGCGTATACAGAGAGATGACATGGACAGCGTATACAGAGAGATGACAGGGACAGAGTATACAGAGACATGACAGGGACAGAGTATACAGAGACATGACAGGGACAGAGTATACAGAGACATGACAGGGACAGCGTATACAGAGACATGACAGGGACAGAGTATACAGAGAGATGAGAGGGACAGCGTATACAGAGACATGAGAGGGACAGCGTATACAGAGACATGAGAGGGACAGCGTATACAGAGACATGAGAGGGACAGAGTATACAGAGACATGACAGGGACAGCGTACACAGAGACATGAGAGGGACAGAGTACACAGAGAGATGAGAGGGACAGAGTACACAGAGACATGAGAGGGACAGAGTATACAGAGACATGACAGGGACAGCGTATACAGAGACATGAGAGGGACAGAGTATACAGAGAGATGAGAGGGACAGAGTATACAGAGAGATGACAGGGACAGCGTATACAGAGACATGACAGGGACAGAGTATACAGAGAGATGACAGGGACACAGTATACAGAGACATGACAGGGACAGAGTATACAGAGACATGACAGGGACAGAGTATACAGAGACATGACAGGGACAGAGTATAACAGAGACATGACAGGGACAGAGCATACAGAGACATGACAGGGACAGAGCACACAGAGACATGAGAGGGACAGAGTATACAGAGAGATGACAGGGACAGAGTATACAGAGACATGACAGGGACAGAGCATACAGAGAGATGACAGGGACAGAGCATACAGAGACATGACAGGGACAGCGTATACAGAGAGATGACAGGGACAGAGTATACAGAGACATGACATGGACAGCGTATACAGAGAGATGACATGGACAGCGTATACAGAGAGATGACAGGGACAGAGTATACAGAGACATGACAGGGACAGAGTATACAGAGACATGACAGGGACAGAGTATACAGAGACATGACAGGGACAGCGTATACAGAGACATGACAGGGACAGAGTATACAGAGAGATGAGAGGGACAGCGTATACAGAGACATGAGAGGGACAGCGTATACAGAGACATGAGAGGGACAGCGTATACAGAGACATGAGAGGGACAGAGTATACAGAGACATGACAGGGACAGCGTACACAGAGACATGAGAGGGACAGAGTATACAGAGAGATGAGAGGGACAGAGTATACAGAGACATGAGAGGGACAGAGTATACAGAGACATGACAGGGACAGCGTATACAGAGACATGAGAGGGACAGAGTATACAGAGACATGAGAGGGACAGAGTATACAGAGAGATGACAGGGACAGCGTATACAGAGAGATGACAGGGACACAGTATACAGAGACATGACAGGGACAGAGTATACAGAGACATGACAGGGACAGAGTATACAGAGACATGACAGGGACAGAGCATACAGAGACATGACAGGGACAGAGCACACAGAGACATGAGAGGGACAGAGTATACAGAGAGATGACAGGGACAGAGTATACAGAGACATGACAGGGACAGAGCATACAGAGAGATGACAGGGACAGAGCATACAGAGACATGACAGGGACAGAGCATACAGAGACATGACAGGGACAGAGCATACAGAGACATGACAGGGACAGAGCATACAGAGAGATGACAGGGACAGAGTATACAGAGAGATGACAGGGACAGAGTATACAGAGACATGACAGGGACATAGTATACAGAGACATGACAGGGACAGAGTATACAGAGAGATGACAGGGACAGAGTATACAGAGACATGAGAGGGACAGAGAATACAGAGAGATGACAGTTTATGCTCACCTCTCCCCGAGCCCCCGCCGTCTGGCGCCGTCTTCCTGCAGTGTCCCGGTGGCTCCCGCAGGCTGCCGGTGTCTGCACAGGTCTGCTACTGCAGTTCAGGACCTGTGGTGATGTCAGAGTCACGTGACACCAGGTTAGCATGGAGTAAGCTGGTGTCACGTGACTGTGACATCATCAGAGGTCCTGAACTGCAGTAGAAGACTTGTGCAGACAGCAGGAGCCTGCGGGAGCCACCGGGACACTGCAGGAAGACGGCGCCAGAGGGCGGGGGCTCGGGGAGAGGTGAGCATATGTTTTTTGTTTTTTTTTTTGTAAACAGTAGTGCGGCTGCGGCTCGCGCAAAGGAGCTTGGGATTCGGCTACAGTGCCCGAATTCCCAACTCCCGATTATATAAGTAGATCAGTAAAAGGGGGCTCCAATTCAAAGAACATAGGAAACTAATTAGTATCTTTGTTCTAGGCACTGCCACAAAGTTTCAATGTGCTTTTTATATATAGACTAGCAAAAAGGCCCGATGCAATTGCATCGGGAGCGCGGTGAAATGAATTTTGTGTATACAGGCAGGTCAGTGGGTAGCAGAGTATACAGGCGGGTCTGTGGGTAGCAGAGTATACAGACGGCTGTGAGGGTAGCAGATTATACAGGCGGCTCTGTGGGTAGCAAAGTATAGAGGTGGCTCTGTGGGTAGCAAAGTATACAGGCGGCTCTGTGGGTAGCAGAGTATACAGCCAGCTGCGTGGGTATCAGAGTCTATACAGGCGGCTCCCTGGGTAGCAGAGTATATACAGGCAGCTCTGTGGGTAGCGCAGTATACAGCTGGCTGCGTGGGTAGCAGAGTATATACAGGTGTCTCTGTGGGTCGCAGAGTATACAGCCAGCTGCGTTGGTAGCAGAGTATATACAGGTAGCTCTGTGGGTAGCAGAGTATACAGTCAGCTGCGTGGGAAGCAGAGTATATACAGGTAGTTCTGTGGGTAGCAGCTTTGTGGGCGTGATGGCGACCTTAATGGGCATCAAGGTGGGTGGAGAGGTGATGTGACGTAATGGCTGTCACCACTGACTTCTTCTATGAGAGCTGCGTACTTCTAGAGTGGAGGAAATAGGGGCGTGTCCTTGCTGTGAGGTAAATTTCGTGAAAGCGCATGCGCAGTGATGGATGGTTAGTGCGGTCGTGCAATGTGAATAGCGTTGCAACTGTGCCTGGTGTGACTGGGGTTCGCGGTGGCGTGCGAGGGGCTGTGAAGGGCGACGCGCCACCACTCGCGCGTCTGAGTCTGTGAATAGTGGCTTGCGAAGGCGTTGTGCGCCATCGCTGGCGACAGTGCCGCGGTGTATGCCGGAATAGCGGTACAACATTGGTGATTATATATATAGATACCTACAGCAGTACCGGTGTGCAGCGGTGTGAGTGTGCAGCTATGACGAAATCCAAGAGGGGGCCGGGGGACAGCGGGCAGGAGGGGGCCAGGGAAGAGCGTCCGGGTGCGGGCAGGAGGGGGCTGGTGAAGAGCGGCCAGGTGCGGGCAGGAGAAGGCCAGGGAAGAGCGGGCGGGTGTGGGCAGGAGGGGGGCCCCTGCCCCCTCCTGCCTGCAGCAGAGTGCTTAGCAGAGTATGCAGGACTCATGGGTTAGCAGAGTATATGGGGGCTCAGTGCTTAGCAGACTTTACGGCGTCTCATTGGTTAGCAGAGTTATATGCTGGCTCAGTAGTTAGCACTGTATACGGAGCCTCAGTGGTTAGCACTGTATAGTGGGTCAGTGGTTGGCACTGTATATTGTGGCTCAATAATGAGAACAGTAATGTGGCTGAATGGTTAGCACTGTATATGGTGACTCAGTGATTAGCACTGTATGGTGGCTCAGTGGTTGGCACTGTATATGGTGGCTCAGTGGTTAGCACAGTATGGTGGCTCAGTGGTTAGCGGTGTATATGATGGCTCAGTGGTTAGCACTGTATATGGTGGCTCAGTGGTTAGCACTGTATGGTGGCTCAGTGGTTATCACTGTATGGTGGCTCAGTGGTTGGAACTGTATGGTGGCTCAGTAGTTAGCACTGTACGGTGGCTCAGTGGTTAGCACTGTACGGTGGCTCAGTGGTTAGCACTGTATGGTGGCTCAATGATTAGCACTGTATGGTGGCTCAATGGTTAGCACTGCGCGGTGGCTCAGTGTTTAGCAAAGTATGGTGGCTCAGTGGTTAGCACAGTATATAGTCACTCAGTGGTTAGCACTGTACGGTGGCTCAGTGTTTAGCAGAGTATGGTGGCTCAGTGGTTAGCACTATATGGAGGCAGAGTGATTAACTCTGTTCGGAGGCTTCGTGGTTAGCACTGTATATGGTGGCTCAGTGGTTAGCACTGTATATGGTGGCTCAGTGGTTAGCACTGTACACGGTGACTCAGTGATTAGCGCACTATGGTGGCTCAGTGGTTAGCACTGTATATGGTGGCTCAGTGATTAGCGCAGTATGGTGGCTGAGTGGTTAGCGGTGTATAAGGTGACTCAGTGGTTAGCACTTTATGGTGGCTCAGTGGTTGGCAATGTATATGGTGGCTCAGTGGTTAGCACAGTATGGTGGCTCAGTGTTTAGCAGAGTATGGTGGCTCAGTGGTTAGCACTATATGGAGGCAGAGTGGTTAACTCTGTACGGAGGCTTCGTGGTTAGCACTGTATATGGTGGCTCAGTGGTTAGCACTGTATATGGTGGCTCAGTGGTTAGCACTGTACACGGTGACTCAGTGATTAGCGCACTATGGTGGCTCAGTGGTTAGCACTTGTATATGGTGGCTCAGTGATTAGCGCAGTATGGTGGCTGAGTGGTTAGCGGTGTATAAGGTGACTCAGTGGTTAGCACTTTATGGTGGCTCAGTGGTTGGCAATGTATAGGGGCTCAGTGGTTAGCACAGTATGGTGGCTCAGTGGTTAGCAGTGTATATGGTGGCTCAGTGGTTAGCACAGTATGAGGCTCAGTGGTTGGCAATGTATACGGTGCTTAGTGGTTAGCACTGTATACGGTGGCTCAGTGGTTAGCACAGAATGGTGGCTCAGTGGTTAGCACAGTATGGTGGCTCAGTGGTTAGCACAGTATGGTGGCTCAGTGGTTAGCAGTGTATTTGGTGGCTCAGTGGTTTGCATAGTGTGATGGCTCAGTGGTTTGCACAGTGCAGTGATCAGTGGTTTGCAGAGTGCGGTGGCTCAGTGGTTAGCACTGTGGGTGCTCAGTGCTTAGCGCAGCATGGAGGCAGAGTGGTCAGCGCAAGATGGAGGCAGAGTGGTCAGCGCAAGATGGGGGCAGAGTGGTCAGCGCAAGATGGGGCAGAGTGGTCAGCGCAGGATGGGGGCAGAGTGGTCAGCGCAGGATTGGGCAGAGTGGTCAGCGCAGGATGTAGGCTGGATGATCAGCACAGGATGGCGGCTTGGTGGTCAGTACAGGATGGAGTGGTCAGCACAGGATGGAGGCTCCGTGGTCAGCACAGGATGGAGGCTCAGTGGTCAGCACAGGATGGAGCTGGGTGGTCAGCGCAGGATGGAGTGGTCAGCAGAGGATGTAGGCTCAGTTGTCAGCACAGGATGGAGGCTCAGTGGTCAGCGTAGGATGGAGGCTCAGTGTTCAGCGCAGGATGGAGTGGTCAGCAGAGGATATAGGCTCAGTAGTCAGCGCTGAGTGGACAGCGCAGGATGGAGGGCTGAGTGGTCAGCGCAGGATGGAGGGCTCAGTGGTTAGCGCAGGATGGAGGGCTGAGTGGTCAGCACAGGATGGAGGCTCGGTGGTGAGGGCAGGATGGAGGCTCATTGGTCAGCGCAGGATGGAGGCTCAGTGGTCAGCGCAGGATGGAGGCTCAGTGGTCAGCGCAGGATGGAGGCTCAGTGGTCAGCGCAGGATGGAGGCTCAGTGGTCAGCACAGGATGGAGGGCTCAGTGGTCAGCGCAGGATGGAGGGGAGTGGTCAGCGCAGGATGAGGCTCAGTGGTCAGCGCAGGATGGAGGGCAGTGGTGTCAGCGCAGGATGGAGGCTCAGTGGTCAGCGCAGGATGGAGGCTAGTGGTCATGCAGATGAGGCAGTGGGGTCATGCAGATGGAGGTCAGTGGTCAGCGCAGGATGGAGGCTGGTGGTCAGCGCAGGATGGAGGCTCAGTGTGTCAGCGCAGGATGGAGCTGTGGTCAGCGCAGGATGGAGGCTCAGTGGTCAGCGCAGGATGGAGGGCAGTGGTGGTCAGGCAGGATGAGGCTCAGTGGTCAGCGCAGGATGGAGGCCAGTGGGTGGTCAGTGCAGGATGGAGGCTCAGTGGTCAGCACAGGATGGAGGGCAGTGGTGTGTCAGCGCAGGATGGAGGCTCAGTGGTCAACGCAGGATGGAGTCAGTGGTGGTCAGTGCAGGATTGGAGGCTCAGTGGTCAGCGCAGGATGGAGGCTGGTGGTCAGCGCAAGGATGTAGAGGTCAGGTGGTCAGCGCAGGATATGGAGTGGTCAGCAGACAATGGAGGCTCAGTGGTCAGCGCAGGATGGAGGGCTCATGTGGTCAGCGCAGGATGGAGGCTCGATTGGTCAGGCAGGATGGAGGCTCAGTGGTCAGCGCAGGATGGAGGCTCAGTGGTCAGCGCAGGATGGAGGTCAGTGGGTCAGTGCGCAGGATGGAGGGCTCAGTGGTCAGCGCAGGATGGAGGTCAGTGGTCAGCACAGGATGGAGGCTCAGTGGTCAGCACAGGATGGAGGGCAGTGGCAGTGGTCAGCGCAGGATGGAGGCTCAGTGGTCAGTGCAGGATGAGGCTCAGTGGTCAGTGGCAGGATGGAGGGCCAGTGGGTGGTCAGCGCAGGATGGAGGTCAGTGTCAGCGCAGGATGGAGGGTCAGCAGCAATGGAGGTGGTGGTCAGCGCAGGATGGAGGCTCATTGGTCAGCGCAGGATGGAGGGCTATGGTGGCAGCGCAGGATGGAGGCTCAGTGGTCAGGCAGAGGATAGGTCGGTGTCAGAGTGGAGTGGTCAGCGCAGGATGGAGGCTCAGTGGTCAGCGCAGGATGGAGGCTCAGTGGGTCAGGCAGGATGGAGGCTCAGTGGTCAGCGACAGGATGGAGGCCAGTGGGTCAGCGCAAGGATGAGGCTCAGTGGTCAGCCAGGATGGAGGTCAGTGGGTCAGCGCAGGATGAGGCTCAAGTGGTCAGCAGACGATGGAGGCTCAGTGGTCAGCGCAGGATGGAGGCTCAGTGTCAGGCAGGATGGAGGCTCAGTGGTCAGCGCAGGATGGAGGCTGTGGTCAGCGCAGGATGGAGGCTAGTGGTCACGCAGGATGGAGGCTAGTGGTCAGCGCAGGATGGAGGCTGAGTGGTCAGCGCAGGATGGGAGAGTGGTCAGCGCAGGATGGAGGCTCAGTGGTCAGCGCAGGATGGAGGCTAGTGGTCAGCGCAGGATGGAGGCTCAGTGGTCAGCGCAGGATGGAGGCTCAGTGGTCAGGCAGGATGGAGAGCCGTGGTCAGTGCAGGATGGAGGCTCAGTGGTCACCAGGATGGAGGCGAGTGGGTGGTCAGCGCAGGATGTAGGCTCATGGTCACGCAGGATGGAGGGTAGTGGTGGTCAGCGCAGGATGGAGGCTCAGTGGTCAGCCAGATGGAGGGCAATGTGGTCAGCGCAGGATGGAGGTCAGTGGTCAGTGCAGGATGGAGGCAGTGGGTGGTCAGTGCAGGATGGAGGCTCAGTGGTCAGCCAGGATGAAGGGCCAGTGGTGTCAGCGCAGGATGGAGGCTCAGTGGTCAACGCAGGATGGAGGGTCAGTGGTGGTCAGTGCAGGATTGAGGCTCAGTGGTCAGCGCAGGATGGAGGGCAGTGGGTGGTCAGCGCAGGATGTAGAGTCAGTGTTCAGCGCAGGATGGAGTGGTCAGCAGCAATGGAGGCTGAGTGGTCAGCGCAGGATGGAGGGCTCATAGTCAGCGCAGGATGGAGGTCGATGGTGAGGCAGGATGGAGGCTAGTTGGTCAGCGCAGGATGGAGTGGGTCAGGGGTGGTGGTCAGCAGGATGGAGGCTCAGTGGTCAGCGCAGGATGGAGGGCTCAGTGGTCAGCGCAGGATGGGGAGGAGTGGTCAGCACAGGATGGAGGCTCAGTGGTCAGCACAGGATGGAGGGCAAGTGGGTGGTCAGCGCAGGATGGAGGCTCAGTGGTCAGCGCAGGATGGAGGGTCAGTGGTCAGTGCACGATGGAGAGCCAGTGGGTGGTCAGTGCAGGATGGAGGCTCTGTGGTCAGCGCAGGATGGAGGGCGAGTGGGTGGTCAGCGCAGGATGTAGGCTCATTGGTCAGCGCAGGATGGAGGGGCAGTGGGTGGTCAGCGCAGGATGGAGGCTCAGTGGTCAGCACAGGATGGAGGGCAAGTGGGTGGTCAGCGCAGGATGGAGGCTCAGTGGTCAGTGCAGGATGGAGAGCCAGTGGGTGGTCAGTGCAGGATGGAGGCTCAGTGGTCAGCACAGGATGAAGGGCCAGTGGGTGGTCAGCGCAGGATGGAGGCTCAGTGGTAAACGCAGGATGGAGGGTCAGTGGGTGGTCAGTGCAGGATTGAGGCTCAGTGGTCAGCGCAGGATGGAGGGGCAGTGGGTGGTCAGCGCAGGATGTAGAGTCAGTGTTCAGCGCAGGATGGAGTGGTCAGCAGACAATGGAGGCTGAGTGGTCAGCGCAGGATGGAGGGCTCATTAGTCAGCGCAGAATGGAGGCTCGATGGTGAGGGCAGGATGGAGGCTAGTTGGTCAGCGCAGGATGGAGGCTCGGTGGTCAGCGCAGGATGGAGTGGTCAGCAGACGATGGAGGCTCAGTGGTCAGCGCAGGATGGAGGGCTCAGTGGTCAAGCGCAGGATGGAGGCTCAGTGGTCAAGAGCAGGATGGAGGCTCAGTGGTCAGCGCAGGATGGAGGCTCAGTGGTCAGCGCAGGATGGAGGCTCAGTGGTCAGCGCAGGATGGAGGCTCAGTGGTCAGCAGACGATGGAGGCTCAGTGGTCAGCGCAGGATGGAGGGCTCAGTGATCAAGCGCAGGATGGAGGCTCAGTGGTCAGCGCAGGATTGAGGCTGAGTGGTCAGCGCAGGATGGAGGCTGAGTGGTCATCGCAGGATGGAGGCTGAGTGGTCATCGCAGGATGGAGGCTGAGTGGTCATCGCAGGATGGAGGCTCAGTGGTCAGCGCAGGATGGAGGCTCAGTGGTCAGCGCAGGATGGAGGCTGAGTGGTCATCGCAGGATGGAGGCTGAGTGGTCATCGCAGGATGGAGGCTCAGTGGTCAGCGCAGGATGGAGGCTCGGTGGTCAGTGCAGGATGGAGTGCCAGTGGTCAGGGCAGGATGGAGGGGCAGTGGGTGGTGAGCGCAGTATGGAGGGGCAGTGGTCAGCGCAGGATGGAGGGCTCAGTGATCAAGCGCAGGATGGAGGCTCAGTGGTCAGCGCAGGATGGAGGCTCAGTGGTCAGCGCAGGATGGAGGCTGAGTGGTCAGCGCAGGATGGAGGCTGAGTGGTCATCGCAGGATGGAGGCTGAGTGGTCATCGCAGGATGGAGGCTGAGTGGTCATCGCAGGATGGAGGCTCAGTGGTCAGCGCAGGATGGAGGCTCAGTGGTCAGCACAGGATGGAGGCTGAGTGGTCATCGCAGGATGGAGGCTGAGTGGTCATCGCAGGATGGAGGCTCAGTGGTCAGCGCAGGATGGAGGCTCAGTGGTCAGCGCAGGATGGAGGCTCGGTGGTCAGTGCAGGATGGAGTGCCAGTGGTCAGGGCAGGATGGAGGGGCAGTGGGTGGTGAGCGCAGTATGGAGGGGCAGTGGTCAGCGCAGGATGGAGGGCCAGTGGGTGGTTATGAGTGCAGTATGGAGGGGCAGTGGTCAGGGCAGGATGGATCCCCCTGCCATCCTGTCTGAGCCGCAGCCAGTGTTGAAAAGCCAGGAAGTAATGAGTGGTCATGTGATGGCCGGGCTGAAGAGCCTGTCACATGACCGCGGATAACCGGGGAGCGGAGGGTGAGACGGGGACGGAGATGGGTAATGGAGGGGTTGGGGGGGTAATGGAGCGGTGGGGGGTGTGGGGGGGGGTAATTGAGCGGTGGGGCCGCAATTGAGCAGTGGGGGCCGCAATAGAGTGGTGGGGGCCGCAATGGAGCGGTGGGGGCCGCAATGGAGCTGTGGGGGCCGCAATGGAGCTGTGGGGTCGCACAATGGAGCTGGGGGGTCACGCAATGGAGCGGGGGGAGCGGGGGAGAGGGCGATGGAGCAGCGGGTAGCGGTGGGATAGTCCCTGGCTGCGGCGACATGTAATATCCAAGATGGCGCCGAAATCTCGCGAGATTTTGGACGCCATCTTGAAAATTACATGTCGCCGCAAGGAGAGCGTTACTGCAGCTGCATGGCGTCACCGAGGCCCCCCTCGGTGATAGAGCAGCGAGGGGCAACGGAGACCTTGTGGAGTCCGCGAGGCGGCTCACGATGACGCAATGCGTCATCGTTCGTGGCGGGGTGGACGGGTGGCAGCGGAGACTGCTCACGATGACGCTACGCGTCATCGCTCGCAGTGCCGTCAAGGAGTCTGGGATTCGGCTACAACGCCCAAATTCCAAACTCCCGATTATATAAGTACCGTAGATAGGGGCATAGACACTCACTTTCGTGTGTGTGGTTGAATCAATCCCTGTTTTATTTCAGCTTCCTTAAAGATGGAAAGATGGAAACTTATCTTTAATATTAATATTAACTTGTATGCCTTATACATGAAAGCAAAGAAACTGTGCAGTATTAGAGGAAAACAGCTATTTTGTTTTTATCGTTCAGCCCTGCGGCTCCTTGAGCTTTCAGCTTAATTATCCACTGGGCTTCCTTCTGCAATAATACTTTGTGGGTATCCCCTCCTATAAAGGATGGCAATACCTGTTCTAACCCTATAAAGGAAAGGGAACTAGGATCTCCTTTATGGCAATCTCTTATATGATTTGTGAGGTGGGGCAACCTTTCCCTGAGGGTACCGTCACACGGGAAGATATCGCCGGCGATGTTGCGGCGATCTCATGAACGCGCACATCGCTTCAGCATCACTCGTGAGACGTCACATGTAGCAATATCGCCGGCAACCCAGGGCGATCAGGCGATTCCGGAATCGCCTGAAACAACCTTGAAGCGATGTGTGCTTTTCTGATCGCCGTGTCACACAGCACCACCTCACCGTCAATGTGGCATACAGAATGGATTGCCTGAACACAGACATCGCCTGTGCCATTGCTATCGCCGCATCACACGGCAGTAGGCATACGGATCGCTCAAGCAACATCGCCTGATTTCCCGACACTGTTGGGAAATCTCTGAACTCAGAAACAGAGATTAATCGCCGTTCAATCACCCTGTTACACGCGGCGACGCACAGGAGTTGTCGCTTCAACATCGCCTGAACAGGCAGATCTCGGCGATATCGCCGGCGATATCTCCCCGTGTGACGGTACCTTGATGGGATGGATTTAAAGTGTTCCTTGAACCTAACCCATATGGGAAATATAGGCTTGCCTATGTAATATCTTTTGCAGGGACATAACACCACATATATAACTTATCTTGTTTTGCATGAGATATATGTTTTGACTTTGTGCAGTTTGTTCCATATCTGAATAGGATTGTCAGTGATATGATAATCGCAGTAGTTACAATTTCTGCATTTATAATTGCCTATCGGTCTCCTCATATCCAACCATGTTTTTTGTGGTTTTTCTGGTCTAACTCTATTTTTTACTAACAGATCTTTCAGGTTTTGACATCTCTTATGGCCACTTTACATGCAGCTACATTTCTAGCTTATCCACAGATAACTTACTGGCTGCAGTGAAATCATGGAGACATTATTCAATTTGTACACAGCAACAAGATAGAACCATGTCTCCATGATTTCACTGCAGCCAGTAAGTTACTTGTGGATAAGCTAGAAATGTAGCTGCGTGTAAAGTGGCCATTAAGGTACCTTTACAAGCGGCAACTTTTCTAGGAATTTCACTGGCAACTTAGGGCCGCTTCACACTGCAGCGTGATCCGCTCCGGGTCTGTCCGGGAGGACCCTGACAGCCACGGACCGGATCAGCACAGAGGACTGGGGGGCTATTATGCCCTCCGGTCCTGTGTGCAGCGCACGCAGCTGCAGCCTCTGACAGGTCAGGACCACGGCGCCCGCGGTCCTTACTTATCAGCAGCGGGAACTGCATGCGCTGCACACAGGACCGGAGGGCATAATAGCCCCCCAGTCCTTTGTTTTGATCCAGTCCGCGGCTGTCAGGGTCCTCTCGGACAGACCCGGACCGGATCACGCCGCAGTGTGAAGCGGCCCTTACTGGTTGCAGTGAAATCATGGACACATTGTTCCATTTGTACACAGCAACAAGATAGAACAATGTGTCCATGATTTCACTGCAACCAGTAAGTTGCCAGTGAAATTCCTAGAAAAGTTGCCGCGTGTAAGGGTACCCTTATCTGTGACCAATGGTGGTCCTTATATTGAGTGTATTAAGATCTCTGTCTGATACTATTACATGCCAATGCTTCCTAAATAGAGGTTACCCTTTAAAAGTAATGAAAGAAGCTAGAGAAAGAATAGCGTCATATAAAAAGAAAAACAGCAATAAAGATGCAGAGAGCACACAAGTGAAAAAAAGATTTAATTTAACCTTCAAATTTAACAACATGTATGATAAAATCAAATCGATCATCTACAAGCATTGGCATGTAATAGAATCAGACAGAGATATTAATACACTCAATATAGGACCACCATTGGTCACATATAAGAGATGTCAAAACTTGAAAGATCTGTTAGTAAAAAATAGAGTAAGGGGCCTTTCACACTTGCATTTTTTTCCTTATCTGGAAGATCAGGAAAAAACCTGATTCTTAAGGCCACTTCAACACACAGATATCTGAGTCCAATATCTGAACAGATCTCTGGTTGCAGTGAAATCATGGACACATTGTTACATTTGTACACAGCCACAAAATGGAGCAATGTATCAATGATTTCACTGCAACCAGAGGTCTGTTCAGATATTGGACTCAGATATCTGTGTGTGTGAAGTGACCTTTACAGGATTCATTATTTTGCCCATTCACTTTAATGATGTCAGGTAGAATCTTGCTGCTTCAGTTTTTTTCTGAAATCATTAAGGCTGGTTTCACACCACGGTTTTTTGATCCTGGACTGTCCGGTGTAAACCTGACAGCCCCGGACCGGTTTTTGGCCCCATAGCAGCCTATGGGGCCGGATGGAGCCAGATGGCAGCTCTCTGCCATCAGGTTTCATCACTCCGGGACAATCCGGGGGAATACGGATCATTCTCTCCGGACTCAAAAATGATACTTGCATCATTTTTTGGTCCGGGGAGAAAAATCTCCCCAATTTGCCAGATCCCAGATTCGACCGGATGCTCCCGGAGCCGGGGCAATCCGGCACTCCCTAACATGGGAGCCTATGGGGTCGGATTGCCCCGGACCGGGAGGATCCGGGAACTGGACACTGGCGGCTGCACACCGCTGTTGTTTCAGGACCGCGGTTAGCTCCATGCTAGCCGCGGTCTTGAAAAATCAGCAGCTGCGGCTGCAATTAGCAGCATCCGGCTGCACACAGGACGGACGGTACATTTGGCCCTCCGGTTCTGTGTGCTGTTCCGGTCCGGGGCTGTCAGGGTCATCCTGGACAGCCCCGGACCGGATCACACCGTGGTGTGAAGCCAGTCTAAAGTGAATTGGCAAAAAAATGAATCCTGTAAGAATCAGGTTTTTTCCTGATCTTCCAACTCAGGAAAAAAACGCAAGTGTAAAAGGCCCCTTAGATTAGAAAAACCACAAAAAACATAGTTGGATGTGAGGAGACCGATAGGCAATTATTAATGCAGAAAGTGTAACTGCTGCGATTATCATATCACTGACAATCCTATTCAGAAAGGAAACAAACTGCACAAAGTCAAAACATATATCTCATGCAAAACAAGATGGTTATACAGTATATGCAGTGTTATGTCCCTACAAAAGATGTTACATAGGCAAGCCAATATTTCCCATATGGGTTAGGTTCAAGGAACACTTTAAATCCATCCCATCAGAGAAAGGTTGCCCCCACCTCACAAATCATATAAGGGATTGCCATAAAGGAGATTCTAGGTCCCATTCCTTTATAGGGTTAGAACAGGTATTGCCACCCTTTAGAGGAGGGGATACCCATAAAGTATTATTGCAGAAGGAAGCCCGGTGGATAATTAAGCTGAAAGCTCAAGGAGAGGCAGGGCTGAACGATAAAAACAAAATAGCTGTTTTCCTCTAATACTGCACAGGTTCTTTGCTTTCATGTATAAGGCATACAAGTCAATATTAATATTATAAATAAGTTTCCATCTTTACTTCATGGAAGTTGAAATAAAACGGGGATTGATTCAACCACACATACGAAAGTGAGTGTCTATGCCCCATTCTATATATAAAAAGCACATTGAAACTTTGTGGCAGTGCCTAGAACAAAGATACTAATTAGTTTCCTATGTTCTTTGAAAGGGAGCCCCCTTTAAGGGTACCTTTACACGCCGCTACAACATGGTAGAAACAACCGGGTTGATGAGACAAATGTATCTTGCACCGCCAAATCAACCGGAGGTAGCGGCGTGTAAAGACGGTTGTTTCCACCCGTCACTTGCGGCACCTGTTTCAGAGCCATGCTCTAAAACAGGTTGATTTCAACCCGGTTGTAACGGCGTGTAAATACGGTAGGGTAAGGTTTATTCGTCACCTAGATAACTCCCCGGGATGTGACACAGCCTCCGTGAAACCACCCCCTTCAGCGATCATTGGAGGAAGCTCCTGCGTTACGATTGGTAGTCACTGCATAGGGCGGCATATTTAAGGAGCTGACCAGTCACACTACACAATTGCTCGAGCGTCATGTATTAGTCAGCCTCCTGCGCTGGCTGGCCAATCATGATGCTATTGCTTTGTCCTATCAGCGTACGAAATTCTCGTAATCCACAATTCTGGCACGCCTATGTGTTGTCCCTGCTGCACCAGGTCCTCCCATATTACCCTCTGTAGTGGCGTGTAAATGAGGTAAGGTGCTTTTCAGAAGGTAACTTGAGGCAGCCGGCGGTGCATCCAGAGATAGATTCAACCTTCTGTAAAGCACCTTATAGCGGCGTGTAACGGCGGTGCGGGTACCGTTTGTAACCGTTCGTGCGTGTTCGTGCACGTGAAGCACCTGGTTGTTTCCACCATGCTGTAGCGGCGTGTAAAGGTACCCTAATGGCCACTTTACACGCGGCTACATTTCTAGCTTATCCACAGGTAACTTACTGGCTGCAGTGAAATCATGGAGACATGGTTCTATCTTCTTGCTGTGTACAAATGGAATAATGTCTCCATGATTTCACTGCAGCCAGTAAGTTACCTGTGGATAAGCTAGAAATGTAGCCGCGTGTAAAGTGGCCATTTCTGATAGTAGATATAAACCTGGGTGATTTTATCGTTAACACCTCTCTTGAATGAGATATATAAAAGTCTGGGTGATCATTTCATTAGAAATACCGGTTTAGATTATATGTACTTCCTCTGTAGCATTTTTATAGAATGTAGAATAATAACAGCCTAGCGGCCTAATAACTATGGATTATTTATCCTGTTGATTCTATTGTGTATATTTGTATCATCCTGTTACATTTAACCCTTGTTTTGTGTGTTTTTAATTGCACTTACTTGTGGCAGTGATGTCTACAGACCCTCCTCTTGAGAAAGAGGATCTGACGACACACGTCAAGTACAGACCCGTAGAAGTGGAGTTCCCACAAAACGGTACCATCTTCTCTTGCCTCCTCCACCCCCTCCCCACTTGAGGTAACCCCATAGGTTACCATTACAGAGAGCAACAACCGGTGAGTGCCGTCCTTTTTCTTTATTGCACTTCTTATGCTCTTGTTCCTGGTATTATGTCCTTGTCTCACCTAGAGTCTTCTACATCTGCCAGAGGACTGAATCACCTGTATGCTACCTGTTCTACCTGTGGGGCACTGCCACATTGATCTGGAGCTCGCTACATCTGCATGTGCCAGTCCTGAGATTAACCACGTCCAGTGTGCCTATCCCATCAGCCAAAGTTCCGCTACTCCTGTACCTGCATCTTGACTCCTGGACCACCTTGCAGTTGCCTCGCTAATCTGAGCTTCGTGCTTGCTCTCATTGACAGTTATCTAGTCTTGTGCACCAACCAGACTGTATTGGCGACTTTACCTCATTAGAGACTTTGGTTTCCTCTATCTGCATCTCTAACCTATTCCTTACCTTTACCCCTCCCTAGCCGGACTCTTACTTGCCTTACACTTGTCGTATTTGCTACAGCATCTAACACTGTTTTTTTTCCCTTTTTTTTTTCTTCTTTTCTTTTGCTTATGTGTATATTTATGTGTCTTCAGAATTTGTGTCATTATCAGCCTGACGAAGTGGCCATAGTGTCCCGAAAGCTTGCTATGTTTACCATTTTTCAGTTAGCCATTAAAAGGTATCAACCACTCAGGACTCTCAGATTCCAATATTTTTATATATGTATATTGATCACAGACGTGGATTGGAGGTGGTTAATTTCTTCTTGGGAGCTGGTGATGTGGATGGTGAGGTTGGTGCATTGGTTAGAATATGCATTTTCGATCCTCCTGCCCTTGTTTCTGTCTCCTGCTGATCCTGAACCAAACTTTCCTCTTAGCGGTAATTTGTTAATTGTCCCCTGGTGTGGTGTATCCTTCTCCTCTGACCCATCCCCTCTACATACCTGGCATATTGCCTGTTGCTCACAAGTGTAAGGCCTCTGTGCCATTTCAAAGTGGCATTTCTAAGTGGAATTCAGAGATATACCAGAGATAAGCCAGAAGTAACCAGAAGGTAACAACTCTACCCATCTACTACCTTTCAGTACTTTACTTAGCCTATTGCATCAAAATGTCCTTCAGTTTCAATGCTTTTATATCTATGTGCATTAGTCATGCAATTTTACCGCCCCATTTCCCCTCCATCACCCTTTATCCACATCAGCCCCTCTCTACTTCCCTTTCTTATGTCCTGCTCCCATACTCTCTTCACCCTACTCAATAATCTAAGTCCCGTCATATTCCAGGGTCTTGCATCAACAAAAACAATGTCATAGAGCCAAACATTACTCCCTCCTTCTCTTTCTACTACTGCTTATGTCAGGCGATATTTCTCCCAATCCTGGTCCACCCTCTTCCAACTTCAACCCTCCCCACGCCTCACACAGAAATCCCAGTAACCTTATTAGCATTACTGCACACCTTCATCTCCCTCGTTTAAATGTGCCCTCTGGAATACACGGTCCGCATGCAACAAACTTCCCTTTATCCACAACTACTTTCTCACTAACTCTCTTAACCTTTTGGCCCTTACTGAAACCTGGATCCAGGACTCAGACACTGCCTCCCCTGCTGCTATCTCCTACGGCGGTCTACACTTCTCTCTTCCCGAGACCTGGAAAACAGACGTGGTGGTGGAGTTGGCTTACTCCTGTCCCCACAATGTACTTTCCAGGTCATTCCCCCCCCCCACTCCATCACTCTCATTCCCTTCTTTTGAGGTTCACACCATTAGGCTGTTCCGACCCCTCCCCCTCAGAGTAGCGGTGGTATATTGCCCCCCCAGGTTCACCCACCCACTTCCTCGATCACTTCTCCGCAAGGCTGCTGCACTTCATGTCCTCAGAATTACCAACCCTCATCCTGGGAGACTTTAACATCCCCATAAACAGCCTCAACTCCACATTTGCATCCCAGCTCCTATCTCTAACCACTTCTCTTGGCCTCTCGCAGCTCTCAACCTCTGAGACACATAAGGATGGTAACACCCTTGACCTCGTCTTTACCCGACTCTGCTCTACCTCTTCCTTAAACAACTCATCTCCTTCTCTCTCTGATCACAACATTCTCTCCTGCACATTCACAAACCCTCGCCCATCACAGCATAGTCCGACCTATCACACATTCAGAAATTTACAGGCCATCAACCCTCATACATTCACAACTCTCTTCTCTCATCACTGTCCCCAATCTCCTCCTTCTTCTGCCCCAATCTGGCTGTGAATTACTACAATGAGACTCTCAAAAGTACCCTGGACCAAGTAGCGCCCCTCACCCTCAGAACCTCCAAACACAGAGTAAAACAGCCCTGGCTCACATCACAAACTCGATTCCTCCAGCGATGCTCTAGGAGTGCCGAACGCCTATTGAGGGAAACTCGCTCACCAGAAGACATTATCCATTACAAATTCATGCTCAAATCCTACAACTCTTCCCTTCACCTTACCAAACAGACCTACTTCACCACCCTGATCTCCTCACTAACCAACAACTCAAAGAAACTCTTTGACACCTTTCACTCTCTCCTCAGTCCGAAAGTGCAGGCCTTTATCACTGACCTCTGTGCTGATGATCTGGCCTCTTACTTCACAGAGAAAATAGAAAACATCCGTCAGGAAATCAGCTCCCAACCTTCAAGTGTTGTTACTCCCATCTGTCCCTACATCCCCTCTGGCTCACTCTCCATTTTTGACACAGCCACAGAAGAAGAAGTCTCCAGGCTCCTCTCGTCCTCACATCCCACTACATGCACCTCTGACCCCTTTCCCTCACACCTACTCCAGACCCTCTCTCCAGTCGTCACCACTCACTTAACCACAATCTTCAATCTCTCCCTCTCTACTGGCATCTTCCCCTCCTCCTTCAAACACTCTATTATTACTCCACTACTAAAGAAAACATCCCTTGATCCATCCTGCACAAATAGCTACAGACCTGTCTCCAATCTCCCCTTCATTCATCTCAAATCTCCTGGAGCACCTGGTCTACACCCGCCTCACCCATTACCTCGCCACTCACTCTCTTTTAGATCCATTGCAGTCTGGCTTCCGCCCCTTACACTCTGCTGAAACTGCCCTTATCAAAGTGACCAATGACCTTCTTACAGCAAAACATAATGGTGACTATTCTCTGCTTATCCTTCTTGACCTCTCTGCGGCTTTTGATACTGTTGACCACCATCTCCTACTCTCTATGCTGCACTCCATTGGCATCAAGGATACGGCTCTCTCCTGGTTTTCTTCCTATCTTTCTGACCGCTCTTTCAGTGTATCATTCTCTGGCTCCACTTCCTCCCCTCTTCCCCTCACTATTGGGGTGCCTCAGGGTTCAGTCCTTGGACCTCTTCTCTTCTCTCTCGACACAGCCCCGATCGGACAAACCATCAGCAGATTTGGCTTCCAGTACCATCTCTATGCTGATGACACACAACTATACACTTCCTCCCCTGCCTTACTCCTGCTCTAATAAAGAACACCAATGAACTGTCTAACCGTAGTCTCCAATATCATGTCCGCTCTCTATCTGAAACTCAACTTTTCCAAAACTGAACTTCTTCTGCTCCCACCCTCTGCCAACCTCCCTAAACCTGACATCTCTCTCTCGGTGTGCGGCACCACGATAGTGCCTAGTCAGCAGGCTCGCTGTCTCGGTGTTTTGATGGACACTGATCTCTCCTTTACCTCATATATGCAATCTCTCACCCGCTCCTGTCGCTTGCACCTGAAAAGTATCTCCAGAATTCGGCCTTTCCTCACCATGGAAACAACTAAAACCCTCACAGTGGCCCTGATTCATTCCCGCCTTGACTACTGTAATTCTTTATTAGCTGGCCTCCCCCACAGTAAGCTTTCCCCTCTCCAGTCTATCCTCAATGCAGCAGCCAGGATCACCTATCTAGCAAACCATTACTCAGATATTTCTGCTCTGTGCCAGTCACTACATTGGCTACCCGTACACTATAGAATCCTATTCAAATTGCTCGTTGTCACCCACAAAGCTATTCATGGTGCGGCACCTCCTTAAACTCTCCACCCCACCCGCCCCCTTCACTCTGAACGTGACCTCAGACTAACATCGGCATTAATCCGAACCTCCCATTCTCGACTCCAAGACTTCTCTTGAGCTGCACCAAACCTCTGGAATTCTCTACCCTTAGAAATTAGGACCATCCACAACTTGCATAGCTTCAGACGCTCCCTAAAAACATACATCTTCAGGGCGGCCTATCCTTCTCCCTAACAGTAGTCATTTAGACATAAGATATTCATTGTTATAAGCCCCTGTACTTTGTGTTCCCATCCCGTCTTAGATTGTAAGCTCCTTCGAGCAAGGTCACCTTCATTTTTTGCCTTTTTATTGTATTTCCTAAGTTGATTCTTATTTTATTGTATGTAACTACTGTTCCGCATTACCTTTCTGTACCGTATATTTTTCTTATATGTACCATTGTATGTAAAGCGCTGCGGAATATGTTGGCGCTATACAAATAAAGTTTTATTATTTTATTATTATTATAATTGCGACTGCTGCGACGTGGTAGTTACGCCACTGGGTATAACTATGCCACACATGTATATGTAAGATCTAATATTGTACCTGCTGTTAAAATATTGATATGGATTGCACAACAATGATATAACTGTACCCTACCAATTGTTTCAGTTTCCTATTGGGGAGTTTCCCTATGTTTTACTGCACTTTTCTTATCACTGTTTTGGATGTATATTTAATGAATTGTGTGTTTGTTTGTTTTTTCCCAACATAATTTTTATTAACTTTTCATCAACAGTATAACAATCATATTGTGTCACTTTGTTGCAGTCACAAATACTCTGGTTAATAGTATATACCATAACCCCTTCCCCCATCCTCCCTCTCCCTTCCACCTGCTGTTACCTAACAAGAAAGCCATCGAATACATAGATCATAATGTAAAAGTCCATATTTGCCTCTAGGTCCATCTAGGCACTCACTAGAACACAGAAATCACCAAAGCAATTACAGTTTGTTTACCCAGGGTTCCCTGCAGGTCCTCTATGTTGTACTAGGTGGAGTCTCTAAATGGGTAAACAGTTTTTTTTGTATCTTCATCTGATAGTTGTGCGGTTATAAATTTCCTCTATTTTCTGAAAAATGTTGCCCCCTATCCTTATCTCTTTCCACCTCCATTTTTTCCCATGACATTACTTTTTTCAATTTTGGAACATTATCTTGTATCTTAGGAATTGAGGTCGATAGCCATCGTCTCAGGATTAGTCTTTTCGTCACTATTGCCAGCAGATGAAATTAATATGAATCTCTTTTCTCCAACTGTATACCCTGTATCGTTTTCATGGAATATCCAAATAACAGGATCTAGTGGGATATCATATTTAGTGTTATCATATTTAGTGTTATTTGTTGAACTCCTGCCCACAGTTGTCTAGAACCTCGGCATTCGCATATACCATGTAATAGATCAGTTTTGATAGTTTTGCACTTCGGGGCATGTGTCTGTCGTCTCTTATTGTTAAATTGAATCCCAGGATGGCTCTATGGATCAATCTAAAATAAGAGTCTCTCCATCTCCATCTCTCGTCAACTATGTATCGCGTAACTGTTTCCACCCTGACAATATTTTCTCCTCTATTTCTGGTTTGGAGCTGCTTTTCTCAACCCCTGAAAATTTTGGTTCTTCCTCCTGGAAGCAGATGGTCCCTTAATTTTCTATATACTGATGAGATATTCACTGACGATACATCTATGGCCATTAGGGAGCCCCAATCATTTATGATGTACTCACTTGCCATGTTCGTTAGGGCTTTCATAATATGATTGCGCAACTGACTATATTATAATGCCTGTGATTCTGATAACCCATATCTGTCCATGAGTTCCTGGCATGTTGAACATCTGGCTTCTGATGTGTGGAAGAGGTCATGTACTCTAACTCCTCTTTCCTGCCATGTTAAAAAAATTATTTTCTCTTACCAAAGGGAAAGTTGGGGGTTTCCATGGGTCTAAGAATTTCGAAACACTCCATGCTAGATGCAGTTTTTTACAAACTGCCTTCTATGAGGCCATCATATCTCTAAACACTGCTGATGACTTTAAAAGTGGAGGTAATTTCGATCTGCGAAACTGGATCACTGAAGTCAAACTCCAGGGGGAACTCAGCTCAGTCTCTAGGGTAAAATCAGAGAATTTACTGGATCCTCTGATCCAATCCATAACATGTGTTGTGAGACATGCTAGATTATACCCACATATATTTGGAGAGTTCAGTCCCCCCCTCTCCTTGGGCACATCAGTGTGCTTAACTTCCATCCTGTATGTTGATTACCAGCCAAGGTAAAGGTAGGCAGCTGTGGGTGGCAGCCCATAGCTTTCTGCTTTATTTGTGCTGAAAATCAAAAAGACCGTGGAGATCGACGTCTTTTTTTAATCATTTATTTATTTATACACTACTATATGTGTGAAGGGCTCAACAGCCAATCACAGACGCTGTCACAGAGAATGGGTATCTGTGATTGGCTGCTGGAGTAACCTAAAACCAGCCCACACATTCTAGCATCTAGAATGTATGGACAGTTTCCAGCTCACTCGAACAGCCAATCACAGATACCCATTCTGTGTGACAGCGTCTGTGACTGACTGTTGGATCCAGTGCAGTGAATATCCCAGAAGTTAATGAGCGCCCAGAAGTATATGCAGTTGGATGGCAGGATGCGAGACAGTGGGACGGCAGGAACTGGTAAGTATAACGCTTATGTTTAATAACTATTTGCTTTATTTTACAGCCCCTCCGCCCCGTCACATAACTTTAGGGGTTCGGACTCAAGTTGGAGTCATGTTTAGCCCCGAATCGAACTTTAAAAAAATTCCAGGCGAGTCTGCCAATCCCAAACATCGTCGGGGTCGCCCATCACTGCTTCTGAGGGACCCCTGTCCAATCGGCCTATACATGTGACTGACCTATGTAACAATTTTTTTAGATAATATTCGAGAAAACATATCATCGTACCACCTGAGGATGGCAGACCATAAAATTTTAATGTGGCAGTTGCATGACTTATGAGGATCCACTGGCCAAAAGGCCTATATATGTTAATAACCTAGCTGACTAATTTTTTTTGGTAATGCTCCACGAAACTTATAGTTGTGCCACCTGAGCTGGGCCTAAAATTAACTGGAGAGGTTGCATGAGGTTTGTGGGCACCCTGCCCAACAGTCCTACACCTGTCACTCATCCCCATGTTTCTGATCAATGTTTAACCTTCAAATGCTAGGCCAGGACCTGTTCCTAACCCTGTGCCATGCATGCAGACTGGGTCATTCTGAAATTTTTGCTCTGGGCCAATTGATGTTACTTTCCTGTGGTCTGACCCTACTTTTTGGAAAAGTGGGGACTCATTTTGGGCTCTCCTTTCTGTGTGGCGCATGACTTGAGCAAAGCTCTCTCAGCACAATACCTAGTCCTTAGACTCCTGCACCAGCTCCTAAATAATCAACTTTGAAATGCTGTGCCTATGTCTATTTCCTTGGATACAACTTTACTGTGGTCTGACAAAAATTATTGGAAAATTGGGGACTCTTCTTAGGGTCTCCTTGAAGTGTGGTGCATGAATTGAGCAGGACTTTCTAAGTGTCTGAGTTGACATGCCTACAATTGTCACTTGTCCTCCTTTTACTCCACCTCCTCCTTCCTCCTTTTACTTAAAATAGAAAACTGCTGCCACTTTTCCTCTGTGACTCATCCATCTGTCAAATGTAACTGAGTTTCACTCACCACTGAAATTTAAGTGAATGTGAGCTACCTCCTTTTTTGAACAGATTTTGAAGAATGTGCAGGCTGGCACAGACCTCATGCACCCATGCTACGCCATGAGACTATTTGTACTGTAGGTAGATTGTTCTCCATTTTTCTCATGTCTGGCACTAATATAAGCAGTTTGAGAGCTTTTGGATACATTTGTACATGTTTTCTATGTGTTTCATGTTGCCTGCCATAGATTTCAGTAGGATTTGGCGAACTGTTTGTCAAACAATTTGGTGAACACTCCGCTATTTGGCAAACTGAACCAAACAGGAACACTAAAGTGTTTGCTCATCTCTAGTCTTCATCTTCCCTGCTGGCTAATCCTGGCTTCCTAAGACATCTCTGGACCAAATGTTCTCTGATATGGTCTTGTGTCTTTCCCGAATCTCTCAAAAATGCTTTGTCTCCATGACGGTCTGTTCTTGTCCTGCTTCACAGTATGACCTGTGTGCTCCTAACCTCACAGATTTGCCTCCTCATGAGTCGCCCCTCTGGTCCTGGAAGCCGTGGCATCTAGACCCTATGGAGTTGTGATGGGTCAATCCCTGTATAGGGGTTTACACTCTGGTGCTCCTCCTGGGGAGCTCAGTGTCTCAACCCAGGTGTCCTCTCCTATTTGTGTTCCTGCAAAATGTCTTAAAAAGACGGTTTATTTCACTGAAGGTATCTTTCGGTCTGTTCCTGTCTTTGGGGTCAGCTTCCATAGAAGCGATCTGTTGTCCAGTGGACCCACCCTCTACGCCTCCGCATCTCACGGTGTTACAGTTGGAAATATATATATATATTTGCATAAAATATAAAGAAAATGGTTCATCTTTAACTTTATGCCTTTTAGACATTTTGTCTTCGAATTGCTTAAATGTTTACAATAACAGAAACTTTGACTGGAGTGCACAACCGTATACATGCCACTGTGTGCAACAGTGCCAGCCCCCCCTCAGCCTTAATCAGCTCTTGATGACCATCCCAGGGCGCATTTTCCCCTGGCTCACTGCTTTGTGCTTACCCCTTCAACCAACCCCTGGCTCCGCTTAATGAATCAGGTCAATGTACTCCTGCAAGCACTTCATTAAGGCTAGTGTGCACTATGCCAGTCTTAAGGAATCTCCCTTTTGATCTATCTGTTCTAGGTCTGGATGTTTATGGACAGTCTCTGCTTTTAAACTAAGGATAAAATTAGTATAATAATAGATAATTGTTTCCATTATGGCATTCATTTTTCAGACTAATGCAATGTTCATCTTTATTTTTGTTCATGTTTGCAATTTTTTAGCATGCATAAAGAAATGTGTAAAGATAATTACTGTGTTACAATAGACTTCTGTATTTAAAACTGGGTTAGATACCTCATAGCATTCACTTTATTGATAATTGCAGCTGTAAATGCTACTAATGGATAATGGACCTTATTGTTGCGCTTTTTCTAAGCAATCAACTCATATTTGTGTTAACTAGGCCAATTTCACTATAGCAATTGCTGACACTACACAACAATTATAAATTGACATATTTGTGTCAGCAAGAATAAGTAAATCTTTGAAGAAAGGGGAAAATAAGCATTTGTACATATGGGTAATGCATTACAATATAAGTAGATTCAGGCATCATCACCACAGGTTAATAGTGTTACAAACCAATTTGTGTGAATTGCCCAATTAACTAAGTTAGAAGATCTGCCAACTTTGCTGAGTAGTCTTCCTGTGTTTTACAGGATCCTCCTGGGCATTCCAAGAGGCATAGCAGGTATAAATTAATCACATACACTACTAAATCCTTTTGTATTTTTTATTTATGGAAAGTCCAAGGTAAAAATCTGTTTTTGCTCATACTTATGTATCACACGCAAAAACATGATGATGACCAAGATTATGGCCCAATATTACCACGGCCATCTCCCTAATCTAATGGTCCTTTTAAAGTCCCTACCTAGTTAATGCTCTTTAATGTTCAATGACAAGTTGACTATCTGTCACATCTACAGAGGATTGAAACTTAGAATTCAAATTTGTCAAATTTATTCCAAAAGTTCCTGTCATGGCGGATTTAAGTGCTGCGACGTTCAAGTAATGCATTTGTGTAGACTATTTTAGTATTTTTTTGATAGTATAGATTTGGGATTGGAGGTGCCTTGAATGATCCAAAAAAAGAGCTGACTCTCTTGAGTGAATGTTAGGAGTTGGCATCCTAGTGAGAACAGCTAGAAAGTCTCTGAATGGCAATGTGTCCAGATGCTGTGTGCTTCCCTGCAGCACTACCACAGGCAGATAATGGCATTACGTAATTCTAATTGAAATCAAGAGTCTGTCTATGTATTTCCATACAATATAATAATACATGGACATAGAGCATGCATATAAATCATGGAGTCCCATTGCAGAATTCCTAATTACCCTCCTACAAAAAAATGAATATGTGGCTGAGTACCATAAGAGCATATCTCACATGTTTTCAGCTCAAAGTACAAAGTAATTTTCTTCCTATTGAAGCCCCTAAATTCCCCTTTCACTGCATCCATAAAGTATGATGCCAGCAAAAGTGCCCCACAAACACTGAATGATGCCCCCACAGTGAATTACTTCACAGTACCCTCCACACTATAGTATGATGACCCTTCTGCACCCCATTTAACTAGACTAGCAAAGTTTGGTGACCCCAACATGGTATGATCCCCAACTGTGTTCCCTACACAGCTATTTGTGTACTTTAATAGGCCTATACACAGTATAATAGCCCCCACACCTCTAGCACGAGTTCCCTTGACTCATGGGCCCAATAGCGGCGGCATGGTCTATTTCCATTGGTGGTACGCCAATGCATTGACACTGGCTGCTCTCGCACCTCCTCAAAGGACAAGGTTGCCAACCATCCAGAAATTCCTGAATAGTTTGTATAATTAGGAAACTTTATCCCTGTCTGGAAAAAATGGAGATGTCCATGAATTTTTTGAAGCTACAGAATCCTGTAGGGACTATCATGAGTATATCATTTTTTTTTACAGTTCACAATGAAAGAAACTGATATTTCATATCAGAATTATGGACTGTAGAATTAAATACCTTAAAATTCAAAAGATAAATTATGGTTTTCCAATGTACCTGTAAAAATTTTGGCTGTCCTTGATTTTTAGATAACTTATTCAGGAATAAAATAAAAAATTAAGTTGGCAACTCAGAATTACATAATAAAATAGTTGAAAATTATTTTTCTATATCAGATAACCTAAACAGGTTCTAAATTATTCAATCTCTCTAAGGGTGCCTTCACATTTGCGTTCCCCTCCGCAGTGTTCTGCGGGGGGAACCGCCATGTGAGGGCAGCCACCGCAAGTGCCTAAGTTTATAATCGGGATGCACGGTGCTGCGCTTGACTGCGCATGACCGTGCGCTCCCATTCATTTGCCTGTGTGATTTGTATGCATGCGCATGCTTGCGTAGAAATCATACATTGTCGTCCGTACCAGGAACGCGACGTGCGTCTCCATTATAAACATAGGCACTTGCGGTGGCTGTCCTCACATGGCAGAACGCTGCGGAGGGGAACGCAAATGTGAAGCCAGCCTTATTCCTTTACTCTGTCTGTGCAGTTACTGGATGCTTTTAAAGTATTCTCATAACAAAAATAATATCTTTTTTGGCCATGATAAAGTTTTAGCATTTTTATTTTGGAATATCCAATCAAAAACTTGATGAATAACCAAAGTCCTCATCGCTCATTTCAAAGCCAAGATTATAACATCCGCTGACACCAGAAGCCTGACAGTAATTCAAACGCTAGCATGAACATTATGTAGAAAATAGTATCAATTCCCTGCCAGTTTATTTGATTTAAATTATTATGTAATGTGTTTTCAGCTGACTGAATTATGTGAAACAGGATGTCTACATGATCAGTCAGTTACGAGTACTTATCCTTTGGGCCTTGCTCTCATCTGCACTTCTCCCTGAAGGCAGAAACACATTACGGCAGTAGCGTGTTTAGGTTTATTCCCTTCATACTCAAAGTTTCATATTGATGCTTTTTCAATATTGCAAAATAAAGTTTGTAATATGTAGTTTGTCAAAGGCCAGACTGGGATTTTACATTTACGGTACCACCCAAGAGAGAATAGATACAAATCCCAATACACTCTACCTACAGCATACAAACTTACCCCACAATCCTTCATTAAACATAAAAAGGATATAATGGGACCCAAATATTCACTCTTCCTGAAAAGTCATCTTAATCATACCCAAAGGTGGGTCCTGTCTAAGAAATCAATTTTTCCATTGTACAGTGCACTGGACTCTAATTTTAGTGATGCATCATACCATCCATCATAGCATTACTTTCAGTCAGCCTCTATGCCTTTTATTTCTAATGCATTTTCTGCATGTTTTTCCATTAATTTGGTAGCAGAGGTTATATTTGACTGAGAGGCTGTGGGTGCTTTGGACTATCAATTCTTATACATAGCTCTGATCAAAAATGCCTACAATCTTTAATAAAGAGGCAAGAATAAAAGTGTAAACAGAGCCATTGCTTTAATTAGAGCAACATCTTCAGCTTTGGTTCTGCAGCTTTAGGGTACTTTCACATCTGCGTTTTTGCAAATCCGGCAGAGTTCGCCTTTTTTGCAAAAACCAGATGCGCTACATTTGCGGCAACATTGCGCTTTGTCTAATGCATTTTGTATTGGAGTTCCGGACATGTGCGGCACTTGCATTTTCATCTGGATCTGGCACTTCAGGCTGGTCTTAAAACCGTAGTTAGCAGCGTTTTTTACCAAATGCCTGACGTGTCGCATTTGCCGAATCTGAATGAAAACGCAAGTGCCGCACATGTCCGGAACTCCAATACAAAATGCAGTAGCTCGAAAGCAGTCTTGCCACAAGTGTGACGGATCCGTTTTTTTTGTCAAAAAGATGGAATTCTGCCAGATTTGCAAAAATGCAGATCAGGCAAACCTGAAGTTCAAAAGTTCAGGCTTGTGTGATCTGCCGTAACTGAAACTAAACGCAGATCTGCAAGTAGCCTTAGAAAAGTCCATTTAAATTGATCTAGCCCACTTCACAACAGTATGTACAAGCTCTACTAGAAAGATGATTAGCACTGTGCATCTTTCCTAAGACACAAAACACTGCGGATATACTGGAGCAGTGGCTGCTAACCTAGACCATGGGCAGTAAGCAAAAAATGTAAATTTTCTCCATTCTTCTTTCTAGAGAAGAAAGCCCCGTACTGCTGATTCCAGCTCTCAGCTGCCTTGTTGTACCTGGCGGGACACAAAAATAAAGCCCACGTCCTTTTTTTAATTATTTCATGAAATTCATGAAATAACTAAAACATAGGCAGCTGCGGGTTGGGGGCAGCCCATACTTGCCTGGTGTACCTGGCTGGCATACAAAAATATGGCGAAGTCCTGGTCAAAAGTTTTTAAAAATTAATTACATTTTTTTTTTCAAATTATAAATAAAGACACAAACACATTTAGGGACTGCATCTTTATTAATCCCTCGACCCTCATCTCTGTGCTGAACACTCTCGGCTCTGCTTCATCAGAGACCAAGGGGTTGAACAAAGCTTCTATCACCTTGGTCCCTGAAGGAGAGCCCTGAGCACTGAGGCATCTTAAGGGGGTAACCCAGGTCACCCAAGGACAGCACAGGTCATGCCACCTGAGCTGTTCTTGGGTGACCCCATTGTCTTACCAGTTACAATGCCGCAGATTGCGCTCCTTACTCAATGTACGCACTGAGTTGTCAGAAGATTGCACCAAAAAGCATGAAATCTGTTTTTGTGCTTTTTTGGCCCAGGAGATGCAGATGAACACCTTGGACACAATGCATGCAATTTCAGGCCTAAATTGCACCAAAAAGCATGAAATCCGTGGTAAAGACCGCAGAAAAAACATCATGTTTTTTGCCGCGGATTTCAGAAATGCTGTCCCAATGTTGATTTTTTTTTTCCTTGTACATTTGGTTAAGATTTCTTTTTGTGCACCAAAATTTGCATCATGGATTTTCCTGCTGTGTGATACCCTCTGTGTAGCCTGAGACAACCTTAGGGAAGTCATGAGGATGTCTGAGGTTCATGAGTGGGTCTGTAAGCATGGTGATAGTGGTGTAGAAGCTTGCTAAGGCCGGTTTCACATCTCGGCCTGATCTGGTGTGAACTGAACAGCCCCGGACCCGATTTTGAAACAGAACTGGAGGGCAAATATGCCCTCCGGTCCAGTTTGCAGCCAGATTCCTCATATCACAGCCGCAGCTGCAAGATCAGGTTTACATCGGACAGCCCCAGACCTGATCTTGCCGTGATGTGAAACTGGCCTAAGTAATAGTGTAGGAAAATAATGTCTCTACAGTGGGGTTCCACTGTAAAACGGTTTGAGCTGTGTTTGGCAGCTTTTGAGCCCCTTTAAAGGTGTTTTCTAGGCCCTTGATTTAGCATCTTATTGATTTTAATGGGGTTTAGAAGTTCAGTGAACATATGCTCCTTCTGCAAACCAAACCCAAACTTAAAAAGGTTAGCTCATTTATAGTCATAAGCCAAGCAAAAAAGGATTGACAGTTTTACATTTAAAAGACAGGTATGCAGTGTAAATGGTGAAGAAATTGCTTTTAATGACAGATTCACTTTTAAAATGAGTCCCATTTCAGTTTCCTCCCATACTGCAAAAAACTAATACATACAGCTTGAAAACTAGTAAATTTGGCACTTATGAGTAATGGTGGTCATTCTGCTAGAAACGCATAAGTAAGGACTCATGATGTGAATGAGATGGACTTACAGGCTAATGGCACCGATCAGATCCTGACAGCAGGATCCAAAGGTGCCGTGGCGGGGAACTCGCAGTTCCCCGCCTGCATCGGAGATTCTGCGATAGTATTGCGTGATCTCCAGTGCTCTCGTGACAGCCCGAAGTCCTGGCTTGATCCCGGAAGCTGTCACGGAGCACTTCCGGGTTGTGGTTGGCAGGTGCTGCCAGCCACACACAGTCTGCGATTCTGAGAGATACTGATGAGCTGCAGCTCATCGGTATCTCTCAGAAGTGATCGGACTGTGCAGCAGAGTGCCTCTCTAAGGGGCTGTGTAAAAATAAAAATCAAATAGTAGATAAAGTTTTAGAAACATGTAAAAAAATAAATAAATAAAAGTTTAAATCACCCCCATTTTCCCCCATTCACAATGAAAGTATTAAAAAAAAGAAAAAAAATACATGTTTGGTATTGTTCAAAATCGCCCGATCATCGTATTAAATCTGTTAATGAGAGCCGTAAACTCCGTAACAGAAAACAAAGGTTCAAATGCCAAAATTACATTTTTTAGGTCGTAACATTGCTATAAAATGCAATAATCAAAACAGCTCATCCACCCAAAAATATTATTAGAAATGTGAGCTCAAGACGCAAAAATTAAGTTGTTACACAACCCCAAATTCTGAAAAATGAGGACGCTACGGGTCTCAGAACACAGCACCAAAAGTGCGATCTTTTTTTTTCCCCCAAACTTCTGAATTTTTTTCACCACTTAGATTACCAGTAAACATATACTTGTTTGGTATCTACGAACTCATACCGATCTGAGGCATCACACCGTTATGTTAGTTTTACCGTATAGTGAACACGGCGACTAAAAAACGCAAAAAACAAACGTGTAACTACACTTTTTTTGCAATTTCACTGCACTTGGAATTTTTTTTTAATTTTCCTGTACACTATATGGCAAAATAAATGATTGCATCTGAAAGTACAACTCGTCCCGCAAAAAATCAAGCCATCATATGTCTATATTGATGGAAAAATAAAAAAGTTATGGCTCTTGGAAGCAGGGGAGCAAAAAAAGAAAATGAAATGAAAATTCTAAAGTCATGAAGGGGTTAATGGATATGTCATCAGTTACCAAAGGTAGGGGTGGGAGGATCTGTACCTTTCTTCTGAGCATGCTCAATACAGCAAGTCCATTTTTTTAACAGATCCGTATGGATTTGTCCTCCATAGAGCTCCGTTAAAATTTCATACAGACACCAACGGATCCGAGTCTGTCCGTTAATGCTGGTGATTTTCAAGGAAGCCCAAAAATGGAGCAGTTTTCATTTTTGAGTACATGAAAAATGCGGACGCCAATGGATCCGTGACAAAATGAATGGCCACGGATTTGCAAATTTGTCAGTGTGAAAGCATTTTTACTTTACAAAAGATAACTATTGAATCACTTCAAAACTTTGTGCAGAGTTGCACAAAAATATTCAACAACTACAACTGGTTATCAAAGTGATCATTGCTCAAAGGAAGGTAAAGTTAAGTAAGGGTGCTTTCACATCTGCGTTTTTCGTAATTCGCGGCAGATGCGGTGAAAAAACCGCATCTGCCGCGTTTACCGCATAACCGTTTCCACTTGCGGCGCGGTTGCGGTTTTTTCTATGCAATGTATAGGGGGACTTGCGGCAGATGCGGCAAGTGCGGTTTTGCACTTGCGGCAGGTGCGGCCGCGAAAAAAAACCGCGGCTTACTGCGAGCTGAAATAAATATGATGCCTTGAAAAAGTATGTATACCAAATGAACTTTTCCACATTTGTTCACTTTACACACACAAACTTATATGTATTTTATTGAGATTGTATGTGACATATCAAAATAAAATAGCAAGTATTTATAATGTGTAAAGAAAGTGACGCATGATTTTCTTGATGTTTAAATATCAAAATTGCGAGTTGTAATTGTATACACCCCCTCTTTGCCCGGAGTCATTACTGTGCAGGACCCCCTTTAGCTGCAATTGTTGAAAGTCTTTGGGATAAGTCTTTACCAGCTTTGCACATAGGGATGCTGACATTTTTGCCTATTCTTCTTACCAAGATACCGTATTTTTTGCTTTATAAGATGCACCAGATTATAAGACTCATTCCAAATTTGGTGAAGGAAAAAGAGAAAACATAATTTTTAATGTTAAATGGGGTCCATCTTATAATGCCAGTGTCCATCTTACAATCCCTATATATGTCCCCCTCATCTTGATACATAGCACCCAATCCTGGTACATGGTCCCCCATCCTGGACATGGGCCCCCCATCCTAGATATAATCCCCTTATCCTGAATATGGCCCGTCATCCTGGATATGGCCCCTTTATCCTGCATATGACCTCCCATCCTGAATATCTCCCATCCTGGATATGCACCCCCTCCTGGATATGGCCCCCTTATCCTGGTACATGCACCCCCATCCTGCATATGACCCCCTATCCTGGATATGAGTCTCCCATCCTGGATATGGCCCCCGTAATGGTAAATACCCTCCTGATTGGCTGCGCACACTAATTGCGTAAATTACCCTCACGATCCCTTCTGCTGATTCCCTGTCTTCCTGATCTTTGGCATTGACGGCACGCACAGTGATATCATCTCTGTGTGTCCCAGTCACATCATCGGATGCAGAGCACGGACAAAGGAAGACAGCGGTGATGCTGCAGGCAAGGAGCAACGAAGGGTAAGTTGTCATCCGTTTATTATTTTAGTGTGCACACCAGCGAGGGGGCATATACCGTAAAGGGGGGGGGCAATATCTAGGATGGGGAGTGCAGGCTCATATCATATGTGCCACTCCCCCTGCCCACATCTCAGCACTGGTATCAGCACTGAGGTGAGGGACAAGCAAGATGCAGTGCATATTACAGTATATGACCATAATGAGTGGGGGCACATGACGATGGGCTGCCTCTGCAGCCCGCGCCAGTCTCCTCCAGCTTCTGGACACTGCTCCAGAGCAGCCCCCCCTTCCTTACAGCACAGCATGTATTCGGATTATAAGACATACACCCCACATTCCCCCAAAATATGGGGAAACAAGTGCGTTGTATAATCCAAAAAATATGGTAGCTCTAGCTGAGTGAGATTGAGTTGGGAGCAATTTTCAAGTCTTGCCACAGATTTTAGATATGGACTTTGACTGGGCCATTCACACATGAATATGTTTTGATATAAACAACTCTATTGTAGCTCCAGCAGTAGGTTTATGGTCAGGTCATGGTTCTGCTGAAAGGTGAACCTGTGCCCAAGTCTCAAGTTGTTTACAGACTCTAACAGGTTTTCTTCCAGGATTGTTCTATATTTAGGTTCATCCATTTTCTCATAATCTCTGACCAGCTTCTGTGTCCCTGCGGAATAAAATCATCCCCACAGCATGATGTTGTCACTACGTGTTTCACGCTAGCAATGGTGTTTGCAGTGTATTATGTAATGTGATATGTAGTGTTAGTTTTTTGCCACACATAGTGATTGCATTTAGTTCAAAAAGTTCTACTTTGGCCTCATTAGACCAGAGCACCTTTTTCCATATGCTGTGTCCTCTACTTGGGTTTTTGAAAACTGCAAACTATATTTCTTATGGCTTACTTTCAAAAATGAGTTTCCTCTTGCTTTTCTTCAATAAAGGCCAGTTTTGTCGCATAAACGATTAATAGATTAGACAGATTTTCACACCTGATCTGTGTATCTCTGCAGCTCCTCCAGAATGACCAAATACCTCTTGGTTGCTTCTCTAATCAGTGCTCTCTTTGCTTGGGATGTCATTTAATGTAAGTGGACGGTCATATCTCGGTTTGCAGTTGTGCCTTAAGGTACCGTTACACGCTGCAATGTTGTAACGATATCACTAACGATCTTATGGGCGCGCGGTCGTTAGGACATCGTTTTGACATCATTGGTGAGCTGTCACACGTGTAAATATCGTGGACGACGCAATCACAATGTAGCGAGCAGCTATTGTTCGCACAACCCAGCGAACGATACTTGTTCATTGATGTGAATGGGCGAAGTTGTAAACGAAATCGTTATCACGGTGTTACACAGAACGATGCAGCAGGTTGGCTATTCGTGGATCATCTGATTTGAGAACATGTTCTCAAATCTGCAATCAACGATCCAACAATTTATTGTAATTGAATCTCGGTGTCACACACAACAAAATAGTGACGATGTCGCTTGAACGACTGCAAACCTGTGACATTTAAGCAATATCGATAATGATATCATACCGTGTAACGGGGCCTATACTCGTTACATTTTTGGATGATGGATTGAATAGTGCTTTAGGAGATGTTTAGAGATTGGGTTATATGTTTATAACTAGTGATGGACTTCTACGTGGCTCATCCTGATTTCCTTGGTGCAGTTGCAATCGGGGTACTTTAAGCGGTTAATGACAGCTGTGAGTTATCAGAAATTGTATGAAACAACAACTAGAAAACTAAAAAATGTATGTGTGTATTGTCTTCAAATACCTTGGAATAAATAAATAAAGCTAGTGCTATAAAAACACAGGGTACTTGGTTCATGCCTTTTTTGCAAGAAACGTACTTAAGCCATCCCACCATGACAAGGTGACCCATTTTGGGACGATCCCTACACTAACCATATTATAACCTGTTATTGTGCCTCCTGACCTCATAAGTAGCAGGGTGCTGTATATGAACTGGGTCCCAAAATGAATCACAGATGGGATGCATTATATCAGTTTCTGCTCTGCATAAGAGAGGCAGGGCTCTCCAACTTGCCAGGAGACAAGTGGTTAAGTTAAATTACAGCCAAAAGCTGAGACAGAACAGTCAGACTAGTGTGAACAAGCCTATATAGCAAGTTCACTATGAACGCCAAATTGTATAAAACAACTAGAAAACTAAAAAAGTATGTGTGTATTGTCTCCAAATACCTTGCAATAAATAAATTAAAAGCTAGTGTTATAAAAACACAGGGTACTTGGTTCATACCTTTTATGCAAAAAACATACTTAAGCCAACCCACCACGAAAAAGTGACCCATTTTGGGACAGCCTCTACACTAAAACCATATTATAACCTGCTACTGTGCCTCCTGACCTCATGAGTATAAAAAAGCACAAGGTGTGCTATACTCAGGAACATGGCCAAAGTGAGGAAGGCTGAAAAACGACCACCTTTGAACAAGAAACATAAGGTAAAACTCCAAGACTGGGCCAAGAAATATCTTAAGACTGATTTTTCAAAGGTTTTATGGACTGATGAAATGAGAGTGACTTTTGATGGGCCAGATGGATGGGCCAGAGGCTGGATCAGTAAAGGGCAGAGAGCTCCACTCCGACTCAGACGCCAGCAAGGTGGAGGTGGGGTACTGGTATGGGCTGGTATCATCAAAGATGGACTTGTGGGACCTTTTCAGGTTGAGGATGGAGTGAAGTTCAACTCCTGGACCTACTGCCAGATTCTGGAAGACAACTTCTTCAAGCAGTGGTATCGTTCAAGAAAAACATGATTTTCATGCAGGACAATGCTCCATCACATGCATCCAACTACTCCACAGAGTGGCTGGCCAGTAAAGATCTAAAAGAAGAAAAAATAATGACATGGTTCACCTGATCTGAACCCCATAGAGAGCCTGTGGTCCCTCCTAAAATGTGAGATCTACAGGGAGGGAAAACAGTACACCTCTCAGAATAGTGTCTGGGAGGCTGTGGTGGCTGCTGCACGCAATATTGAAACAGATCAAGCAACTGACAGATTCTATGGATGGAAGGCTGTTGAGTGTCATCATAAAGAAAGGTGGCTATATTTTTACTAATTTTTTTGGGTTTTGATTTTGCATGTCAGAAATGTTTTCTCTACATTTTGTGCAGTTATATTAGTTTACCTGATGAAAATAAACAAGTGAGATAGGAATATATTTGGTTTTTATTAAGTTGCCTAATAATTCTGCACAGTAATAGTTAACTGCTCACACAGATATCTTCCTAAGATAGCCAAATCTAAAAAAAACCTACTACAACTTCCAAAATTATTAAGCTTTGATATTTATGAGTCTTTTGGGTTGATTGAGAACATAGTTGTTGATCAATAATAAAAATAATCCTCTAAAATAAAACTTGCCTAATAATTCTGCACACAGTATATACCCTTGGACTGGTCTCACAAGTTGCCAGTTATATTCTTGAGTCCCCATTCTAGCTGGAGCTTGTTTTCCTATGATATTGGTTTGACCTTGGATTTTTTCTTTGACTCTGTTTACTCCTGACAATTTTGTACCTTGGTGTCCTCCTAGTTTTGACCCAGTTTCCTGACGTTGCTTCAATCCTGTTTTCCACCCTAGCCTTTTTCAAGGCTTCTCTGTTTGGCTATCTCCCTGCTGTGGCCTGCTGCTCCTCGATAGGCAGTAACCTCCTGAGCTCTGCTGTAAGTACAGATCCCTGTATAGGGGTTAAGGGTTTCAGAGTTTCTCAGGGTTTTGCCTTACCTGCAGCTCTGCTAGTTGCATAGGACTGTCATCACATCAGATTAAAGTGGGCTGATAAATGCACAACACAATTTTCAGATTGATATTTTTAACATATTTAGAAAACCATGTATCATTTCCTTTACACTTCACAAATACTTGCTACTTTGTTTTGGTTTTAAAACCGCAATAAATACGTTTGTGTTTGTGAAAGTAATGTGAAATAAGTGGAAGAGTTCACAAAGTATGGATTGTTTTTCAAAGCACTGTAGGTACAGTGAGCACCACAAAACACAATAATGTCTTATCTGCAAATGCAGGCAAAGCAATAATAAATAAACCTTAAATTAAACTCCAAATTAGTAACACCTATGAATTAATTGCTAATTTATCAATCTGGACCAAAGATCTTGTAGAATTGCAGATTCACACTGAAGGCATCAAAACTATGGATTAACACATGTGGAATTATTTACTTAACAAAAAAGTGTGAAACAACTGAAAATATGTCTTATATTCTCTGTTCTTCAAAGTAGCCACCTCTTGCTTTGATTACTGCTTTGCACACTCTTGGCATTCTCTTGATGAGCTTCAAGAGGTAGTCACCGGAAATGGTCTTCCAACAGTCTTGAAGGAGTTCCCAGAGATGCTTAGCACTTGTTGGCCCTTTTGTCTTCACTCTGCGGTCCAGCTCACCCCAAACCATCTCGGTTGGATTCAGATCTGGTGACTGAGGAGGCCATGTCATCTGGCGTAGCACCCCATCACCATCAGACTTCCTCCTCCATGTTTCACGGTGGGAACCAGTCATGTAGAGTCCATCCGTTCACCTTTTCTGTGTCACACAAAGACATTGTGGTTGGAACCAAAGATCTCAAATCTGGACTTATCAGACCAAAGCACAGACTTCCACTGGTCTAATGTCCATTCCTTGTGTAATCCCTGGGAGATAGGTGGTCTGGCAGTGAAAATGTTAAACCTTTCCCAATCAGTGCTGGCTTCCAGGAGATGATGAGGATAATGGCAGTAATGATGGGTGCAAAGTGGAAGGAGGCACACAGAGTCAGTGTCTTTGGTTTACTGCAGATGATCAAGCAGGTCCAGAGTTTACAAGCACCACCAGGCGTGTGGTCCATCCAGTCTGAGAAGAACTGCAGTCTACTCTGCTGGGTGAGTGTAGTGGCCTTCCCTCTGACTTGTCCTTGTAGGTTTCTAGGTGCCTTTGAGCTATCCTTTGATCCCTCTTTGGATGCTGTGGGTTACCTCTTTCCAGGCTGATAATGCAGGCCCTGTTAGTATCCTTGCTCCACTAAGAGCAGTTCTCTGGCCCTCTGTATTACTAATGCCCCAAGAAGTTCTACTTGAGTAGCTAATGAGCATAAAACTCACTAACCTATAGTTTCTGTCACTAGACCTTGAAAGCTTAATAACCTAGGGCTGGTACCCTGTTATGCAGCTTGTCCCTTAGGGCAGCCTCATGGCTCTCCCCTGACTGAACCTCTCCTGTTGCCAAACTCAGTCTTACTACCCTAACCCCTACCTTCAACCTGAAATTGAGTCACAGCCTAAGCCAGGCCTTTCACTGCTCAACTTCCTGGTTAAAGATTAGGCAGTGTTGGATGCTTCAGACTTCCAGCAGAGGCAGCTACAGTTCTTTCCAGAGTTGGTATTACAAACAATGTTAAAGAAATACCAACTGTGACAGCCAGACCGCAGGGGCGCCACACTGCTGTTGGGTTTTGCTGTCACCTAATTTGGGTATTTACCTACATCTGTACAAGAGCAGTGGTTATATGTATAATTGAATGTTATCCTATGCTAATTAGTGATGTTCCTCTTGCTCAGTATACTACAGTACTTTATGAACTAGTGTGACCTGCTGGGATTTGATTTACTGCATACTATTATTATTATTATTATTATTATTATTATAGCACCATTTATTCCATGGCGCTTTACATATGAAAAGGGGCATACATAGACCAGTTCAATAATCATGAATAAGGCACAGACAGGAACAGGAAGAGAGAGGAACCTGCTCGTGAAGCCTCATAGTCTAGAAGGGATGAGTGAAGATGCAGTAGGTGAGGGAAGAGCTAGTCGTGCAGCTGTTTAGTGGAATGAGGCTTACTGCAGTTTGTAGGCTTGTTGGGAGAGGTGCGTTTTCAGGTTCCTTTTGAATGTTTCCAGGATAAGCAAGAGTGTGATGTGCTGGGGCAGAGTTTAAGTATGAGGGATGCAGTAGTCGAGGCAGATGTTTATGAGGGCATACACTAGTGTATTTACAGTTTCTTGATTGAGGAATGTACGGATCAAGGAAATATTTTTGAGTTGGAGATAGCAGGAGGTGGAAAGGGCTTGGATATGTATTTGAAGGAGAGAGCAGAGTTGAAGGATACCCAAGACCGCGAGCATGTGGAACTGGGCAGAATGAGCAGCCATTGACTGTGATGGTAATGTCTGGTGGCGGGGTAGAGTGAGATGGGGAAAAATGGTGAATTCTGTTTTGTCTGTGTTCAGCTTTAGAAATCGAGTAGAAAGCAAAGATGATATAGTAGAAAGACATTGTGGTATTTTGGTTAGTAAGGAGGTATCGGTCCGGAGAGGTGGCTCTGTGTGTCATCAGCATAGAGATAATACTGAAGATCGTGGGATTCTATGAGCTGTCTCAGGCCAAAGATATAGATGGAGAAGAGCAGGGGTCCTAGAACTGAATCTTGGGAGACATTGACAGAGGTAGGAGGTGAGAAGAGGAAATAGTGTGAGAGAAGTAGATGCTAAAGTCTGATTAGTTAAGTATGAAGAGATCCAGCATAGGGCCTAATCTGTAAGATGGAATTGTCTAGTCTGTCGAAGGGAAAGGACAGGTCTAGGAGGAGGAGGATTGAGTAGGGTCACTTGTATATGGCAGTTTGTAGGTACTTTAGTAAGGGCAGTTCTGGTTGAGTGGTGAGGTCGGAAGACAGATTGTAACAGGTCAAGGAGGCAGCAGGAAGAGAGGTGGGAGGACAGTTTAAGATGGATATTCTCTTTCAGTAATTTTGAGGCGTAGGGGATACGTTATATGGAACAATAGCACATGCACTTTATTACAAATATTTATGCTTTTGCATATATCACTGTATTTTACTGGACCCTTTTTGTTGCTGCTATATATGACCTGTTATATTGCCAAATCTTTCTTATAACCGTCTATTTCTGCACATGCACATGTCTATATGTCACTATATAGTGTACTTTTTTGATCAAAAACATATTTACTAAGTATCCTGTGTTATTTATAAGCACTTGATTTTACTTATTTATTTATAGCAGGCTTATTTTTTCATTTTTTTTCTTAGGATTTACCTGTTTAGTAACCAGTGTAAGCATGTTTTTATACCTTACATGTGTATCAATTCATGATCCGGCACAGTTTTTTGTTTTTTTTCATTTTCTTGTATTTAGAACAAGTGTAGGGTATGGCCTCCGGTCACTGAGCTGAACATTCCATATATTAGGCTTTCCTTTGCTGTGTCTCCATTACAGGACCCAGGTTACTCTTCACCCACCCTTATTCAAATTGAGGTCTGCCCTTACATGTGGCAAGGGTTTAAATATTAGAAAGAGTTACCTACTGTCCCAGAATGGGTACACCTTGTTGTGGTGTCGTGGAATAGCTTTGTACTTTTTTGATCAAAAATGTATTTACTAAATACCCTGTGCTACATATAAGCACTTTCTTTTCATTCATTTATTTATTTATTTATTTATAACAGTGTATTTTTTCATGATTATTTTCTTAAGAATTGTTTATATACATATGTGTGTATACACAGTGCTTTGTGAAAGTATTTGGCCCCCTTGAACTTTTCAACCTTTTGCCACATTTCAGGCTTCAAACAAAGATATAAATTCTAATTTTTTTGTGAAGAATCAACAACAAGTGGGACACAATCGTGAAGTGGAACAAATTTATTAGATATTTTAAACTTTTTTAACAAATGAAAAAACTGAAAAGTGAAGCATGCAATATTATCCGGCCCCTTGAGTTAATACTTTGTAGCGCCACCTTTTGCTGCGATTACAGCTGCAAGTCACTTGGGGTATGTATCAGTTTTGCACATCGAGAGACTGAAATTTTTGCCCATTCTTCCTTGCAGAACAGCTGGAGCTCAGTGAGGTTGGATGGAGAGCGTTTGTGAACAGCAGTTTTCAGCTCTTTCCACAGATTCTCGATTGGATTAAGGTCTGGACTTTGACTTGGCCATTCTAGCTCCTGAATACGTTTATTTTTGAACCATTCCATTGTAGATTTTGCTTTATGTTTGGGATCATTGTCTTGTTGGAAGATAAATCTCCATCCCAGTCTCAGGTGTTTTGCAGACTCCAACAGGTTTTCTTCCAGAATGGTCCTGTATTTGGCTCTGTCTAGCTCCCATCAATTTTAACCATCTTCCCTGTCCCTGCTGAGGAAAAGCAGCCCCAAACCATGATGCTGCCACCACCATGTTTGACAGTGGGGATGGTGTTTTGAAGGTGATGAGCTGTGTTGCTTTTATACCAAACATATCATTTTGCATTGTGACCAAAAAGTTCAATTTTGGTTTCATCTGACCAGATCACCTTATTCCACATGTTTGGTGTGTCTCCCAGGTGGTTGTGGCAGATGTCAAACAAGACTTTATGGATATCTTTGAGAATGGCTTTCTCTTGCCATCTTCTATAAAGCCAGACTTGTGCAGTGAATGACTGATTGTGTCCTATGGACAGACTCTCCCACCTCAGCTGTAGATCTCTGCAGTTCATCAGAGTGATCGTGGGCCTTTTGGCTGCATCTCTGATCAGTCTTCTCCTTGTTGGAGATGAAAGTTTAGGGGGACGGCCGGGTCTTGGTAGGTTTGCAGTGGTGTGATACTCTTCATTTCAATATGATCGCTTACACAATGCTCCTTGGAGATGTTAAACTTGGGAAATCTTTTGTATTCAATTCGGCCTAACTTTGCCACAACAGTATCTTGGACCTGTGGTGTGTTCTTGGTCTTCATGATGCTTTTGGGCACTGAAACAGAACCCTGAGACTATCACAGAGCAGTGCATTATGCAGAGACTTGATTACACACAGGTAGATCAATTTATCATATTACCAGTCATTTAGGACAACATTGGATATTCAGAGATCCTCACTGAACTTCTGAGTGAGTTGCTGCACTGAAGTAAAGGGACAGAATAATATTGCACGCCCCTTTCAGGTTTTTATTTGTTAAAAAAAATCCAATAATAATTAAGATATCCAATAAATTTTGTTCACTTCACGATTGTGTCCCACTTGTTGTTGATTCTTCACAGAAAAAATAAATTTATATCTTTATGTTTGAAGCCTGAAAGTGGCAAAAGGTGAAAATTCAGGGGGCCAAATATTTTCACAACGCACTGTATATAATATATGTGTGTGTATCTAATATATAAAGCTGAATGTGTGTGTGTATGTATGTATGTGTGTATATCCGGGATTGGCATCTACACCGTCGCAACTACAGCCACAAAATTTTGCACAGTCACACGTCTGGACCCGAGAGAGCGTCATAGGCTAGTTGTGAGGTGAAATTTTAAGCCCTGGTGCGTCCCAGTTCACCAAACAATTTGCCCCATCTACATATGGGGAAAAGTGAATGGAAAGTGTTGGAGGAAAATCGACAGCTGTCAGCTATAGCCACAAAAATTTGCACAGTCACACGTCTGGACCCTGGGAGAGTCATAGGCTATGTTGTTAGGTGAAATTAACCGCGCATTCCAATTCACCAAACAATTTTGCACCTATCTACATAATGGGGAAAAAGTGACAGTTACCAGTTGACAGTTGTGAATGAGAGGGGCTTAATGATAGCGCCAAAGACTAACAGACATTCCAGCATATAGTCACTAAGGTGGGGCCCAACATAGATATTCACCACGCACGGGGACATGCATAGCACCACACGCACACAAAGAGTAACAGCAAGTGTATAGTCGCTAAGGTGCAGCCCAACTTTGGATCTCACCACGCACGCCGAACAACACACACACCCGAAAGAGAAACCACAGATACAGAGAACACACACCCCACAGGGACACACACACACCCTATAGCGACCATGCACTCACCCCACAGGGACACACAGCACACCACAAGAGACACACACAACACAGACACACACACGACAGACCCCCCCCCACAGGGACACACACACATAGCACCTATAGGGACACATGCACTCACCCCACAGGGACACACACCACAGAGAGGACACACACGGCCACAAGACCCCGCCAAGGGACACAAACACAAACACCCTAAGGGACACAAGCACTCACCCCACAGGGACACACACACACACACAAGAGACACACACAACACAGATGACCACACACCCACACAGACACCCCCCCCACACAGGGACACACACACATACACACCCTATAGGGACACATGCACTCACGCCACAGGGACACACACCACAAAGAGACACACACAACACAGATAACACACACCACACAACTCCCACAGGGACACACACACATACACACCCTTAGGGACAGATGCGCTCACCCCACAGTGAACACACACTCCACAAAGAGACACACACAACAGAGACACACCACACAGTCCCCCCCCCCCACAGGGACACACCACATACACACCTATAGGACACATGCACTCACCCCACAGGGACACACATACACACCCCAGGGACACAATACACACAGACAGACCAGATGTGCACAAATCACTCAAACAACTCCCCTATACTTGTGCTAACTTTAATTTCCAAAATAAACATCTGAGTAAAACAGCTAATGTGCAACACACGTGCCATATAGGGATTTTAAGGCAGATGTCAGTCACATGAGCTGTCTATTTGTGTATGTGTGAGGTAACATACACTGCGCGGCAGGGGGAGGGTTTACTGTTGTGTGGCTGGAGATTATTAGGCTGCCTATAGCAATCAATCACAGCTCAGCTTCTATTTTCTTACAGGTCATTAATATGACATATTCAAATTCTATTTTGTTATAGCTAACATCAGTTATTATTACCCGGCGTAGCGGGTACTACAGCTAGTTTAATATATAATATATATATATATATATATTATACTAAAGATACATAATTACCAAGCACTATCCATTGCTCTATTATATAAATTGTATTCTGATACAGTATACAAAACCAGGAGAGCATAGGAGTATTATGCAAATTCCATTGTTTTTTCATATATATTATATATATATATATATGGATAGCCCTAAACGTACATATGGTTGAGTGCAAGCCCAAAGAAAAGCTGTGTCCACAACTCCAAATGATGTAAAAAGAAAAATGTAGGCAGCGCTCCGATTTATGATGCAAAAAAATGACTTTTTTTGTCCCATGTGGTGACATTTTGGCGGCTTAACAACCTTTATCAAGTGCTGCCTGAATTTGTCTTTTTATATACAGCTGACACCAGAAGTTTACATGCAATTATATGCAATCACAAACAAGATGGGAATGTCCAGCTGTCATACCGCTCAGGAATATATATGGAATTTGCACTATACTCCTATGTTCTCCTGGTTTTATATACTGTATCAGAATACAATTTATATAATAGAGCAATGGATAATGCTTGCTAATTATGATTGTTTTGCGTTTTTGCACAGATATTTTTATTATTCAAAATTGTGGAGGCCTCTTTTGCAAAAGTAACATCAGGATGTGGAACCATATTGACTGTCCCCCTCCAGACAGCTTCCCAGAAAACAAATTGTAATTTTGTCAATACAGTCTGTTAATATGAAGCTTTAATGTTTCTGGAAACTTAACGAGGTTGTGGCACCTGGTACCCCCAGGCAATCAGCTGTTCCAAATACCAGCAGCTGGGTGTGCTCAATTTCAGAGTTGTATTGAATGGTTTCGACAACTGTACAGTGGCTGCGGATGGTTACTATACATCTGCCCCCTTGTTTGAATGAATGAGGAAGGATATGCAGTACCCAGCTGTGGCCACTCTACAGTTGACAAGACATACTATGCAGCAACTGATCCCATCCAGATGCCACCATCATCGAGAACAGTTGATCAGTGGGGTTGCCAGGTGTCGCATTCCCACTGATCAAATGTTGATGACCCATCCTAAAGTTAAGCCATCAATATAAAAGTTCCGGAAATCCCTTTTAATCTAAGGGTGACAACTAATATGGGTGCTTTTTCTGCAATTCAATTTTGGAAAGCTAGCCACCACAGCAATAAAAGGTAAAATAACAATAATTATCAATCTGTGGTGGTTTCTATAATATCTTATTTACTAATACATCACCAATTTGATTTCTTGGTTGAAAATATTTTTCTGTATAAAAATTTCAGGAAAGTCACAATACTAGAGACTCAATGTATTCTTGCAGTCTGTATCTGTGTATAAGTTTCACTTGACAACTTAATGAAAATGTGAGCAGCTGGAGGAGCTCTATAGATACTGAGTCTATCAGATTTCCATCACCTTGGTATGTCAGGACGATTTCACAGAAATAGTGGAAGACAGAGGCAGAAAATAACACCAAACATATTACCACCACAACAGTGTGAATTTGACTTATTTGAATCAATACAATTCATTGTAAAGCAGTGATTGTAAGCCTACATCCCACCAAAGTCCACCTGCGACTTTATTCCACATAGCAAACCTTTTCACATGTCAAGTGTTCTCAAATGTACAATGGCTAAAGTAATGTAGAGATGTGACAAGTCTGCAGGATACAGCTGTGTCCAAAATAATAGCAGTGCGTTCAAAAACATGAGCTAAGCCCAAAATCTTTATAACTGTTTTTATTTCCATGCATTGGGAACAATGTACACTGTTTTCTAAATCAAAACATGAAGAGAAATGTATATAATTTTTAACTAATTTCCAGAAAATATATATAAAAAAAAGAACATTGGGCTGTTCAAAAAAATAGCAGTATATTCACAGCTATAACATGTCCTGTATAATTAAAGGGAATCTGTCAGGTCAAAAATCCATATGTAACTGATATAATTTTCTAATTCCTTTCTCTAAGCTTGCTCTATTCATGTATTTCTATTATTTATGCTTTCCTCTGTAAACGTTAAAATAAAAGATTAATTCCATCTGTCAATCACAGTGAGTTCTCTGTTGCCCACTCCCCAAGGAATGAATATTCATGCTTCAATACATTGTCCTGCCCTCCTGTGATCTGTTATGTTGTGTGAATCATTCTATGCAGACAGAGGAGAAAGAAGGGGGAGGAGGTGTGTGATCTTAGCTGCAGCTCTTCATGTCATTGTGTATAACTGAGGCATGTGAGTAGTGTGTGCAGTCTGAGATATTTCTATGTGATTATAAGAACATTTGATCATTTGCTCATCAGATACACACATTACATGTATGCAGGAAAACCAACATTCATATAATAGAAATCTCTTACAGATAGCACAGTGCTGGACAAAACACATCCCCCCTCTCCAGCACAGCACAGAGCACAGAGGGGAGGGACAGAACATCAGCTTGGATAGGTGTGGATATTTAAATAACACTTATACAGCTGGACTATTCAGAAGTAAATGTAATGGAGAGGACTAATGCACCAGCTGCCTGCAGGGTCTGAAAATGCTTATAGCAAGGAAGCTACAAATAGTACAATAGTGATTGTACATGTTTTTAAAAGGTCCCTCCAAGCACTATTCAAGAGTAATTTAGTATCATACTGAAAAATGACCTGACAAAGTCCCTTTAAACTAAGTCATGGCTGGGTGCTGGATGAGAGCAACTCCCATTGAAAAAGCTCTAAACCAAAATAGCCCCCTGAGAGCATTGATTATAGCTCATCTAGCTGATCTAAAACTTCCCTTAGCCAAACCCATACTCTTAAAGTCCACTATTAAAACATGGAGGCAGTTTCTACAAATGTCTGAAAAAACTACCATCAAATAGGACACTCCCCACATACCTGTAGACACTTTAAAAATCCTCATTCCAAAATTAGACCTTAGCCTTGGAAGACAAATGGAATTTTATGTCTCAATCATATAATGAAAAGCAGGAAACTCAACTGTTTTACTGAGATAAAAGTGAAGTTTAAACTCCCCAATAAAGAAATTAGCAAAAGGCTTATTATAGACCAGTTCTTTTCAGAAAGAAAGGAATAACATTACTCTTCCCTCTTCCCATTGCAGACCTACTAAACAATCCAAAAATATACTACAATGGAAAACCAGCAATATATACCAAAGCCTAAACAAGTACTTGACATAAGTAGAAGATCTAACATAGCCAGGTGTGAAAAAGAAATAAATCCTTTGACAATAACCAAATACAAATAGCACTAAACATAATCTACACTTTCTTTTTGCACCTCCCTTCAAGAAACATATTACAAAATACTTTCAAGATAATATTTCACACCATAAAAATTGAATCTAATATCATATGAATTACTAGATTCCCAGTAAACCTTTCACCAGAATTAGTATGTTTACCGATTGGCTTACAAAAACAACCAAAAAAGTTTCAATGTATCATCTATCACTATCACGAAAACCTAGTAAGGACCTGCAGCTCTCTGGCGCCCCCTTATCCTGCTGGCCAAACCTGTTATTGCCAGAGGATAAGAAAAGGAGCCCAGCTGCTCTACTTTATGTCGTCTACTGCGGCACGTGATGTGAGGGAATGTATATATACCACCAGTTCCTGCCAGGAACGTATATATACCTCGATCCAGTCACCCTCAAGCCCGCAATGTCACATAAATACAAAAGATTATGCTGCCACCACCAATCTCTTTCAGGTGGATTGGTAACCTGTTTGGTAACGTGATATCGCGGGGATGTGTGTCAGCTCGTCACAGAACGAGAAGAACGAAACTAAGTAAATTTATAAAGTTTACTCCAGAAAGTTGGCAGTGTTTAAAAAAGATATACAAGATATTACAAAAGGAACAATTTACATATATGCATAAAACTGTTATTAAATAAAAGGAATAAATGAGAAAAGTACAAAACCTGTGCCATGCGGTGACAACTCAGATTCAGTGGGGTAGATGGCTCCCCAGAAATGTTGTGTGATTCTTCCATGCACCACCCAGTGTGGTGCTGCGTCTGATGTCCCAGGGTGGAATGAGCCCAAAATAGATGCTTTGGTTTTATGTAATGCAACAGAAACCAGAAAACTCCCACTTTGTTTACCTCAGAAGGGGGGGCTGAGTTTTCTGAACCCACCCAGCTGCACAAGACTTAAAAACCTTCACTTTTAATATCTTTGGATTGGATGCCACCACATCCAAGATATGTACATCTTGTTTACCCTCACTAATTTACATGATGCTGGATACCAAATATGATATGTCTATGATGTTCAGAAGGTCAGAACCAATTGCCCAGGTTTCGGATTGTTTCCCAGAGATAAAATATATACCATCATAACTGAAAAAAAAAATGTATTTGTAGTATGAACGGGTCTTATAAAATTTGACGTTAAAAGACTGTAAGTTAAGACAAGGTAATTCAGTATGGACCAAGTCAGATCAGCCTAGCTGAGTTAGCTGAGTTCCTCTTAGCTCAGAGTTTATGGCTTATCATAAAATTCCTGACTAGGGGGAAGCAAAGCGGAGATCTATGTATCTCCCTTACGAACAAACAAGGGGAGGAGAAGTAAGCCATCTCTGGTTGTCTGTTCAAACATTGTAAAACAATAACAAGAATTCATATTTTCCTGACAGTCACACTATTGTGATAACTAAGTTCCTAATAGCTTCAAGATGGAAGCAAAGTTAACCATCCACAATCTTTGAAGTAATATAAAGAATATCAACCCATAACATCTTTGAGTATAATCTAGCCTTTAGGGAAAGGCGTATTCACAAATAGGTCCTTAAATGGAATCGTTGGACCACAATTTTTAACCATAATTTACATATACTAGTACCAATGAAAATATAGGTGAAGCACTTTATGAAAAATAATAAAATACATTCTATATGAAACAGCACTATAGTCAATTGGAATTCTCAATCCCATACGCACACACCTATCTCAGGTTAATTATTTATAATTTAGTTTAGTTAGTTCTCTACCTATACCTACATAATATTTGTAACTTTAAGTACGATATGTTCTTTTGAATAAATATAACCTGTTTAGAAAAATAGAAGTGTAGGATTATCTAATATATAAAGCTGAGTGTATGTATGTATGTACAGTTTAAGCCAGACGTTTATATACACTATATTAACCCCTTCATGACTGGAGAATTTTTCATTTTTCGTTTTCGTTTTGTGCTCCCCTGCTTCCAAGACCCATAACTTTTTTATTTTTCTATCAATATAGACATATGATGGCTTTTTTTTTGCGGGACGACATGTAGTTTCATATGCAATAATTTATTTTACCATACAATGTACAGGGAAATTGCAAAAAAATTCTAAATGCAGTGAAGTTGCAAAAAAAGTGCAATAATACATTTGTTTTTTGGGTATTTTAGTTGCCATGTTCACTATATGGTAATACCGACATGACGGGGTGATGCCTCGGGTCGGTACGACTTCGTAGACACCCAACATGTATACCTTTATTGGTATCTAGGTGGTGAAAAAAAATTCAGAAATTTGCAAAAAAACAAAAACTGACTTTTTGCGCCATGTTCTGCGACCCGTAGCGTCCTCATTTTTCAGGATCTGGGGCTGTGTGATGGCTTATTTTTTGCGTCTTGAGCTAATGTTTCTAATGATACCATTTTTGGGGGGATTTTGATCGCCCGTTATTGCTTTTTATAGAAATGTTGCGGTGACCAAAAAAACTGAATTTTGGCGTTTGGACCATCTTTTCCGTTACGGAGTTTACGGCTCTCATTAACGGATTTAATATGATGATAGATCGGGTGATTCTGAACGCGGCGATACCAAACATGTGTATATTTTTTATTTTTTTAATACTTTTATTGTGATTGGGGGAAAAGGGGGGGGATTTGAACTTTTATATATATATATTTTTTTTTACATTTTTTTATTAATTCTTATTTTTACACTGACTCTTTAAGAGGCACCTTGCTGCACAGTCCGATCGCTTCTCGGAGATACAGATGAGCTGCAGACCTGTTGTGGTTGGCAGCACCTGCCAACCACAACAGGAAACTGCACTCTGACAGCATCTGGGGTCTAGCCAGGACCCCGGGCTGTCACATGAGCACCGGAGATCCCGCGATACTATCACGGGATCTCCGTAGCAGGCGGGGAACAGCGCGTTCCCCCCCGCGGCCCCCTTGGATTCCGCTGTCAGAGATTGACGGCGGGATCCAAGGGGGTTAACAGCGCCAATCGGATCCTGGATCCGATCGGCGCTGTTACCCCGACATCTCAGCTGATTAGATCAGCTGAGATGTCGGTGCTTTGGTGTGAGCTCCGCACCGGAGCTCACATCAAAGCCCCCTTACCGGCCTGTGTCGGCAAGGAGTTAAAAGACACATATAGATGTTTTTCTCACTATCTGACATGAAATCAAAATAAACCTTTCTCATTTTAATTTTTCAATTAGGATTACCATTATTATTAATTCCAGAATAATGAGAGAGAATGTTTTAAGGCATTTTTATTACTTTCTGCAAAGTCAAAGGTTTACATGCATTAAGATTACTATGTCTTTAAATAATTTGGGACAGCCCATATAATGATGTCATGTGTTTGGCCACACACAGCCCCTAAAATACAGCAAGAGACCACACACAAGAGACCCCAGTATACCGCAAGAGGCCACACACAACTCACAGTATACAACAGGCCACACACTACCCCCAGTATTACAGCAGGACACCGCACATAGTACCCAGTACACAGCAGGAGGCCACACACAGCCCTTAGTATACAGCAAGAGGCCACACACAGCTCCCAGTATACAACAGGAGGCCACACACAGTCCCCAGTATTACAGCAGGCCACACACAGCCCCAAGTATACAGCAGAAGGCTCCACACAACCTCCAGTATACAGTAGGAGCCCACACATGACCCCTGTATTACACCAGGAGCCCATACATAGTCCTGTATTACACATGCAGCCTTTGTATCTCAGCAGAGAAGCAAGACTTTGTTAATCCATTCTCTTTTGTTATAGCTAAGCACAGTTAGTTACCATCCTGGCAACATCGGGGACTACAGCTTCCAATTCACCCTCTCCCTATTAAAGATTTACAACCTAACCTACTTCTATCCACTCCTCAGTTCCCTATGATATTTTTTTTACTGGTATGTTTTTTTTTAAATTACCGTAAGTTTAATTAAATAGAAGTCTGCATTTGTCTTTGCAAATTCAAAATATGTATACTTTTTTTTTAAGATTTAACATTCCTGGGACTCTCTAAATTAATATTTAGTTGTATAACCACAGGTTTTTAACATTTATGTTGCATATAGCCAACCAACTTTTGGCTCTGTCAACTATTATTCCGGCCCAGGACAGGATGCTTTGACTACATCCCACAATTTATCTGCATTTGTTGGCATTGTCTCAGAAATGGCATTTTTGATGTCACCCCACAAGTTTTCTATTGGATTAAGATCCGGGATTGGTCTGGCCACTACATTACTTCAATTTTGTTGGACTGAAACTGAGGGCCACTTTACACACACCAACTTATCTGTCCAATTTCTGACCAACTTGCTGGTTGCAGTGAAATCATGGACACATAGTTCCATTGTACACAGTCACAAAATGGAGCAATGTGTCCATGATTTCACTGCAACCAGCAAGTTGGTCAGAAGTTGGACAGATAAGTTGGTGTGTGTAAACCCACCATTAAGATTTTACTCATGTACTGGTATATGTTTAGAGCCATTTTTTTGTTAAATCACCTATTTTAAGGGCATTTTCTCTTCAGTGTAAGGCAACGTGACCTCTTCAAGTATTTTGATATATGCAAATTGTTCCATGATCCCTGATATGCGGTAAATAGGTCTGGCACCGTGGTGAGAGAAACATGCCCATATCATGATGCTTCACTGTCTTCAGAGTGTACTGTGGGTTGAATTCAGAGTTTGAGGGTCATCTGATGAACTGTCTGTGACCCTTGGAACCAAAAAGAACAATTTTACTTTTATCAGAAAATGTTTCTCCATTTCTCTTTAGGCCAGTTGATGTGTTTTTTGTCAAATTGTATTTGATTAAGTGCATGTCTTTTTTTTAACAGTGGGATTTTGCGGGGACTTCTTGCTAATGGATGACCTTCACACAAGCGTCTTCTAACTGTCACAGTACTCACAGGTAACTTGAGACTGTCTTTGATCATCCAGGAGCTGATCATTGGCTGAGCCTTTGCCATTCTGGCTTTTCTTTGATACATTCGAAAGATAGACTTCTATTTTTCTAAGTCTCTCTGATTTTGCTTTCCATTTTAAAGCATTGGAGATCAGAAAAGCTTAATAGCCTATCATTGTCTGCACTCCTTTATAAGTTTTACCCTCTCCAATCAACTTTTTAATCAAAGTACGCTGTTCTTCTGAACAATGTCTTGAATGACCCATATTTCTCAGGCTTTCAAGGAGAAATGCATATGCATGTGCTGGCTTCAACCTTATATAAGGCCCACCTGATTCACAGAATGATTGACCTCACTAATTGAAATCCACACAGCTATTATTTTGAACACACCCCATTTCAGTTAACCGCTTCATGAACTTAGATGTACCTATACATCTAAGGTAAGTGATACTTACCAACCTTTAACATATAGATACGTTCTGGTTAAAATCCAGCTCCATTACTGCAAAAAAGGTGCCCCGGTGAAGGTGTCTGCTGATTCTATTAGTAGGGCACCAGAGCTATAGCCCACAGGATGTGGATTCCCCACTCTGCAACTACGATCGCTGTGATTAGCTGTTCAATTCTGAGCAGCCAATCACAGTAATTTTAAGGATTCAGGCAATGGAATTTTCTAAATCATTGAGTTCCAGCCTATGATTGGGCTCTAACAGCTGCAATCATAGGCTGGAGCTAAGACACTGCAGTGTCACCCCCCTCCAGCCTTAATTGAAGAGATTGTGCTGTGACACGTGATCCTCCAATCAGTATGCAGTATGCAGTGGGGTGATGTGACCTGGAGTCACTGTATTGCAGCCAAAATGAGCTGTGTGTATGCGTGAGATGTCTAGGAGCATATCATCACGCCCACATGGACGTGATAACGAGGTAAGAGGACCACCTAGTCTGGGGAAATGATGCCCCACTGACTAGTCAATTGTTGATTAGTTCATTAGTATAGGAACAGTGCTCTTTAAAAATGCTTTTATAAACATTGAGTTAAGTGCATAACATTAGATGGGACTGATTAGGCAGGGAATCTACTCATGCTAATGTGACTGCTGCTGGGTTGAAGGGCATAGGGGACCTGACAGGTTTCCTTTAAGGTTCAGCCTCCCTAGTTATGGTTGCATGAATACGGTATTCATCCTGCAGAATAATACAATGACTAAATTGCATCTTAGCAGAGGAGAAGACTGATAAGTCCACATTGCCAGGGGAAGAGGGGCTAACTAAGTCCCCATACAGCAAGAAATAACCATAATTTCATCTCAATTGTGTGCAGATTTCAATGAAAATGGTAATGTAATGTTTCATGTTTGTAGCTCATATTGTTTATGCAGAGTGGATAGATTTGACATCCTGTTCTGCTTTACTCCATGTTTCCGAATTAGGAAACAAGTGAGAGAAAGAAGAAACTCGCTGTTTTCATGGTTTAATGAACCATAATTTTGATTTATTCATCTTTATCACTTTCACATGCCCTAGTTATATAATTGAACTCTAACACCAAGCTATAATAATGGGTAAATCAGGCAACATAAAAAGCTGCATGACCTATGTATTATGGGACAAGATTTTCATTTGTTTTCTTACAGCTTTCGGTGAATGAGCCTACAGATGTCATTATTCCCTTATTACATGCTGTGCACAGGGGTATGCTATATCACAGGTGCACACTGACCTGATAGGGCCCTAAGCAATGACCTCATTTCTTTTTTTTTCATCGGGTATGCTCCGACGCTCAAATCTACATTTTTCTTAAGGACATGGGTTAACATTATCAATGCTGGGATAACATTTGTCAGGGTTACATCTCTTGAGGTTTTGATAGTGTGGCTCGAGGAATAATTTAACATAGTATGCAAAACATACTAATAAATGAACAATGCTATGTTATGTGCCTAGAAGTACCTGGGTCCTTGTGAAAAATATGGGCCTTCTCTTGTTACAGAAAGGTCTTTGCTTTTCTACCTCTGCACTCCTATAGCTGTATCCTTACTTGAAGCAGAAAACTCTATATCTTCTATATCTAGCTCATGGCGTTCAACTCAGTAAAAAATTCTATCCACATTAGGAAATTATAGACATGGCATGATGTTCTGCCTATTCAGGATAAATAAGAAAAAGCAACTCTAGTTTGACACTGATTATGACGCTGATTATAACCTGTGAGATATTATTGTTATGGTGTTTAAATATGTTTAACACAATCTGGCAGTATTCTTGCATATCTAGGTCCCTTCCCTTTTAAGGTAGAAGAAAAAGTTTGGGTACTGTGTTAGCCAGTTGAGAAAATGTTGATTGCTCTCAGTGGGAGAAACAAGATACAAATCTTGTAGTTGTGATACCTTTTAATGACTAACAAAAGTAAAATAGATGATGTTATAAGGCGAGCTTTCGAGACGTCTGAGGTCCCTTCATCAGGCTGGTATGAAAAAATATTGAAAGAAACTCAGAATATATACATGCACAACTAGAATGATTGGACATTTAAAGAGGACCTGTCACCCCCCCCCCCCCCCCCCATGGATGTGACTAAGCCCAGCACTGAATTTAGCATGTCTGCTGCATTCAGGCAAGGGGTCCCCATGGCTCTGTGGGGCTGCTACCCAATATATAGGCTTATAAAAACTTACAGTAATTTTCCATGTAGGTGGCCCTTGTGATGCAGCCTGCATCTCTGTACCATTCATGTCCTCGTGCCAGTCATGAAATTCTCGCTCTGCGCGTCCCTGTGCTCGTGACGCAAGGGAAGAGCGAGGTATTGCTTATCTCCGTCCCAGGTGGCTGTCCTGCCTCCTGCTCTGACGTCAGAGCCTTTCCCCGCTCTCCTCCATGTTATGCTATGGAGGAGGGCGGGGAAAGGCTCTGACATCAGAGAAGGAGGCGGGACAGCCACCCGGGGTGGTGATAAGCAATACCTCGCTCTGCTCCTTGCGTCAGCAGCACAGGGACGCGCAGAGCCAGGTTTTCATGACTGGCAAAAGGACATGGGCTGTACAGAGATGCAGGCTGCAGCACAAGGGCCGCCTCCATGGAAAATTACTGTAAATTTTTATAAGCCTATATATTGGGGTAGCAACCCCTCAGAGCCATGGGGACCCCTTGCCTGAATGCAGCAGACATGCTGCATTCAGTGCTTGGCTTAAATTCACATACATGGGGGGGGAATGACAGGTCCTCTTTAACTAAATAAACAAAAAAGAGCCTGGACATTTAACTAAATAAACAAAATAGCCTGGAGAGTGTCCTCAATCAGGCAGGCTTAGTGATGTGTACGTTTTTATGACACTAATTTATAAGAAAACATGGTGTCTTAAGACTTCAATGTCTTTGAACAACATTCTTCAGATGTTATAATGAGCCATAAAACCATCACTTTGGTTTAAACCATCCTGGATAGAGTCAAATGTTCTAATAAATTTGGATTCACAGATCCTTTGATGTTTTTGTGATTTGAAATTTCCTCTCAAAACCAAAACTTTCATATTTTCAATGTAATGTCCTTGGCTAGAAAAGTATTTGGCTACTGGAAAATTTATTATTTTGTGTATAATTGTGTGACGATGAGACTTCATCCTTACTCTTAGACGTTGTCCCGTCTCACCAATGTAAAAAGCCCCCACTGGGCATATTGTGTACATAATTAAATACACTACATTGGAAGAGGAGCATGTGAATGTCCCAGGAATCTCATAATCCTGCTGTGTGTTGCGGATCTGTATCTTGTCTCTGGCCTCTCTGTGAGCACAGGTCTTGCAGCTCTTCACATTGCATGGATAAGTTCCTCTTGGTGTATCCAAGGGCATCAAACTTCAGACCATGATGTTTCTTAAATTGGGAGGCTGCCTGTAGCACAGCAAGGGAGGGTCTTTGAATATTATTTTTAATCGATCATCCTTGTGTAGGATATGGTGAATTTTTCTGGAAATGTTCCTTAGTACCTCAAGCTGTGGGTTGTAAGTCACCACCAGAGGAACACGATGGGTTCTCTTCTTTTTCTCTGTATTGGAGTGCTTAACTTCTAGGGATCCTTGTGGCTTTAATGATCTGATCCTCCATGGAGGTGGGGTGGTAGCCTTGGTTTAAAAATGTCTTTTTTAGATGGTTAAGTGTTCATCTCTTTCCACTGGGTTGGAGCAAATACAGTTATATCTGAGGGCCTAGCTGTAGACCATGGAACTAAAAGATCATCTGAAGAAACTAGCACAACTGGACAGTAACATCTTCTTTTTAACCAGATGCAAGAAAGAACATTTAATACCCAAAGAACTAAGCTTAAAGAATCCTATTCAGAATACCTACAATACTCATTTTTCAAAACACCTCTGCTACAGGACTTCGGAGAGACTACGGAATCACCTTATTCATGTTTTCTACAGCAACAAGAAGGTCCAGATGGAAATACAAACTTTAAGGAGCACACTTAGGGTACCTTTACACGCCGCTACAGCATGGTGGAAACAACCGGGTTGATGAGACAAATGTATCTTGCACCGCCAAATCAACCCTCAGTAGCGGCGAGTAAACTAGGTTGTTTCCACCCGTCACTTGCGGCACCTGTTTCAGAGCAGTGCTCTAAAACAGGTTGATTTCAACCCGGTGGTAGCGGCGTCTAAATAAGGTAGGCTAAGGTTTTTTCGTCACCTAGTTAACTCCCTGGGGCGTGACACAGCCTCCGTGAGACCACCCCCCTTCAGTGATCATTGGAGGAAGCTCCTGCGTTACGATTGGTAGTCGCTGCATAGGGCGGCATATTTAAGGAGCTGACCAGTCACACTACACAATTGCAATAGCGTCATAAGATAAGATAAGATAAACTTTATTGATCCCGGAGGAAATTACAGTATTACAGCAGCAGAACAAAGATCAAAAACATTTCACACTTTACAAAATAAGTCTATATGGACAGCAGATGTGGGTTGACTGGTACATGTCCCTCACCTATTCCCCCCATACACATAGAACTTCACATAGTCTTGGGACGCTTTACACTTATACATTTGTTAAACATCCCCACCGCTGTCGGAACAAACGATTTTCTGTATCTTTCCTTTTCACACATTAGTTGGATTAGACGCTTGCTGAATGTGCTCTTCTGCTTCGCAAACAGTTCAGAGAGCGGGTGTGTATTGTTGCTCATTATAGCCTTGCATTTCTTATTAATTCTATCCTCTAATACCTCCGCGAAAGTCCTAAGTTGTAGACCCACCGCCGCACTAGCCTTCTTGATAAGTTTATTCAGCTTATTAGCGTCAGCTGTGCGCACACTACTACCCCAGCATATTATTGCAGCGAAGATTGCACTCGCCACAATAGATTGGTAGAACATTTCAAGCATTTTGCTACACACATTAAACGACCTTAATTTCCTTAGGAAGTAAAGTCTACTCATCCTTTTCTTGCAAGCCTTCTCCATATGGCACCTCCAATCAAGCTTGCTGTCCAGGTGAACCCCCAAATATTTGAAATTCTCCACCATCTCCACATCCTGACCATCAATAGTGATAGGTAAGCAATCCTTCATGCACCTTCCATAACTCAACACCAACTCCCTGGTTTTCTTTACGTTGAGTTTTAAATGGTTAGCCTGGCACCAGTCAACAAAGTCCGAGACCACCCTTCTGTATTCCTCTTCCCCCCGGCCTCTCTCAATACCTCCGACTATCACTGAGTCATCAGAGTACTTCTGAAGGTGACAAAGGTCTGATTTATACTGAAAATCAGCTGTGTATAACATAAAAAGGAATGGCGACAGCACCGTTCCCTGAGGGGCTCCAACACTGCTCCGAACACTATCCGATACGGCCGCCCCCAACCTTACGGACTGTGGCCTGTCCGACAGGTAATCAATGATCCAATTCACTAGTCCCTCATCAACCGCCATTTCAACCAGCTTTTTACGTAATAATAGTGGCTGTAAGGTGTTGAATGCACTGGAGAAATCGAAGAACATGGCACATACAGTGGTTCCATCACTGTCCAAAAAGGAATGTACTGTTTGTAGCAGATATGCTACAGCATCGTCTACCCCTAGACTCTGCCGATACGCAAACTGAAGGGGACCATAAAAGCAGACACCCTCAGACACAAGTAGGCAAGTACAATTCTCTCCAAGGACTTCATCGCATGCGATGTTAAGGCCACCGGTCTATCATCGTTATGGGAGCTCGGGAAGGTAGTCTTGGGAACCAGCACCAGGCAAGAAGTCTTCCATAGAACTGGTACTCTCTGTGATTGTATGCTCCAGTTAAACAGGTGCTGGAAGACAGTGCACAACTGATTTGCACACACTCTGAGGACACGTGGACAGATACCATCAGGCCCTGCTGCTTTACCAATGACCAGCTTAGGGCCCTTTCACATCAGCGTTTTTTGAAATTTGCGGCAGATGCGGTGCAAAACCGCACTTGCCGCACCTGCCGCAAGTACGCCTATACTTTGCATGGCGTTTACCGCAACCGCGCCGCAAGTGCAGCCGGTATGCGGTAATTGCGGCAGATGCGTTTTTTCACCGCATCTGCCGCAAATTTCAAAAAACGCTGATGTGAAAGGGCCCTTACTAAACTGTTCCCTCACATCATTTTCTGAGATCAAGAAAGTCTCCAACTTCCTCCTCCCAGTTGATATTGCTTGTCGCTCCCCGGCCTTCTCCCCTGTTGACATTGCACATTTATCATTGAATCTGCTGGCCAATCATGATGCTATTGCATTGTCCAATCATCGTACGAGCGTCTCGTAATCCACAATTCTGGCACGCCTATGTGTTGTCCCTGCTGCACCAGGTCCTCCCATATTACCCTCTGTAGTGGCGTGTAAATGAGGTAAGGTGCTTTTCAGAAGGTAACTTGAGGCACCCGGCGGTGCAGCCAGAGATAGTTTCTACCTTCTGTAGAGCACCTTGTAGCGGTGTGTAAAAGCGGTGCGGGTACCGTTTTCAACCGTTGGTGCGTGCTCGTGCACGTGAAGCACCCGGTTGTTTCCACCATGCTGTAGCGGCGTGTAAAGGTACCCTTACCGATGACATACAACAGAGAATGCAGCATTTTTATACTTCACTGCAATCATACCTAATGGTACCTTTACACGCCGCTACTGAGGGTAGCAACAGGTAGGCACCGCACGTGCACGCGCGCGTTTACAATGGTTCCTAACGGTACCTGATACCGCATTTACACGCCACCACAGCGTGCTCTACTGAAGGTATTTGCGCTCCCCGGAAGTGCTGACGGGTGCCTGGGCTAACTACCTATGGAATACCTTCCCTGATTTACACGCCGCTACAGAGTTGTGTATTTCGTGATGCGAAAGCGTTGATTGGACAACGCAATAGCGTCATGATTGGCCAGCCAGCGCAGGAAGGCAGGCTAATACATGACGCTATTCCAAATGAAGACTAGGAATGGACAACTCTTTAAATATGGCACCCTGTGAAGGGACAACCAATCGTAACGCAGGAGCCTCCACCAATGATCGCTGATGGGGCATGGTATCCATGACTATGTGGCACGCCCCAGGGATTCAGTAGGTGACGCAAATACCTTCCTGTGCCCCAATTACACGCCGCTACCATAGGGTTTATACCTGCTTGTTTTTCAGCACGGCTGAAAGACAGGTATCCAAAGAAACAGGGAGCAACAACCTGAATTACACGCCGCCACTGCGCGGTGTTTTGAAGGTATCAGGTGCAATTGTCTCCAATACCTGCCGGTTTCTACCTTTCGGTAGCGGCGTGTAAAGGGACCAGTATATACAACAAGAAGAAGAAGCTGAACAGACTTCAACTGAAAGCAGGATTATACTCAAACACCGGCCAAGTTCCTCATAACCACAACAGCATGGAGCAAAACTGCCGGAAGGACACAGGTACTGTCAGCTGTGTTATTAATTTGTCATCTCACAAACCCACTAATCTAGAACTCGGTGTGCTTTCTGGAGGTCTCACATTTTGTCCCACAAAATCTCTAGACAAAACTGAACTTTGTAGTGACATGGAAGAATACTTCAGGAGGTTGAGACTGAAGGAGTACTTTGATGATGAAGAAATCTTGAGGCCTCTAAGCAGCCAAACACAAGTGCAACTAAGTAAAAAGAAAACCACTGACTGGACACCTGGTCCTGGCCGCAACACCATTTTGGTCCGATATATTGACTCATTCAGACATTTGGTACAATCCACAATATTAGATAAAAAAAAACAACAGAATTCTCTAATATCAGTCTGCAAGGGAGAAAGGCAATTTACAGCCTAAAGAACAACAGGGAGATCGCTATTAAGCCTGCAGACAAAGGTGGGGCCATTGTTCTCCTTGATACAAAGGACTATGTTAAAGAAGCACACAGACAGCTGATGGATATACAATACTACACCAAACTGCATGAGGACCCAACTCCAAAATATTGAGGGAGTTGAGAAGACTCATCAAATGTTTGGGCACGGATTCTACAAACCTTTTGGACTTAATACCTGAGGATCCAAGAATGGGAGTTTTCTATATGCTTCCCAAGATTCATAAACCAGGTAACCCAGGGAGACTGATCATCTCAGGGATGGGAACACTCACTGAACGAATCTCTGGGTGGGTGGAAAATGTCCTTAAACTGTTGGTAAGGAAGACAGACAGCTATATACAGGACACGAATATATACAGGTCCCCTTCCCGAGAGTACCATCTTAGCCACTATGGATGTGGAATCCTTATACGAAGATGAACTTACTGCCTGCTGATTGTTTCTTGAAATCAATGGGATCCCTTTTGAATCAGTACTAAGGCTCACCAGATTTATCCTCACACAACATTTTCTCTCTTGGTGAAGAACTGTATGTACAATGCACCGGAACTGCCATGGGAAGCAAAATGGCCACCCAGTATGCCAACCTCTTCATGGCTAAACTGAAAAATGACTTTTTAGCCTCCTGCCCCATCAAACCCTTAGCGTACTTCCGTTTCATTGATGACATCTTAATAATCTAGACTGAGACTGAACATGAACTTCTAAAATTCTGTGACAATTTAAACAAATTTCATCCCAGCATAAACCTGACACTGGACCACTCACAAACAGAAATCAACTTCCTGGATACCACCGTAAAAATTCTAAATGGTTAATTCCAGACATCGGTGTATCGGAAACCGATTGACAGTCCCACATATCTCAGATGGGACAGTTTTCACCCGAAACACATTAAAATGTCTATTGTCTACAACAAGGCCCTCAGATATAACCATATTTGCTCCAACCCAGCAGAAAGAGTTGAACACTTAAACCATCTAAAAAAGACATTTATAAACCAAGGCTACCGCCCCACCTCCATTGAGGATCAGATCATTAAAGCCACAAGGATCCCTAGAAGTTAAGCGCTCCAATACAGAGAAAAAGAAGAGAACCATCGTGTTCCTCTGGTAGTGACCTACAAACCACAGCTTGAGGTACTAAGGAAATCACAAAAACATCGAAAGATCTGTGAATCCAAATTCATTAGAACATTTAACTCTATCCAGGATGATTTAAACTAAAATGATGGTTTTATGGCTCATTATAACATCTGAAGAATGTTGTTCAAAGTCATTGAAGTCTTAAGACGCCATGTTTTCTTATAAATTAGTGTCATAAAAACTTACACATCACTAAGCCTGCCTGATTGAGGATACTCTCCAGACTATTTTGTTTATTTAGTTAAATGTCCATTCATTCTAGTTGTGCATGTATATATTTTGAGTTTCTTTCAATATTTTTTCATACTAGCCTGATGAAGGGACCTAAGACGTCTCAAAAGCTCGCCTTGTGACATCACTTATTTTACTTTGTTAGCCATTAAAAGGTATCACAACTACAAGATTGTTATCTTGTTTCTCCCACTGAGAGCAATCAACATTTTCCCTTTTAAGAAAACAGTTCTTTGTAGGACCACCCTCTACATGTCTGGGGAACATGTAGCCATTTTCAGATCAGTACTAGTCATGATTCATGCAGGAAACCACATGTTCTCTTGCACATGCGGTCTTTTCCCTCCTGTAAACTCCCAACAATGTTTGCCAAGCCAATCTGATGAGGGTTATACCTCTGTCTTTGTGCTTTATATCTTAAAGCCTGATAGGATTATGCTGCAATTGTTTTTAGGCTGGTTTCACATAACGATTTTGTGCCTGTCCGTGGGATCCGACTTTGAAGGGGGACCCCACAGACAGGCACGGATCCATACGGATCCCTGCAATCGGATGGCAAATAGCCATCCGATCTGCAGGATCCGTGTGGATCCTGCGGTCCCCTGTCTCTCCCTACTCCTGCCTCCTCCATCTTCTTCCCTCTCCTATGCTACTCTGTCCCCCCGCTATTCTTTGCTGTGCCCCCGCTATTCTATCCTCCTCTATCCCTATCCTGTCCCCTGTCCTCTTCCCTGTCCTCTCCCTGTGTGTAAAAAAAATAAAAAAAGCCTTCTCCTGGAGGATACATCACCTGTCACCGCTCCCATGCTGCAGCACCATCAGGACTGAAGGACCTGTGATGATGTCAAAGTCACATGACCCGGTCAGCTGACCAGGTCTCTTACATCATCACAGGCTCTTCAGTCCTGATCGTGTGCAGCGTTGGAGCCGGTGACAGGTGATGTATCCTCCGGGAGGAGGTTTTTTTTCTTTTTTTACACACAGGGAGAGGACAGGGGACAGGATAGGGATAGAGGAGGATAGAATAGCGGGGGACACAAAATAGAATAGCGGGGGCACAGCATATAGAATAGGAGAGGGCAGAAGATGGAGGAGCAGAAGCAGAGAAAGACAGGGGATACGGAGCCGACATCGGATCCAAGGTGAGCTCGGATCCGATGTCCATAGGCTCCCATGTTGTGGGCACTAGGATCAGCCTCGGATCAGCAGTGATCCGAGGCTGTCCGATGTGAGTCACGGACACAAAATTGTAGCAGGCTATTGTATCCGATTGTATCCCTTTTTGGATGGATACAATCGGATGACCGAAAATCGTTATGTGAAAGCAGCCTTACATAGGAATTTTGTCTGTAGAGATCTGTTTCTCCTCAAGTTTCCAATTAAAGGCATTGTCACACATAAAGAGATCGCTAACGAGATCGCTGTTGCGTCATGGATTTCGTGACGCAACAGCGATCCCAATAGCGATGTCGTTCTGTGTGACACACACCAACGATGTGGCCCCTGCTGTGAGATCATTGATCGTTACACACTGCTCTAGGTCATTCCTGCGTTGTTGTGCTCCCGCTGGGAATGCTACATCGTTGTGTTTGACAGAGATAATGAGCAATGATCTCAATGCTATGCTATGGAGAGAAAATTCACAACGACCTCAGTATAATTCTGGATCACTAGGGCATCGTTTTTCACATCGCTGGTAAGATGCCTGTTTGACATCTTACCAGTGATGTGTAAACGACGCACCAGTGATCTCTGCACATCGTTATCGGGATCGCTGATACATTGTGACTGGGCCTTAAGTGTACTGATTCTCTGTACTGTTCACTGTCAGGGCTGTTTTGAGATGTGTACAGAGCATTTATTTATGCTTTCTATACTATGCACAGTCATAGGCCGGTCTGTAACCATTTCATCACGCCTTTTGGTGCCCGCTTGTGAACTCTCGAACTGTTGGACATATTTATTTTTTTATTTTTCCTCTTCATTTGCAGACATTTTAGCAATACAAGTATTTGCCACATAATGACATAACTTTGCAATGTTCTTTATTGCTTTGAGTGTTGCAGCTTGCATATGATTGGTCAGCATTATATTAATAATAATAATAATAATTTTAATTTATATAGTGCCAACATATTCCATAGCACTTTACAAGTAAGCAGGGACATGTACATGCAAAACCAAACAAAGTAACAAATAGATCAACAATAATTTAGGAGTGAGGGTCCTGGTTGCAAGCTTACAATCTACACTGGCGATCAAAATTAGTGAACAACACACAATTTCCTTAATGTTAAGATCATTGTGTTGTCCTATGTGAAAATATCCTAACATAAATAAACTAGCAGTATGTTAAGCTTATTTCATAAAATTAATATATTCTAAAGCACCGAATAAAAATGTAAATGACAAATGAAAGAGAACACTAATCCAAATTAGAGAACACATTCAGATACCTGCAAATTATTGGTGTAAATGTAGCACATGGGGCTAATTTTCATAATTGTCTGACAACCCTATTTAACTGGCAGCCTAACTTTCCAGTTTGCACTCACTTTGAAAAATGGTGTACTGTTCCAAAGTGACTGAAACCCTCCAGTTGAAGGCCAAAGGGCCCTATCAGCCATAGCAACAGAAATTGGTTGTTCAAAGTCTGTGGTTTCTATAATATTGCATCTTTACAACATCACAAACATTTAAGTCCGCCAAGAAGGCTGGTCATCCTTGAAAGACAAATGCAAATGAGGAGAGGATAATGCGAACAACTCCATGGGTAATAATATCAACACTGCAGCTGGAATAGCTCACTAGTTCAGCACTGAACAGGGTAAGGACCTGTCTCATCATACAGTGTCATGACATTAAGAGCATTTAGACTGAAAGCCCACTCTGCAGTGATCAAACCTCTCATGAGCAGAAAGAATGAGAAGGGTAGACTTACTTTGGTGAGGAGCAAGTTGTATGGACAGAGAATTGGTCCACAGTTCATTTAATGATGAAAGCAAGTTTAATTTATTTGGGTCTGATGGGAAATATTATGTTCGCCGACAAACTGGGGAAAGGCTGAAGGCTGAAGTGTGTAAAGAAGTCAGTGAAAGGTGGTGGCTTGGGAAATGTTTTCTGCTGCAGGAGTTGGACCTTTCATACAGCTACATGGCAGAGTCAATGCAAGTGTGTATCAGAGTCTTCTTTAACAACACGTGGTTCCTTACTTGCGTTCAGCACTCAATCAGTCAGCAATTTTCATGCAAGACAATGCCTCCTGTCACATGGCAAAATGGGCAAAGCAGTTCCTTGAAACAGAAAATATAGAAACAATAAAATGGCCGCTCAGAGTCCTGATCTAAACCCAATAGAAAACCTCAGGAAAATCCTTGGTGATAAAGTTATGGCTAAAAACCCACAACAGTCACAGAACTGTGGAAAGGACTGGAAGAAGAGTGAACCAAAATCACACCAGAGAAGAGTGAGAGACTAGTGATGTCCTGTGGCCACAGATGTGCTGAAGTCATTCAAAGCAAAGGCTGTACAAAGCAAAGGCCTGTACACTTCCTACTGATTGGTGACTGCTGTAATCTTAACATTTAGTTTTAATTTTTCTCTGTGCTACAGTCATTGCTGTTCTCTAATTATGATCATCCCGTTTTGTGTAAAATAAAGGCTTTAAGCTGATAAACTTTGGTTATTTTGGAAAACACTGTTCTATGGCATGGTGTACTCCTACACAAAAACCTTCAAATGTTGATCAATGTAGATTACATTCTGTCTGAAGAAATCAAGTGACCATACGTTGTTCTCGAATTTTAATCACCAGTGTATAATGAAAAAGAAAGGCACAATAGGTAGAACATGCTTGTTGTGTATGGTTCAGCCATCATTATAATAAATTAGGGTTTGGAGCTAAAGCTGCATGATCCGGCCATCTGTCAGATCTGTAAAGTGCAGTTATCATGTGCATTGATGATGTGGAGAAAGATGAAAAGGAGGGAGCAGATGATTAACATTTAGGGGGAGGGAAAGTGGAAAGTTTGGTTGGTGAGTTGAGGTGATAGGCCTGTCTAAAGTGGTGTGTTTTTAGAGCACACTTGAAGCCATGGGGAATAGCCATTAATCAGATTGTTTGGAGTAGTGCGTTCTAAAACACTGAGCAGCACGAGAGAAGTCTTGGAGACAGAAGTGCGATGTTCAAATTATTGAGGATGTGAGTCTGAGATTAGTTAGAGAACTGAGAGTTCAGGTTGGGTAATAAACAGAAATGAGGGATGAGACACAGGGTGATGCAAAACTGTGCAGAGCTTTGTGGGTGAGGGAGAAAAGTTTGTGTTGTATTCTGTGGCAGATGGGCATCCAGTGCAATGACTGGCATAAGGTGGAGGCATCGGTGAGGCAGTGCATTATAGGGCCGGTCACGTGATCGGCCCTAGTGCATTATGGGGCCGATCACGTGATCGGCCCGGCTCCATACATGCGCAATGCGCTTATTGAAGCCGGGCTGATCACCTGATCAAGCCCATAATGCACCGCGCTGGATGTGACATCCGGCCGGTGCATAGAAGGACACACAGGGCGGGAGATTCCAAATACTGGGGGCAGAGAGGACACAGAATAATGCTGGCCAGCGGGGCGTGCACTACACCATGGAGGAGTGGTGAATGAAGCATGGCCACGCCTACCTGGTCCCCCAACCGCGGGGACTGCAGTAAGTTTAAACATCTTTTTCACATGTTTAATAGGGACACTTTAGATGAGAAAGGGATAGATAGGGAGCAGCTAGGAAGGTGTAGGGACATCTAGTGATAGTGTAGGGGCTTAGATTCTGGTGACAGGTTCCCTTTAATGGCTTATCTCTGGGAGAAAAAAGTCATTGGCAGTAAATGCTCAGAAGATGTGGCCGTATTTTGCCAGAATCAGTGCCACACAACACAGCAGGGTGTACAGGAGCATCTCAATGAATTAAAATATAATTAAAAAGTTATTATTTTCAGTAATTCAATACATAAAATGAAATTCATATATTATATAGAGTCATTACACACAGAGTGATCTATTTGAAGTGTTTATTTATGTTAACGTTGATGATTATGGTTTACAGCTAATGAAAACCCAAATTAATTCATTAAGGGTGTTATCTAAGAAAATTAAAGTATAGAGTATGAAGGGTCTGAGAGACAAAATATGACCTAAATAGGTATCAGAGGTTTCACCTTGTGTGGTTGTGAGAGTCACAACCACTATAAAAGCAAATCACGGCTGCTGCAGTCCCCAGCGTGGTGCATATAGAGTGGGGAGGATGAAGGGTTAAAAGCCGTGCTGCTGTATTTGATGAGTAATCCACAAATATAATATTGATTTATCAGTCAACGTATTTCAAGACTCCTCGGCCCCTTCCTCAGGACAATTAATTTCATATTGCCATATTTCAGGGCATTTCAGGGAGCCCTGAAACACATTGACTAATAAATCAATATTATATTTACCCTTTGATGTATCGTGGAATACAGCAGTGTGATTTGTAACCCTTCATCCTTCCTACTTTAATTTTCTGAGGTAATGACCTTTGGTTATCATTGGATGTAAGCTATAATCATCAACATTTACAGAAATAAACATTTGAAATAGATCACTCTGTAATGACTCTATATAATATATGCATTTTATTTTCTGTATTTGTGGTGCCCCTGCAGACTGGTCGCCACTAGATGGTGCAGCAGCCGGGATTGATAAGTCGGTCTCCCCACACAAACACCCAACGCACTCCGATCCTAAGTGTAGGTACTCTATGTCCAGCAACGGGATAGTGGGAGGAGCCAGGTGGTGGGTGGAAAGTTAGAGAGAAACCCCGTTAGGGGAGGTTATAAAAATACACAGATGGACAAACTCAACGCTCTAGTTCTCCCTTAAGTTCAGAGAGACAAGACAAGTGCAGAGAGAGACAACACCGAGTTCAGAGACCCCAGACCACTCAAGTTCAGTCGGAAGGAGAGGCGAGACCATCATACAGGACTGGAAAAAACAGACCCGGCAGCCTGTGCCACTATGCTTGCTTGGGTCCAAGGCTGTAGACCGTGGTGAAAGACAGTAGGAGTCTAGGTGTACCGGGTTAGCAGGGACACCAAGGGACTGGGCTGGAACCAGAGTGCCGGCTCTGCTTAAGTGGCATGGAAGCTTTATGCCCTAGCCATGAATCCTGGCAGGGTGCGGAGTCTTTATGTCTCAAGACCCAACCTCCGGTGCAGTGACAGGAAGGCCGTTGTATTAGGGCTAAGGGACCTGGAAAGTCACCCAATGATAGCCCATGACTGCTGGACTTTAGTTAGCATGTGGAACAGGCCTAAGAGGCCCGAAAGAGACATGAAAGGGGAGTCGCAGATAAACCATACCAGCTGCTGAAAACGCACCGGAGCCGCTGCTGAATCGTTATAAGTTGTATCAGCTGACGAGTAAAGAAAGTAAAACCCATTTAAAGATTGATACTGTTTGCGACTGTGTTTCTTGCACTGGGAAGGAGACAGACTGATGTGAGAATCGGTAACCAGAGACTGCCTGTGCCCGTGAATCCTGCATCCATTGCACCACACTTACTATATGGTTGCCCTGGGGACCAGCTCTTCCCGTGGAGAGCTGATCCATCTATGCTGCTATCCCATCATCCCCAGAGGTCCAGACTGCAGCATCGGCTATACCGCCCGCATTCCATGGGTGGCATCACAACATTCTTTTTATTTTTGTTTTATTTTATTCTCATCTATTTTTCCAATCCCCATTTTAACTGCTCACCCGACGAGGGGATCTTGGACCGGGTCACAACACCGTGACATCCTGCAGCCCCAGATGACAGCGAAAGGCCCAGTTCTGAGTACCTCACGGTCCCCGCCAGGGGGGAGGCAGCACTTGGCTTCACAAACAGTGAAGAACTGGGTCCTGTGAGCCTACAAGACTGTTTTTGGGCCTAAGCAATGGCGGCCCTGAAAGACTGAGACCATGTGCTAGCAGAGGGACGTGCCGCAGCCCTTTTCGTGGGCCACACCCCTTCCATTCTCCAACAATTGGGAGGGCGGCTCCAGAAACTGTGTAATCTGTGTAACTGTGTATCACTGTGATGGCCGACAACGACAAAGAACGTTGACACCCATGAAGGGAGGGAGGAAAGGGAGAGAACAGCACAAGGAGCCGAGAAGGTGGCAGGAGGCAAAGAGAGATTGCAATTTAAAACCTACGTGTATGGGTGTGGTATGAGGTTGGACTACAATAAGATGGTGGAAAAAACATGGCTAATCTTGACTACACGTAGGTTTTAAATTGCACTCAGAGGCTAGTGTCCTCACAAGCATTTGCACCACAGACAGAGGTATAATGTAAGGGAGACAAGGACCCGATATACATGAGAACACCTTGGCGAATGGTTATCGGGCTTAACATGCAATGGCCAATGCATTAACTAAGATTCTCAATTTTCATGTTGTTTCCTGAAGCAGTTTCTGCAATGTCAATTTTCATCTTCAAAATTTGCATTAGTTTCTTATATGTTAGTCAAACACTTCATTATGTCATATATTGTATATAGTGTGCAGCGGATCACTTTCTAATATATATAGTTTTTTCCAGCTAGTACCTGAACCTGTAGGTGTGCCAGTCTTCTTTAAATTACCCTAAAAAATTCCATTACCAGTCTCATCTGTGACTCAAGAGAGGCGAGCTGCGCTGCCGTGGCAGCAGTAATGCCCGGACAGGCAACAAATTGTTAATGAACATTGCTTACCCTTTGTTTCCACCCAGCTTTCTCTATAGTGTGTACCCCTGATTATTAAGCATGAACATTGTGGTTATGGACTTTGATTAACCCGGACTAGAATTGTATATAGTTAGTGCACTACGGTGTGCTCCCTATTGGTTCTATTGCTTCCATAATGAGTATGTGAATGTTTAGCACTTGAGAGGACAATTGCAGCCCAGGGCTGCAAACGGGTTTTTCTTGAAGAGACAATCATTGAACTGTGAACTCTTTCTCTACTTTTTCATTACCATACCCCATAGATAGCATAAGCTGGTTTTTGTTACGTAACGTTTAAGCCACGAACCTCCTGTTTCGGGAAGAAAAAGAATTTGTGTAAACTGTTACTGTTATTGTTGAATGCAGGAAAAAAAAAATTTGTTTGAACTTTTGTGTTACACCAAACCAGGTCCTAGCATGCAGACGTGCTATTCTTTGCTCAGGGGGAGTGTGGCGCCCCTGCGGACGGTCGCCACTAGATGGCGCAGCAGCCGGGATTGGTAAGTCGGTCTCCCCACGCAAACACCCAACACACTCCCGATCCTAAGTCTAGGTACTCTATGTCCAGCAACGGATAGCGGGAGGAGCCAGGTGGTGGGTGAAAAGTTAGAGAGGAACCCAGTTAGGGGAAGTTAAAAAGGACACAGATGGGACGAACACAACGCTCTAGTTCTCGCACAAGTTCAGAGAGACAAGACAAGTGCAGAGAGAGACAACAACAAAGTTCAGAGATCCCAGACCAGTCAAGTTCAGTCAGAAGGAGAGGCGAGACCATCAGACAGGACTGAAAGAACACGGACCCAGAGGCCTGTGCCACTATGGGGCTTGCTTGGGTCCAAGGCTGTAGACCGTGGTGAAAGACACAAGGAGTCTAGGCATGCCTGGGTTAGCGGGGACACCAAGGGACTGGGCCGGAACCAGAGTGCCAGCTCTGCTGAAATAGCAGTGAAGCTTTAACCACGAACCCCGGCGGGATGCGGGTCTTTATGTCCCGAGACCCAACCTCCGGTGCAGTGAAAGGAAGGCCATCATATTAGGGATAAGGGACCTGGAAAGTCACTTAATGAAAGCCATCTATGCTGCTACTCCCATCATCCCCATAGGTCCCAACTGCTGCAGCGGCTACACTGGCCGCATTCCACGGGTGGTGTCACGACATTCTTTTAATTTTTGTTTTATTTCATCCTCATCCATTTTTCCAATTCCCATTTCAACTTCTCGCCCGATGAGGGGATCATGGACCGGGTCACGACACCGTGACATCCCGCAGCCCCAGACGACAGTGAGAGGGCCCAATTAGAGATGGGCAAATCCTAAATTACTCGGACTCGCTAGACTGTAACAAGTCTGAGTCCAGGACTCGCTACTCGTTGCGAGTCTAGCGAGTCCAATGTAAATGAATGGGGAGGCGAGTATTGCAGCGATTCCTCTGCTGCCGGACCCTATAAGGGGTCTGGCAGCAGAGGAAAAACCTGCAAATCCCCATGTTATTCTTTTAAAGCCAGCGGCAAAAAGCCACTGGCTTTTAAAGAATAATAAAAAAAAAAAAAAAGATTGAAGGGGGGGAGGGGGGAAGGGGGGTCAGGGGGGGTGAGGGGGGAGAGGGGGGGTGCACCGGCCCGGCCGGCTACTTACCCCTGCCTCCGACCGCCGCTGCCGCCTCAGCCGCAGACTCGCTCCCCGAGTCTCTCTGCTTCTGTTTCCGGAGATTCCCGAATGGTGACAAGAGCAGTGAATAAATTAACTTGCGTCACTGTTCGGGAATCTCCGGAGCAGAGCGAGTCTGGCTGACAGCAGAGTTCAGCTCAGGTCCTAATGCCCTGAGCTGAATCCTGACTGTTTAGTCAGTTCTCAGCTCTGCTACATCCCTGTCTGTCTAAGTACAGACAGGGAGGTAGCAGAGCTGAGATTGCGTTTTGGACTACGTCGGACGGAAGAGGATTTTTAAAATAAAGATGGAGTCCCTAATGGCTTTTTTGTTTTATTTTTAATAAAAAATTTTCTCTGTGTTTTTTTTTTATATTGATTACTGGAAATTCATGGCGGTCATGTCTAATATTGGCGTGACCGCCATAAATTTCGGGCTTAGGGCCAGCTGATAATACAAAGCTGGCCCTAACCCCTTAATTACCCAGTGAGCCATTGCCACCAGGGCCACTGGAAGAGCGGGTTCAGCGCCAGAGGATGGCGCTTCAATGAACGCGCCATCTTCTGGGGCGGCTGCGGGCTGCAATTTGCAGCGGGGGGTGCCCAGACAGCTTGGGCCTCCCTGCGCTGCGGATTCCAGCCCCCAGCTGCTTAGCTGTACCTGGCTAGACATAGAAATTGCGCGGAGCCCCACGCATTTTTTTTTTATTATTTCATGAAATTCATGAAATAATAAAAAAAGGGGGCTCACCTATATTCTTGTGTCTGGCCAGGTACAAATAGGCACCTGGGGGTTGGGGGCAGCCCGTCGCTGCCTGCTGGATCTGGCTGGTTCCAGAAATACGGCGAAGCCCACGTGAATTTTTTCTGAAAAATCCATAAAACAATATAAATAAAAGGGACTGCATCTTTATTAACCCCTACACCATGGTCGAGGGGTTAGTAAAGATGCAATCCTTTTTTAGGATTGTTTTATAGATTTTTCAAAAAAAAAAAATTACGTGGGCTTCGCCGTATTTTTGTAACCAGCCAGATCCAGCAGGCAGCGACGGGCTGCCCCCAACCCCCAGGTGCCTATTTGTACCTGGCCGGACACAAGAATATAGGCGAGCCCTTTTTTTTATTATTTCATGAATTTCATGAAATAATTTTAAAAAAAATGCGTGGGGCTCCGCGCAATTTCTATGTCTAGCCAGGTACAGCTAAGCAGCTGGGGGCTGGAATCCGCAGCGCAGGGATGCCCAAGCTTTCTGGGCACCCCCCGCTGCAAATTGCAGCCCGCAGCCGCCCCAGAAGATGGCGCGTTCATTGAAGCGCCATCTTCTGGCGCTGAACCCCGCTCTTCCAGCGGCCCTGGTGGCATTGGCACGCTGGGTAATAAAGAGGTTAGGGCCAGCTTTGTATTATCAGCTGGCCCTAAGCCCGAAATTTATGGCGGTCACGCCAATATTAGACATGACCGCCATGAATTTCCAGTACTCAATATAAAAAAAAAAACACAACACAGAGAAAAATTTTTTATTAAAAATAAAACAAAAAAGACATTAGAGACTCCATCTTTACTCCAAAAATCCTCTTCCGTCCGACGTAGTCCAAAAACAACATCTTCACTGCTACAACCCTGTGCATACATATACATATCTATGCACAGGGAGTGAGCAGGCTGAGAACTCTCTCAGCTCTGCTACATCTCTGTGTAGGCGGGCTCTAGGACCCTGGAGCTGCCGCAGCCCGCAAGTCCCAGAGCCCAGCACACAGCACATAGCAGAAGCCGGAAGAGAGGTAAGGAGCATTTCTCCCCCCTCTCTTCCTTCGCTCCCTGCGGACTCGTTACTGACTGCGAGTAATCCCTGAGATTACTCGCAGTGTAACGAGTCGGGCGAATCCCTTACTACTCGGCGAGTACCGAGTAGTAACGAGTAGATTCGCCCATCCCTAGGCCCAATTCCGAGTACCCCACAGTCGCCTCCAGGGGCAAGACATATTGAGTTACTGAAATAAATTAACTTTTTGATGGTATTCTAATTCATTGAGATGCACTTATATCTGTTTTTGCTTTAATTAAAGTGAATAAGATTGAGTTGCAATAGAACGTACAACCTGTGAAATGTGTGTGCCACTGTTTGTGGAAGAAAGAAGCCATATATTTCTAATCCTGTTTATCTACTGTATCAAACATAGTCCAAGAACAAGAGAGACAATGTTTTTTTGAGAATAGAGTAAATCAATTAGTATGGCAGCACGGTTGCTCAAGTGGTTAGCACTGCAGCCTTTGCAGCACTGAGGTCCCGAGGTCCTGGGTTCAATTCCCACCAAGGACAACATCTGCAAGGAGTTTGTATGTTTTCCCTGTGTTTGCGTGGGTTTCCTCCGGGCACTCCGGTTTCCTCCCACATTGTAAAGACATACTGATAGGATGTTTAGATTGTGAGCTCCAAGAGAGACAGCATTACTGATATATGTAAAGTGCTATGGAATTAATAGCATTATATAAATGAATAAATATTATCGCTATATTATCAGTTGATTTGCAATAGGAGACACAGTCCGTTGTTATAAAGTATATGCTAATTTTAGGAATTAAGGAGAATATTCAGATAAATGTATACACCCCTTATGATAATGCATAATAAATGGAGATACCATGTATATTGTAGAACTAACATGATATATACACATTGTCAATGAAAATGTAAGCCAGAACAATGGCAGCGTAACCCTACACATGCCTAGCCAAATCTTTTATCTTATTTCAAGTATTATTCATGAAAGCCATTGATCTGATAAAACTGAGCAGAATAAAAGCCACAGATCGCTTAATGACTTTGATACAGTTTCTATTGACTAGTTATCAGAGGCTAAATGACTTTGATAAACTGACCCCTGACTCTTTTGGTCTTGTTACTGAGCAAGCCTTTTCTTGTAGATGCTATATTATGACATATTCCTATTTAATACAAGGTGAGACAAGTCTCAGTATACATTTAACTCTAAGGTAGACTTACAACTAATTGCTGTTTACAAGTATTATGGGTATTTATTGGACGTAACTAGGTATCAATTTATGGTTTATTGCAGCTTTTTCTGTAATAACTTCTAGTATTTTGTATAAATTACCATTTTACTTGTTCACAGAGGAGTGTGCTGACTATCTAGAAATGTTTTATTTTTATCTAATTAAAGGCACTACACTACATGTTCTGCAGATTCGTAGGGTCTGGGTCTTGAGACCCCCACTGTCACTCGAAAAGCAGATCTGAAACATGCAGCTCCTCGGGTAGAAACCTGAGCATATGCACAGAGAGTGGCAGCTCAGTATAAAGGTCTATGAAGCTGTGCTCCACTTCTGCCTGAGGAGCTGGCTATTTCATAGTGATTTGCACTGATACAGTATGTAGAACAATGTCATGCCTTCAGCATTAAGTTTTATGTTTTTATTACTGAGTTTTTATTGGCAGTATACAGGCTCCACCAAATGGCTGAATTTATTATCAGCATTAGTTTTGTTGTACTGCTCTTCCCATCTCCTCTCTCTGTATTGGTGCATTGTGGGAAGGAGAATTAAATTTTCTGCATGGATTGAGAACATCCACCATTTTATCTCCCTTTGTGATAGTTTTGCTAGTAAGAGGAATTTGCTGCCACCTGTTAGTAGCTACCTGATACATATGTTTTATATCTATTTCTGTGTTTCCTTTATATAAATTTGCAAAAAAATATGAAAAGTTGACAGTAGAAGGAATGGAAACGGGTGATTTGAAGTAATGAGATGACTAAGGTCAATAGAAGCATGTCTGGAAGAAACGAGGGAAAAAGGAAGTAATGGACTGAGGAATTGAAAGAACTGTCAAGTTCGGTGGAGGAATCATGATGATATAGGGTTCTTTCACAGCTGAAGGTGTTAGATACTTGACCAAGATCAATGGTGATCTCAACAATGAGCTATATGTAAGTATCCTACAAGATGAGTTACTTCATACACTTGAGTACTATGGGTATGAAAACACAGTGTTTCAGCAGGACAATGACCTGATGTAACGCAGAGTGATAGTGGTTTGACCAACTGCATGCAAGCAAGCGCAGCATGTCCGTGACACTTGATGGAAACCTTCACGCTGCCATGCACCCTTGAGTGCTGGGGATACTCTTCACCTGCCTTATTTCAAGTATTATTCATTAAAGCCATTGATCTGCTAAAACTGAGCAGAATAAAAGCCACAGATCGCTCAATGACTCTGGTAAGGGAGGACTTCAGCAGAGCCCTTTCCAGGCAGCAAACAGCATGGTGGCTGGTGACCGGACCACGGCAATAGAAAGGTCAAAACACACCAAAGCAAAAAGCAAACACAAAAGAAACAACAAAAGAAACAAAAGCTGAACCACACCATAAACCAAATGTGAAAGCTGAAACACAGTAGTGTCAAAACAGCTGCAAAGACAGGGGCTGGCTGGCAAAATTTGGCCTGGGGGCAAGTATACAGCAGTGGCCCATGAGCAGTGAGTTTCAGGAACAGAGCGGCCTCCCAGACCAACATGACAGATGGCCGGGCGGCCACAAACTGCTGCTTGACCACTGGCCTGGGGGGCTTCTGCCCTAATGCCACCTGGGCCAGCCAGCACCTGTGCACAAAGCAGGTTACCTCAGAGCACATGCACTGACCGAACCACCTAACATAACTTAAATAATCAGCAGCTAAGCGCAGCACATGCGACCTTTGAAGGCAATGCCCACTCCCCACCTTCTGCTCACAGAACTACGAGGAGGAGAATGAAGTGGAGGGTACATCCCACCATCTGACTGTCCCAGCAAATACAACATCCTGTATTTGCTAGCAACAGCCGACCCCAGGGGACCCGGTGTTGGCACCATTACAGACATCAGTGGCATCCCGCTTCTGGAGACACCCGGATACATCTAGTATGACGTTCCAGGTCAGAGTGGGCACTCGTGTAAGCTCTGCCCCTAAAGGCGATTCCTCATGGCCAGCAAAGGGCAACGTGCAATCTGATGGCGAACCAGAGCATGCCCAGGAGCGTGATGAACCAGCTCAGGGACAAAACCACCAGACCTGACAGTACCCATCTCTTTAGGATAGACCTCCAGACTCTCAGTACCTGATTTGTTAGGAAACGTGTTATAGAAATCAGCTATTAGCTCATTGGCATGGATGTGTTCCCTCGGGACCCATGACCTCTCCATGGACCATACCCCTTCCAGAGTATTTAGTATTTAACTGAATTCTGTACCTTCCTGGAATCAATAATTCCTTCCAACTCATACTTCTTCTGACGATCCACCAGGACAGGATTGGGGTGGGTCTTTTAGCTTTTTTAAGTAGGACCTATGAAAGACGTTAGGAATCTTGATGCTACCAGGGAGCTTCATTCTAAAGGTGACTGGGTTGACCACCTCTAGAATGAGGAAAAGGACCAATATACCAAGGTCAGAGCTTGAGTTTCAAGTTTTTTTGGACACCCACACCGGATCCCCAACCACCATCTCCACCCCCTTTATCCAATGCAACTTTCTGTCCTGAGGATGCTTTCTGAAGGTGTTTGTGAATCCCCTCCCAAACAGTTTTCAATTTGTTGGTAGTCTCAGAAACCTCAGAGATTTCTTTCCACCCTCAGAGAAACACTAGGGACTTGGAATAAAACCAAAGTTGCAAAAGAAGGGAGATGCACCCAACGACTCGTTATACCTATTGAGGGCAAACTTTACCATAGGTAAATAGGATCCCCAAAAGAGTTGACTGTTATATCGGAAGCATCTCAGGTAGCTTTATAATGGTTGGTTACTCCTCTCTGAAAGATCATTAGACTGGGAGTGATATGCAGAAAAATAAAAAAAATTCTGATCAAGGCCGTCTACAGAAGGCTTTCTAAAACCTAGAGATAAATTGTGAACCCCCATCTGACACTATGTTAATAGGCTCCCCATGTAATCTGACCACATTATTAATAAACACATTCACCATATCATGAGAGGAAGGCAATTGACCAAGCGGAATAAGATGACAAAGGTGAGAGAAACAGTTAATAGTCATCCCATCAGAGGTCAGAAGTTCATTGAGATGTGTGACCAGGGATGATTTGCAATGGGAAGTGGGAGCAGTTTACCAGACTGAGCAGACCTCAGTACCTTACTCCTGGCATATACCTTAATCCCTGGGTGACCAGCCAAAATGCAATTGTGAAAGTCCTGGATAATACGGAGTCTAATGTTAACAGGCACAAACAATTTGTCTCGCAGAGTATCAGAGAGGGTCAAATGCTGTGACTTAACAATCTCCCATTCCACATTAGCAGTAGCAATCCTCATCCCCCAGGAGAACATGGGAGGAGGAGGGGAACTCCTCCTACCAGACAGGGCACAAACTGCAAGAGAGGGCATCTGCACGAGTATTTTTAGACCCAGGTATGTAGGTAGTAGAAAAATGAAAACATGAAAAAATAAGCCCATCTAGCTTGCCTCGGGTTAAGGCTCTTGGTGTTTTCTAAATAAATTAAATTCTTATGGTCCATGAGCACCACAAATGGGTATCTAGCCCACTCCAAAAAAGTCTCTATTCCTCAAGAGCCCATTTAATAGTCAACAATTTCCAGTTACCAATATCATAATTTAACTCAGTGGGTGAAAATTGTCAAAAACAAAAGGTCTTTCGAAGTCAGGCTGGACCAGGAACAGAGCAGAGGTAAATACTTCCTTGAGGCAGGAAAATGATTTGGCTGCCTCACTTCACACTCAGACCCAACTGCTTCCTTGCAGGTAAGGTCAGTAAGGGGTGTAACAACTTTAGAAAGTCCATTAATGAATCTTCTGTGGTAATTAGCAAAACCCAAAAACCTTTGAAGGGCCTTCAGGTTTTTAGGTTGTACCCAGTCCTGTACAGCCTGTACCTTAGCAGGGTTCATATGAAAGTCAGGGGATGACAGTATTACCTTGAGAAAACTAATTTCTTCAACTTCAAAGGAACACTTGGGTAAATTCTCATTGGGTCTATTAAGGACCGTATAAACATGGTCCCTATGGGGCAATACATCCTTGGAGAAAATGAGAATGTTATCAATATACACAATAACAATATCCCCAAGGATATCTCTGAAGATGTCATTCAATAATGCTTGAAACACTGCATGAGCTTTATACAGACAAAAAGGCATTACAAGATACTAATAGTGTCCTTCACTGTTTTCCACTCATCCACTGACTTGATACGGATAAAGTTATAGGCCCTCTTGAGATCTAGCTTAGTAAAGATTTTAGTCCCAATGAATTGGTTAAATAAGTCAGGGATAAGAGGAAGAGGATACTGATTACTAACAGTGATTTTTCTCAGGTCCCAATAATTGATATATGGCCTTTACCCACAATATTTTTTGGACACAAATAGAAACCAGCTTCCACCAGGGACATATAGGGTAAAATGAAACTTTTAGCTCCATTCTCTTTAATATAATCCCTCATAGCTACCCTCTTGGGTTCTGAGAGATTAAAAATTCTATTATTAGGCAGTGTCACTTTAGTAATGAGTTGAATTTCGCAATTATAGGGTCTCTGAGGGGGAAGCAACACAGAGCTTCCCTCTTCAGGAAATACCTCAGGTAATTTCTTCAACTACCAAGGATACTGAGTGGCAAAACACTCCACGTAAGGGATCTCTTGGAGGAATTTACCCCTACAGTCCATCGAATAATATCCCCACTAAACCAGTCAGTATGGAGATTATGCTGCCTACGCCAAGGTGGACACCAATCCACTAGAGCTGGGAGGGTCTCGAGCACCAAAAAGGTGATCTTTTCCCTGTGGAGATATCCCGTTTACTCCAGACAAGGACAGCCCCGCATCAGGTATTTTACTGACCCGCTAAGGATGCACAATGTCTGCTGCCAACAATGTAGTTTTTTGCTCCTGAGAAGAGGACACCTTTCCTTTTCATCGGCTCCTCCCCTGTAGTTGAGGGTGTTTCCAGACAGGGCAGCATTCTGCTAGTGGAGGCTTTCTCAAATAGCTGGTCTTGTTTCCTTGGGTACAGATGTGTAGTAAGAGTCATGGCGGCCTCTAGACTTTGAGACAGAGAATGGTGCACCAGCATGTCCTTTAAGGCATCAATAAGTCATTCAAAAACATACTCTTCAGGTTGGCATCATCTGACTCCACTTCAATAGACCACTGTCTGAACCATGGGCACTATTCTTCATCCTGGAGTTTACTCTGAACAAGTGCTGAGGTTTGACTTAGCAACAGTGGCCCTATCTGGTTGTCTCATGTAGACTGCTCTGCAGTGTCTGTGAGCTGTTCTGCTATAGTTTAAATGGAGTTAATTTCCTTTTGTACTGTAAGGGTAAACATAAGAAGCAGGGGGTTCTGCAGTATTAGTTTGTGTTGCTGTATGTATCAGGTGATGTGGATTGACCACTCCCCTAGCCTTTAAGTAGTTCCATGACCCATCACCTGTTGTCACTGATAGAGCTCATTCTCTTCAAGACTGTGAACAGTGTGGATGCTGTTTGCAGTCCCTACTGAAGTTGCACTGTAGCTTTACTGGAGATTGCTATCTTGTATGGCAGTTGCTGTGCTTATCCCGGTCCCTGGGTGGAGGTGAGGAGGTGGTAGCCTAGGGCTGGTCAGGAGCAGGGCAAGGATGGCAGCCCAGACAACCTCACCTTTAGAGGTATAGTGGTACCTTGATTTACAATTAACTTGTAACTTGCTTAAAGGGAACCAACCACCCCAAATGACCCCCCCAGACAATTAATATCGTTCCCTACACCCAGCACATACATGTGCTGCAAGGTTTTTTGCTAAAAAAAACTGCTTTTTAAAAGTGAAGATAATGCTTTATAAAGTATTTAACGAAGGGACGGGTGGGCGTTACTTAGCTGGGGCTAACGCCGGGTTGCAGCTGCCAGTCATCATCCTGTCTCCCCTCGCAGCAGTAACGGCCAGCCCTTTCTTGTCGTCACAGCCTGGTGCACAGGCTCGCATGCCCGTGCACACGTCATCAGCTACAGCCGGGTAGCGAGCGCGCGCTCTGACTTCCTGCGCTCGGCTGTGGAAGTCAGAGCGCGCGCTCGCGACCCGGCTGTAGCTGATGACGTGTGCACGGGCATGCGAGCCCGTGCACCAGGCTGTGATGACAAGAAAGGGCTGGCCGTTACTGCTGCGAGGGGAGACAAGAGGATGACTGGCAGCTGCAACCCGGCTTTAGCCCCAGCTAAGTAACGCCCACCCGTCCCTTCGTTAAATACTTTATAAAGCATTATCTGCACTTTTAAAAAGCAGTTTTTTTAGCAAAAAACCTTGCAGCACATGTATGTGCTGGGTGTAGGGAACGATATTAATAGTCCGGGGGGGTCATTTGGGGTGGTTGGTTCCCTTTAACGAGCAATGATTTGGATTACGAGCACTGGGGGCTGGCACTATGCATACTCTGCATGTGTAATGCTGCTGATTGCTGGTATTTTACTTATATACTGTATATATATTTACTGGCTGCCTGCCTGCCGCTGTTGTCCACTGCTACTCTGAGATCTCTCAGCCTCAGTACATGTACGGGAAGCTACCAACAGCCAAGAGCTCAGAGTGCTGCTATCCTCCCGCCGCTGCCTGCCCACTACTGTCCATCCCACCATCCACCCACAGCTGCCTGCCCACCACTGTATATCCCCTGTCTGCCTGCCGCTGCCTGCCCACCGCTGTCCGCCCTTGCTGTCCACCATCCCGTTTGCCCACCACTGTCCACCACTGATCAGATCCACTGTTGCGCTGCGCCGCTGTATTCTGGCCACCGGGCACCACACTCAGGTCTCTCAACTACTGTACATGTACAGGAAACCAGCGACCAAGCTGTCGCCAGCAGCCGCCGGCTCTATGGGTGTGTGTTTGAGAGTGTGTATGTGTGAGTGTGTATGTAATGGGGGTTGGTGGGGGCTGCAAGGGGATGATGGGGATATTGGGGGCTACAAGGAGATGATGGGGGGCTGAATGAGGATGATGGGGATATTGGGGCCTGCAAGGGGATGATGGGGGCTACATGGGGATATTGGGGGCTGCATAGGAATGATGGGGGCTGCAAGGGGATGATGGGGGCTTCATTAGGATGATGGTGATATTGGAGGCTGCATGGGGATATTGGGGGCTGCATGGGGATATTGGGGGCTGCATAGGGATAATGGGGGCTGCATGGGGATGATGGGGATATTGGGAGCTGTATGGGGATATTAAGGGCTGCATGGGGATGATGGGGGCTGCATGGGGATGAAGGGAGCTGCAAGGGCATGGATTATGTTTTTATGTTTTACTGTAAAGTATTTAGTATTACTGTAATAATTTTACAGTTTTGTATATACATGTATATGAATACAGCAGATATTTTTGGGTTGTGGAATGAATCGTCTGTATTTCAATTATTTCTTATGTGTAAATTTGCTTTGATATACAAGCAATTTGATTTACAAGCACACTCCCAGAATGGATTATGCTCTTAAATCAAGGTTCCGCTATACTTCTGAGTCAGCTAGGGACACCTAGTGAAAGAGTCAGACTAGTTCCCCCGATCACGTTTTGCCCATCACTGCCATCCTATTACCTAACCCCTATGTCCGTTATAGCCAACCGTGACAATGGCTCATCTATATACATAATCGCCAGTTTTGAACTTCCGGCCACTGTGCCGCTATTGCGAGCCGCCGACACATCCTGGCGCCACACACCCGCCAGCCGCTGACCCGCCACATCCTCCCGCTCCCTGCCGCTCACCGGCTCCCCCGCCCAGTAGCGTAGCTACCGGGGGGGCATGGGCGTGAGCGCCCCGGGCCCCCCCGACATGACGGGCCCATTGTCCGCCCCCTGGGGGGGCCCGCGCCCCCTGGGGGGCCCCCGTGCCCCGTGCTGCCAGCCGCCCGCCATGCCGCCCGGAGAGGAGGGAGGACGGGACTTCCTGTCTTGCAGCTCTGCCTGCCCCTCCTCACCTCCTCCTTACAGCTGACGCACACGCCGGCCGCGGTGAGTCTGCAACGGCCCCCCCCGCACCTTTAACAAGAGGTGTGTCAGAGAGGGGTGCAGGGGGTGGCAGGCTGTGCACGGGGATGAAGGATACAGGGAGGCTGAAGGATGGGATCTGCAGGGGGACAGAGGATGGAATCTGCAGGGGGACAGAGGATGAAATCTGCAGGGGACAGAGGATGCGATCTGCAGGGGACAGAGGATGGGATCTGCAGGGGACAGAGGATGGAATCTGCAGGGGGACAGAGGATGGAATCTGCAGGGGACAGAGGATGGAATCTGCAGGGGACAGAGGATGGAATCTGCAGGGGACAGAGGATGGGATCTGCAGGGGGACAGAGGATGGAATCTGCAGGGGACAGAGGATGGGATCTGCAGGGGACAGAGGATGCAAACTGCAGGGAGACAGAGGATGGGATCTGCAGGGGACAGAGGATGGGATCTGCAGGGGGACAGAGGATGGAATCTGCAGGGGATAGAGGATGGAAACTGCAGGGGATAGAGGATGGAAACTGCAGGAAATAGAGGATGGAGAGAGCAGGAGGATGGAGAGTGCAGGAGGATGGACGATGGAGAGCGCAGGAGGATGGAGGATGGAGAGCGCAGGAGGATGGAGGATACAGAGCGCAGGGGGATGGAGAGCGCAGAAGAATGGGGACTGCAGGAGGATGTGGAGTGCAGGAGGACGGAGGACAGTGAATGCAAGAGAGGATGGAGGATGGAGAGCGCAGGTGGATGGAGCGTGCAGGAGGATGGAGGGTGCTGGAGGATGGTGGATGGCGAGTGCAGGAGGATGGAGAGCGCAGAAGGATGCAGCGTGCTGGAGGATGGAGGATAGAGAGCGCAGGAGGACATAGAGCGCAAGAGGATGAATAGTGCAGGAGGATGGAGCACACAGAAGGATGGCAGGAGGACACAGAGCGCAAGAGGATGAAGAGCGCAGGAGGATGGAGCATACAGAAGGATGGAGCGCGCAAGTGGATGGGGAGCGCAGGAGGATGGTGAGTGCAGGAGGATGGAGGGTGCAGGAGGATGGAGGGTGCAGGAGATGGAAGTGGAAGGATGGAGAGTGCTGAAGGATGGAGGATGCAAAGGAGATGGAGGGTGCAGGAGGATGGAGAGTGCAGAGGATGGAGAGTGCTGAAGGATGGAGTGCAGGAGGATGGAGGTGCTGGAGGAGGATGTGCAGGAGATGAGAGGTGCTGGAGGATGGAGGGTGCTGGAAGGATGGAGGTGCAGGAGATGGGGAGTGCAGGAGGATGGAGGATGGGGAGTGCAGAAGGATGGAGAGTTCAGGAGGAGAGTGACCATTTGGCCCAATTCTTAGGGGCGGCAGCTGCGGCAAATTTTTCCACCGCCCAGGGCGCCACAAACACTTGCTACGCCACTGCCTCAGATGATGGGGTGGCACAAGAATTCTCTGACAGCACCCCCCACGCTCTTCACATGGGGGCCCTGAGTGCAGATCTCGCCCCCGGGCCCAGAGCAGGCTAGCTACGCCACTGCCCCCGCCACATCCTCCGCTCCCCCGCTATTCCCGCAATTCCCGCCCAGCGCCCACCGCCGCCTCGCCCACACGCGCGCCACCCGCAATTACGGCCCACCTCACACTACACAGCACACAGTGTGACCCCAGCCCGCCCACAGCCGCGCACTCCATTATGACGTCACCACCCGTCCCGCCCGCACCAATGTATGTATACTCTGTCTGTCTAATCTCTCTGGATACTCCCGTCTGCCTAATGTCTCTGGATACTCTGCCTGCCTAATGTCTCTGTATACTCTGTCTGCCTAATGTCTCTGTATACTCTGTCTGCCTAATGTCTCTGTATACCTGTCTGCCTAATGTCTCTGTATACTTCCTATGTTCTGTACTATCTCCCAATGTCTCTGTATACTCTGTCTCTAATGTCTCTGTATACTCTGTGTGTCTAATGTCTCTGTATACTCTGTGTGTCTAATGTCTCTTATACTCTGTGTCTCTAATGTCTCTCTATACTCTGTGTGTCTAATGTCTCTGTATACTCTGTCTGTCTAATGTCTCTGTATACTCTGTGTCTCTAATGTCTCTCTATACTCTGTGTCTCTAATGTCTCTCTATACTCTGTGTGTCTAATGTCTCTGTATACTCTGTGTGTCTAATGTCTCTGTATACTCTGTGTGTCTAATGTCTCTGTATACTCTGTGTGTCTAATGTCTCTGTATACTCTGTGTGTCTAATGTCTCTGGATACTCTGTGTGTCTAATGTCTCTGGATACTCTGTGTGTCTAATGTCTCTGTATACTCTGTTGTCTAATGTCTCTATATACTCTCTCTGTCTAATGTCTCTCTATACTCTACCCACAGAGCCTGCCTTGATGCTCTGCTAGCCACAGAGCCGCCTCGATACTCTGCTACCCACAGAGCCTGCCTCGATGCTCTGCTACCCACAGAGCCGCCTGATGCTCTGCTAGCCACAAGCCGCCTCGATACTCTGCTACCCACAGAGCCGCCTCGATGCTCTGCTAGCCACAGAGGCCCGCCTCTGATGCTCTCGCTACCCACAGAGCCGCCTCGATGCTCTGCTACCCACAGAAGACGCCTCGATGCTCTGCTAGCCACAGAGCCTCGATACTCTACTACCCACAAGAGCCGCCTCGATCTCTGCTACCCACAGAGCCGCCTCGATGCTCTGCTACCCACAGAGCCGCCTCAATACTCTGCTAGCCACAAAGCCGCCTCGATCTCTGCTACCCACTGACCACCGATACTCTGATACCACTGACCCCTTACACGAATCTTCACCCCGAGAGCCTCGATGCTCTGCTACCACAGAGCCGCCTCGATGCTCTGCTACCCACAGAGCCGCCTCGATCTCTGCTATCCACAGAGCCGCCTCGATACTCTGCTACCCACAGAGCCGCCTCGATGCTCTGCTACCACAAGCGCCTCGATGCTCTGCTACCCACAGAGCCGCCTCGATGCTCTGCTAGCCACAAAACCGCTCGATACTCGCTACCACAGAGCCGCTCGATACTCTAGCTACCCACACGACCTCGCCTCTAATACTCATGATACCACTGACCCGTCTGTATACACACAATTCATTTCACCCCGCTCCCGATGCAATTGCATCAGGCCTTTTTACTAGTCAGAAATAAGCCCCAGCTCTCTGAAAAAAAATACATCCACAGAATTGTGGGATAGAGAATCATGTGCCAAAGTGAAAGCCCAATTCTGGGGATCCTCCTTACCTTAATTAATAGATTACGAGCCCCACCTGGCATCTCTCATTCCCTGAAGAAATGGGTCTGAGGTGACAATATCTTTTAAAATTTTAACAAAATTAAAATATTTCTCAAATCACCTGAAAAGTATACTGGAGAGATAACCTTAGGGTACAGGAGATACCTCAGCATCTGACTCATGGGTTGGTACAAGTGAATTGGGGCCAGTCAATCAGGAGGCGCAGCAGGGGATCTGGAAACGGTGCCCCACGGTAGCAGTGAGATCCTGGAACATAGTCAGCAGGCTCTGCATTAGGAATGTGTAGAAGAGAACTAGGATTATATTCAGTCAAGACATGCTTCAATGTGATGAGAGCACGCCCGAAGGATTCAAGTAGTGTTGAAAGCCAAAGTTGATTTACAAAATAATAAAAATGTACACTGGAGCAAAACAGTAACAATGCAGTTACGTGACAAGTATCTGCATAACAAAACATATGGTAAATAGTCAAATTTATGTATGAGATAGCCAAATAATTGTCTATAAAATGACGGAAGTATCATGCTCAAAGCTGTAGTGGATGGTGAGATATGAAGCCTGAAAGTCAAAAGTTCAAAATATTCTTACCCTTTTGCTTGTCAAAGTAAGCTTACAGGAGCAGGACGGATAATAGGAGTATATTAGGGAAATGATTATTAGGAAGAGTTAGGTCATATGACAAGGGGTAAAATTAACAGTAGTAAACCTGTTTAAACTTTCGGCCTAATTCACTGAAATAATTTTTAGTTACATACCATCTTGTCTTCAGAATTTGTGTCATTATCAGCCTGACGAACGGGCCATAGTGTCCCGAAAGCTTGCTATGTTTACCATCTTTCCAGTTAGGCACTAAAAGGTATCAACCACTGAGGACTCTCTGAGTTCAATATTTTCTATCTACTGGCTAACACGGTACAAACATTTGTTAACTTACCATTTATCTCTAACTTTGCCAGTTGCCAATGTGTACCATGACTGCCTTGTTCTTACCAGTCCCTTCCACTAATCTGTCGACCTGATCCGCGATGTATCAAACTTGAGGGCTAGGAAAACAACACGCATTGATCCCTTTGTGACAGATTTCCCTCTTGGTTTCTCTATGAGTTCCTTACTATAGGCACCTCTCTGGCCTGCCCTTTGCTTCTCTTTCCCTCTTTCAGGAGGAGACAGTCTCCTGGCTTTTTGAGGATGTTTCTTGCGACAGCAGTGCTAACCCTGTACTGATACCCATCATCTGCCAACCCTGAATTGAATTTAAAAAAAAATTGTGCAAAAAAGGTTTTTATATGATGAACAAAAAACTTTTGGGTTTGAATGCACTTTTTTGCACTTTTTTATTCAATTCAGGGTGCAGTGGGGCCCCATGGGGCACCGTTCATCTAGTGGTGCAGAAGTATTGTACTGTGCGGCCCATTTGCTCAGGCAGCAGAGCAGTTGGGTAGCTTTCAGACACTCTGCATCATATGTATCAGTGTGAATAGTGTCCTATGCAGGCCCATTGCGTGCATGGCAAGTCGCCTCCCACACCTTGTTGTAGGTTGAGGTGATTTATCAGCCTGCACCTGGGCTTGCTTCACATAGTGGGGTCTGACTGCATCCTGCAATGCAATGTTGGTTTTTGTTATTGGCATCGATTGTAAGTCTTATGTCAGAACCAGTAGCATAAATTGAAGCTCATGGGCCCGATGCGGAAGCTCCAATAGGACCTCCAATTATTGCAAATCTTTAATAGCAGTAGTTTTTTTCAGTAGAATAAAGGGACTTTTGGGGCCCGGTAGGCTCCAGGGCCAGGGTGTGATTGAAAGCTTTGCACCTATTGTAGTTAGCCCCTTGGTCAGAACCACTGTACTCATTAAACTAAGTGATACATTTTTTGATACAGGGTTTCTTTGCACCTGAATGACGCATAGATGACATCCAAATGCTGTGTTTTTTTTCACAGTCCCCTTTATTTATATTTATATATCAATTTTCATTGATATGTTGGATCAAAATCCAAAATGAGTCATGTTCTTTTGCAGGCAATCAGTCCTTAAAGAGGTTGTCCAGGCTTTTGAATAATCATATGAGTATCTAGGCTGCAAAATGTTGACAATTTGCAATATACATGCTGTCAACATTTTGCAGGGTTTCCTAGATATCACATATTTGCGGCTGGCAGGGAACGTCTAGGGGGCATGTTTGTGCATGTAAATGGAAGCTGGTTCTTTTTCCCAGTCTCCTAAAAACACGCCCCTCAGTATATTCACAGTATGGCAAGCCACCCCCAAGATCTTACAGCCCGCACCCTCTCCCACTTTCACTATGCCCGACCACCCCCAAGATCCTATAGCCCGCCTCAGCCCCTAATGTCACCACCAACCCTTATTGTCCACACTGCAGTCACACACTGTACCGCATCGGCAGCTGTGAAGGCAATTCGGTTCAGTGTGTCAGTGCAGGAGGGACCGCTGCACATGTGTGCTCTCGATGTTCTGTCCCTCCCAGTCCTGCGTAGCTGCAGCCGCGCATGTATAGTGAGGAGCCTGGGCTTCCAGCGGCGGTTTCTGTGCTTGCGTCCTCTACATAGTAGCAGGCGGCAGTTAGAGACGCCAGGGCGGTCTCTTCGCGCTCATTCAGGACAAGTTTAAGTGCAGTGGAGGGCTTCAATGGAAATGGTCAGTACATTGTAGGGCATGGGGAGGGCTATAGGATCCTGAGGGTGGCCGGGCATAGCGAGAATGGGAGAGGGGGCAGCTGTAAGATCTTGGGGGTGGCTGCCAAACTATGAATAGGGGAGGGGGCATGTTTGTAGTAGAGTAGGTGGAAACAACCAGTTTCCATTTACATGCACAAACACGCCTCCTAGACGTTCCCTGCCAGATGCAAACATGTAATATCTAGGAAACCCTGCAAAATGTTGACAGCAAGTATATTGCAAATTGTCAACATTTTGCAGCCTAGATACTCATATGAGTTATTGCAAAAGCCCAGAAAACCCCCTTTAAAGATGACCTGTCACCCCCCTGGTGCTTTCCAAAGTGAAAACACCACTGAATGCAGCGTGTAGAGACTTTGGCCCCAACTAGAGGACCACCAAAACTGGATTATATTCAGCCTAGGGTTTGGCTGAAGTATCAGAGACTATTTGAGGAAAATACCCAGGCTGCAACAGTTTGGTCACCTGGCTACAGACTTTTCGGTGCTTGGTTAGCTTCCTAAACTTGTTGGTGTGTGCCTGCCAAAAGCGGGATGCTGCTGGATTGGAGAAAGTGGACCTGGAAGCCCCGAGGCATGAGCAGTCTAATCCCTGGTGAGCAAGCGGAAAGGTGAGACTCTGTTGACTGTTACATTGTGTGTTTGCATGGTGTATGTTTTATGCCTTTAGTTGTTAGGGATCCGATAAAACCTTACCATTGTGTGGTTCCCAAACCATGTGTTGTCTGAGTAGTGTTCTGCCCACAGTTAAGGAGTTTAGACATTCAGTTGAGATGAGCTCTGGTCCATGCGGTCTTTCTAAAGGCGGTCGGGCCAGTGGCCAAGAGCACCCAGTTACCCCCGTGTCTCCAAAGGGTGAAATAAAAATCCCTAAGTCATTTAAAACATGGATTGCTTCAGACTGGTGAATATACTAAATATCACCTCTTAACAAAAGTGGTGGCAAATGTCTGTAATGACCCTCTACAGAATCGACTTACTAGCAAATTCAGGTCCAATTTTAATAGATTGGGGGATCCTGGCATGCCAAGTGAGATAATAAAGCCCTCCTCAGTGGGATAATAAATAACACTAAATCATAAGAGTGATTACTATTTGGTAACCGCTCAGAATAGTGTGCGGCGGTGCTGGATTAGTGTTGAGTGATATTACACATCTTGCTCTTTCAACTTACCTCTTTGAACCAGACTTTTGCTAGAAAGTTGGGTACTTTAGCAAGGCATAAGAGACCCTTGTGACCACAAAAAAATGCCAATTTGAGGCTGCCCACTCTTTTCTTAAAAAAGGGCAGCCTCAGACATTTGGTATGTACTCTTCAAGAGAAAGTGCTTGATCCAACATTGATGTAAAGGGGTGCTGTCACTAAGTCATCTCCTATTCATGACTGCCTAGGCTCCCAATGATCCCGAGAACTGGGGCTCTAAAGAGACCAGGCTGACAGGAGTGGAGGTTGATCATGTGCTCTACTGCTACCACGTTCATTCTTAAATGGAGCGCCAGAGATTGCCAAGTGCAGTGCTCGGCTGATCTTCGGGACTTCAAAAAGAATGAAGAGATAGTGCACACGATTGATCTCGGCTTCATTCAGCCAAGGCTCTTTAACGCCTTGGTTCTCAGGACTGGTGTGGGTCATGGTGATCCCACTACCAGTTATTGGAAACATATCCCTATTTAAGTATCAGTTTTAAAATTGTTGGGTCTATGGAATTCTTACAGATAGGTGTTCAGAAAATGACTTATTTTTTGCAGAAACAGCCCACTATTAGGTGTGCCCTGTAACAGTCATTGCAGATCAGCCTGATTAAAATAATTGCACATAATACCTGTTACAATCTGTGGATGTGAGAGGTGCAAACAAAGTTGTCCCTTTTGCTAATCTCGTTGACCACTTTATTAATGAAGCTGACAGTATTGCATAATGTACACTTCTGACAATGTACTGCACACATGACAGGTTCCCAATACATTTCTAATATACACTATTTAACTGCAATGTTATGTAATACTGTTGTATCCATTAAACCAAAGCAAAGTCAGAAATGTCAATATGTTCCTTTCCATAAATCCTCTTGTAAATGAAAGCATAACTGACAGCAAAAGACATGTAATGTGCCATACAATCTGTAGCATGTGGGGACGGATCATTGTAACACATGCTTCGAAATGACTTTATTCCTCCAGGGGCTATTAATATCAGCATTTGTCATGTCTTGATGATGCTGCTGAGAGCTCTTCTTCAAAGTACAGAATCTGGTCCACCAGAAAGCACTCATTTGCCCTAGAAACAAGCGTCTCCAGATGCTTCTTCACTTCTTTTTCACTGGTGTTATTTTGCCGTGCTTTTTTGATGTAATTGTAAACTTTTTCGAAGCAATTTTTTCCCATACTTTGTATAGCAGACCTACAAGACATATCACAGAGGAACATATTATGAGGCTGCACATCCAACAACTTTACATATGTTTTACCCTGTGCAAAATACCCAGTTGATACATGGAAACCATCAACAAGAAGCAATCAGATCTTATTATACCTATACTTTTTATCGTATTGGAATTGTGTCTTTTTTCCATTTCTTTTAGTACAAAAGAGAATTTGTTACAAGTGCATCTCAATAAACTGTAATATCATCAAAAAAGTTTATTTATTTCAATAATTCAATACAAAAAGTGAAACATATATTATATAGAGTCATTACAAACAGAGTAATCTATTTCAAGTGTTTATTTCTGTTAATGTTGATGATTATGGCTTACAGTCAATGAAAACCCAAAGGTCATTATTTCAAAAGATTAAAGTAGGAAGGATGAAGTGTTAAAAACCGTGCTGCCATATTCCACGAGACATGAAAGGGTTGATTTATTAGTCAACGTGTTTCAAGGCTCCCAGGAACGCCCTGAAACATCGCAGTATGACATTGATATTTTATTGTATTCTAATTCATTGACATGCACTAGTATATACTGTGATTCCTGTTAACCTAATATCAGTGGCGTAACCAGGGTCTGGCGGGCCCCGGTGCGAGATTTAGACCTCACATCCCTCCATATATCATAATGCAGCCTTATAGCCCTCCTTATAGCATAATGCAGCTCACAGGCCTCCTTATAGCATAATGCAGCTTCATATTCTCTCATATAGTATAATATAGCCACATAGCCTCTCCATATAGTATAATGCAGCCTCATGGCCTCTCTATATAGCATAATACAGCCTCATAGCCCTCCATATAGCATAATACAGCCTCATAGCTCTCCATATAGTGCAGTCTCAAAACTTTCCATATAGTGCAGCCTCAATACTCTCCATATAGTATAATACAGCCTCAAAATTCTCCATATAGTGCAGCCTCTAAACTCTTCATATGATGCAGCCTCAAAACCTACCATATAGTGCAGGTTCATAACTTTCCATATAGTGCAGCCTCAAAACTCTCCATATAGTGCAGTCTTACATATGCAGCCTTATATCTCTCTAACAGTGCAGTATAATATATCCAGCCTTATATCTCTCCATACAGTGCAGTATAATGTATCTAGCCTTATATCTCTCCATACAGTGCAGCATACTGTATATGCAGCTTTAGATCTCTCATACAGTACAGTATACTGTATATGCAGCCATAGATCTCTCCCTTCAGTGCAGTATACTGTATATGCAGCCTTATATATGACCATCTTCCCCTGATAACCCTCTGACCATACTGCACTCATTAAAAAAAAGCTAAATTCTGTACTTACCTCTCTCTGGTTCTCTTGCTGCTTTGGCGGTCTCCTGAAGTTTGAAGACGAAGGAGGAGGAGGTGCCAGCCTGCTGTATGCGGTCCCCAGTGGAGCGCAGGGCAGGAAGCCGGCAGGTCAGAGGAGAGGAAGTGAGGGGTGGGAGCAGCAGCAGGAAGTAGGAGGTTTCCCTCCCCTCCTATCCTCTCCCTGACACACGGGTCCAAAGCGGCCTGTGCTGCCACGCTGCCACATGGATATGGATGTGTGTCCTCCGGAACACACATTCATGTGAAGCGGGTGCATGGTGCTGCGATCACGAGCACAAGGGGCGGCTGGCTGCACGTACCCCACATAGGTCCAGGCCCCGTCGCAGCCACAACTCCTGTGACCTCGATCGTTATACGCCACTGCCTAATAGTACACACAACAGGCAGTAAACCTCACCTCCAGTCACACCTAACGATTGAATACAGTTAACCTTAATCTCTTCTCTCCTTTCAAATCATACTCAAGGTATTATGAGGATGTACGCTGCGACCACTGAGCCCCGTGATTGGTTGCAGTGGTCATGTGGAGTGGTCATGATGTCACCACTGCCGCCATGTCTACAAAGATCAGCGGCAGCAGATGAAGGGCAGCTGTTCATTTTTTACTTTGTTCCGTAAACATTGCCTCACATTATGATTCTTTAGGTCAGTAGGATTGTGGCAAGAGCAAACTTGTATTTTTTATTTTAAAGACTGAAAAATTCATACATACATAAGTACATACAATGTGTTCATTGCTTTTTCTTGCATTTTTGTATGAGGTGAGGCAACAAAAAGTGCACTTTTGTGGTTTCAGTAGCTATAAGTGCATCGCTGTAAATTAGAAGATCATCAAAAAGTTAATTCATTTCAGTAATTCAATACATAAAGTGAAATGCATATATTATATAGAGTCATTTCAGAGTGATCTATTTTAGTTGTTTATTTCTGTTAATGTTGATGATTACGGTTTACAGTCAATGAAAACCCAAAAGTCATTATCTCAGAACATTTGAATAATGAACACAAAACACCTGCAAAGGCTTACTAAGCACTTAAATAGTCCTTTAGTACTCAAATACAATAACAGTGCAGTAAATCAAACAAAAAACTGCCAGGCTAGACTTCAGGGAAGTAAAAGAACAGCGACAACTGACTTCCTTGGTAACCCATCAGAAATCCTGCAATCTCATTGGCGATGGGCACCAGAACACTTGTGTGCTGCTGTCACAGATTTATTTTTTTAGTGGTTAAATGTCAGTAGTCAGTGTTATTTCTGATTGCTGCTATTAGAGTCAGGGGCTGTCTGTATAACACAGCTAGCACTCATCCTGTAGAGAGCAGGTACCACTCCATGCCCCACACGTGACATTGGATGTACCAGGAAAATGGTTGTGACTAGGTTAAATCTGATTTTTTTTTTAAATGATAAATAAATAACTGAGATATATATAGTTTGAAAAGAGGGAACTATTCTACAAAATACCAATATACATATCTATTAATTCAACCAACCTAGGTATTTGCAACATAAATAGTTTAATAATGAAGAAGGGTAATAGGGTGATAGGAGGGTCAAAAACATATGGTACGGGGAGAATAGAAAGTAATGTGGTAGCAAGCAAAAAATGGAGGACAACGTCCACGACTGGCACAGCGAGTCTAGAAGCCAAAATCAAAGTCTAATGGTCTCTCAAGATTGAGTATGTATTTATCCAATCACCCCATGTTTCATATGCTTGTTTCCCAACCGTACACTTAGGGCTCAGACACACGGGTGTAGAAATCAGACGATTACAATGCGAGAAAATCTGGCTTTGTACTCTGACCATTGTTAATAAATGAGTCAGAACAGATGAACGTGTGTCTTCAGCTTTTATCTCATGCAGATTCTGGATGAGATAAATATAGCAATATACTGCGAGTAGATGTGAGTCTCCTGTGAGACTCGCCAATACAAGTCAGTAGGTGCGTTTGAAAAGATAAGAAATAAATCAGCAGAGAAATTAGAGGATTTTAGATAAAAAACAGAGGTTGATATTCATAAGCAAGCAATTACCTTGAATGTGACCAGAGAAGAATCCTTGTTTGTTTCTTAACAATGCAATGAAGCTATTGTACTACTCAACTTTGCACACAAGGTTAACCTATTGTTAGTGGCTGGTGTGCCGTTCCTTATTGCTATGGTGTATGTGTTATTTCATCAAAATATGAATTCAATGCATAGGCTTGTAGCACTGACGCCTTCTATTATGTCCTAACTGGTTTCAGAGCACATAGTGCTTAAACTAGGGATTACGGGGAGGGTATTCATTGTACAGGAGGGGAAGATAGTGATCAATACACTAAGCAGGAATAGAGGTACAGAAAAATACATAAAGTGTACGTACACTTATGCTAGAACCATCACCAACAGGATGGGGGAATTAGAATTAATATTGTTGGAAAAAAAATATGATATGGTGGAAATATCAGAGACATGGCTGGACTAGAGCTGTTAAAGGGCTGGGCTGTTAAAGGGGTCCCCCATCTCTATGATCCTATCCTGTTGTGGTAGGTGTAATAATAATAATATTAGCAAATACCCCCAATAAGGCCCCTTTCACATCAGTGGTTTTCGCTGATCGCGGCAGTTGCGGTGAAAAAAACGCAACTGCCGCGATTACCGCATAACGGCTGCACTTGCGGCACACTTGTGGCAAGCCCCATACAATGTCTAAGGGGCTTGCGGTAAGTGTGCGGCAGGTGCGGAGTGCGTTCTTGGCACTTGGGCAGGTGCGGCAGCGAAAAAAAAGCGGTATGCCGCGGTTTTTTTGCTGCCGCACCTGCCGCAAGTGCCGAAACCGCACTTTCCGCACCTGCCGCAAGCCCCATAGACATTGTATGGGGCTTGCCGCAAGTGTGCCGCAAGTGCAGCCGTTATGCAGTAATCGCGGCAGTTGCGGTTTTTTTCACTGCAACTGCCGCGATCAGCAAAAACCGCTGATGTGAAAGCAGCCTTAGAAATGTAGTATAGTTCTCCTGATAAGGAATGTCTTTACCTCATGTGCAGTGCATTTCAGGACTTTGGGTATCCATGGTTACGGCCACGCAGTTCATGGCAGAACACAAAAATCAACAGACAACCCTGGCACACAGACACCACTAAAAACTGCGGCAGGCGTCTGAGGTTGCTGAGCGGCGCTGGAAGAAAACACATTCACAAGAAGATACACAGCATTGAAACAAGCACTTCTAACATTCAAGTCAGCACTCACCACCACTAAACAGAATTACTTCCTTACCCTAATATCCTCTATGTCTCACAAACCCAGGCAGTTATTCAACACGTTTAACTCCCTCCTTTGCCCCCCACTGTCCCCTAATACTTCTCATTTTCTGCATAAGATTTTGCAACACACTTCACCAGCAAGATTGATCAGATCAGGCAAGTCTTTCCTACCCAACTACCACAACACTATGTATACCAGACTACTCCCCTCCCCCACTAACCCTCCTTCCCTCCATCACTGAAGGAGAACTCGCACACCTCCTCTCCAGATCACACTTCACCACCTGTGCACTGGACCCCATCCCATCTCACTTCCTCCCCAACCTCACCACCACACTATCCCAGCCCTAACCCACCTCTTCAACCTATCACTAATTTCTGGTACCTTTTCTTCTGCTTTTAAACACACAATAATTACACCTATCTTAAAGAAATCATCCCTCAACCCCCACCTCTACATCCAGATACCGTCCCATACCCTGCTTCGTTCACCTCCAAACTTCTTAAAAAGCATGCGTATTTTTCCACCTCTCAAACTTCTTTAAATAAGCTTGAACTACGTGTTAATGCTTACAGCCAAAGCTAACAGACAGTTCTCCATCCTCTCCTCCTTGACCTGTCCTCTGCATTTCATTTGATAGCGACCACTGCCTCCTATACAGATCCTCTGTTCCATTGGTATCACTGACCTTGACTTCTCCTGGATCTCCTCCTACCTTTCCAACCATACATTTAGTGCCTCCCACTCCCACACGACCTCCTTGCCCCATCCACTCTCTGTTGGGATCCCTCAAGGCTCTTGTCCGGGGGCCCTCTTTTTTTCCATCTATACCCTTGGTCTGGGACATCTCAAAGTCCCATGGCTTACAGTACCACCTGTATGCTGATGACACTCAGATCTACCTCTCTGGCCCTGACGTCACCTCTCTGCAGTCCAGAATTCCAGAGTGTCTATCAGCCATATTCTCCTTCTTCTCCTGTCACTTCCTAAAACTCATTATAGGCAAAACCGAACTATCATCTTTCCTCCATCTCACACACCTTCCTTACCTGATCTATCTATCACAATAAATTACATCACACTTTGCCCTGTACCTGAAGTCTGCTGCCGCGGAGTAACCCTTGACTTTTTCCTGTCCTTCAAACCGCATATCCAAGCCCTTGCCACCTCCTGCCCCTCCAACTCAAAAATATTTTCAGAACTGTCCCTTCCTCAACCCCCAATCTACTAAACTTATGCCCTCATCATCTCCCGTCTCGACTACTGCAATCTCCTCCTCTGTGGCCTTCCTGCCAACACTCTTGCACCTCTCCAAACTATCCTTAACTCCATTTCCCCTCTACAAATACCCTCCACTGGCTCCCAATTCACCAGCATATCCAATTCAAACTCCTAACATTGACTTACAAAGCCATCCACAATCTTCCCCCCATATATCTCTGAACTAATCTCCCGTTATCATCCAACTGGTAACCTCCGATCTTCCCAAGACTTCCTCCTTTTCCGCCACACTTGTACTTCCTCCTCTGACCGCCTGCAGGACTACACCCAAGCATCCCCATCCTCTGGAACTCTGCACCCCAAAACGTCCGACTGCCCCTACACTCGGAATCTTCAAGCGGGACCTGAAAACCCATCTCTTCAGAACAGTTTATAACCTGCAATGACCATGGTACCATCTCAGCACTACTGGTGCCGGCGCTCCACCACCATTGGACCCAGTGCTCCACCACTATTGGACCCGACGCTCTACAATCACCAGAGCAGACCGAACTCACTGTCTCTCTCCCCCACTGCACTGTAGAATCTAAGCTCGCAATGGCAGGGTCCTCTCTCCCCTCTGTATCAGTCAGTCACTGTTAGTTTGCTCATTGTATTTTTAACTTGTTTGTATGTAACCCTTTCTCACGTACAGCACAATGGAATCAATGGTGCTCTTTAAATAAATAAATAAATAAATAAATAATAATCTACTATATAATCTCCTAATCATCCTGCCCCCTGGCTCAATTCTGCCCCTGGATCCCCCTGCCCCCCCAGCTCCATCCTGCCCCCCACCCCAGCTCCATCGTGCCCCGCTCGCTGTCCTGCCCCGATCACTCTGTCCTGTCCCCATCACTCTGTCCTGCCCCGCTCGCTCTGTCCTGCCCTGCTCTCTCCATCCTGCCCTCCCGCCTCCATCCTGCCCCCCTGCATGCATCCTGCCTCCCCTGCATCCATCCTGCCCCCGCATCCATCCTGCCCCCCCTGCATCCATCCTGCCCTCCCGCATCCATCCTGTGCCCCGGCTCCATTCTGAACCCCCGGCCTCCCACCCCCCAGCTCCATCTGACCCCTCCCTCCACCCCCTGGCTCCATCCTGCCCCCCCCTGGCTCTGTCTTGCCCCGCTCGCTCCATCCTGCCCCCCAGCTCCATCCTGCCCCCCCCCGCATCCATCCTGCTCCCCAAAATCCATCCTGCCCCCCCCACATCCATCCTGCCCCGCTCGCTCCATCCTGCCCCGCTCCCTCCATTCTGTCCCGCTTGGTCCATCCTGCCCCGCCCCACTTGCTTTATCCTGCCCCCCTGCCACCATTTTGCCCCACCCCCATCATCATCCTGCCCCCCCCCCATCATCATCCTGCCCCCCGGCAGTTAGCGGTCATGTGACCGATGAGCTGATCGGATTCCCAGGTAACAACAGTTCCTAAAGGCCTGTAGGACCTAGAAGACGGAGGTGGAGTGAGCTGGCGGACAGGTGAGTATCCTCACTGAGAATTTTTTTTTATTTTTACTTTTACTGTGGAGGAGCGGGGGGGCCACGGGAAGCGGAGTATCGCCATATACCATAGTGCTGCTATACATGTACTATAATGTACCGCCATATACCATAGCGCTGCTATACATGTACTGTAATGTACAGCCATATAGTAAAGTGCTGCTATACATGTACTGCATGTACTGTAATGTACTACCATATACCATAACGCTGCTATACATGTACAGTAATGTACCGCCATATATCATAGCGCTGCTATACATGTACTGTAATGTACTGCCATATACTATAGCGCTGCTATACATATACTGTAATGTACCGCCATATACTATAACGCTGCTATATATGTACTGTAATGTATCGCCATATACCATAGCGCTGCTATAATGTACTGTAATGTACCGCCATATAGCATAACGCTGCTATCCATGTACTGTAATGTACCGTCATATACCACAGCGCTGCTATACATGTACTGTAATGTACCGCCATATACCATAACGCTGCTATACATGTACTGTAATGTACCGCCATATACTATAGTGCTGCTATACATGTACTGTAATGTACCACCATATACTATAGTGCTGCTACACATGTGTTGTAATGTACATATGCCATATACTATAGTGCTGCTATACATGTGCTGTAATGTACCGCCATATACCATAGCGCTGCTATACATGTACTGTAACGTACGGCCATATACTATCGTGCTGCTATACATGTACTGTAATGTACCGCCATATACCATAGCGCTGCTATACATGTACTGATATGTACCACCATATACCATAGCACTGCTATACATGTGCTGTACTGTACCACCATATACCATAGCGCTGCTATACATGTACTGTAATGTACCGCCATATACTATAGTGCTGCTTTACATGTGCTGTAATGTACCGCCACATACTATAGTGCTGCTATACATGTGCTGTAATGTACCGCCATACGCGATAATGCTGCTATACAAGTACTGTAATGTACCGCCATATACTATAGTGCTGCTATACATGTGCTGTAATGTACCGCCATATACTATAGTGCTGCTATACATGTACTGTATTGTACCGCCATATACTATAGTGCTGCTATACATGTAATGTAATGCACCACCATATACTATAGTGCTGATATACATGTGCAGTAATGTACCGCCACATACTATAGTGCTGCTATGCATGTGCTGTAATGCACCGCCATATGCTATAGTGCTGCCATACATGTGCTGTAATGTACCACCATTTACTATAGTGCTGTTATACATGTACTGTAATGTACCACCATATACCATAGCGCTGCTATACATGTGCTGTAATGTACCACCATATACTATATTGCTGCTATACATGTGCTGTAATGTAGTGCCATATACTATAGCGCTGCTATACATGTACTGTAATGTACCGCCATATACTATAGTGCTGCTATACATGTGCTGTAATGTACCGCCACATACTATAGTGCTGCTATACATGTGCTGTAATGTACCACCATACGCTATAGTGCGTAATGTACCGCCATATACTATAGTGCTGCTATAACATGTACTGTGATGTACCCCCATATACCATAGCGCTGCTATATATATATATATGTAGTTCACTCACATTGACTGAACTAGTTCTGTCAGTCACAGTATGTCAACTACATACATATTCTAGAATACCTGATGCATTAGAATCGGGCCACCATCTAGTAATAATAATAATAATAATATGGAAAGTCAGTTAGTTGCTTGTGGTTATAGCCTTGGATACCTAAGGTCCTGCAATGCCCTGCACATGAAGAAAAGACATTGCTTATCAGGAGAACTATACTACATTTCTAATGGAGGTATTTGCTAATGTTATTATTATTATTAAACTTACTACATAAGGGATAAGATCTTAGAGACGGAAATATCCCTTTAATTTACAGAGCTACAGTCTGTTCAGGAATGACCGTACAAATAAGCATCCTCTGCGTCTTATGGAAAGGTTTAATCGTATTCACAGACGTGGATTCTTTACTGTACGAGCAGTGAGACTATGGAACTCTATTCCGTATGATATTGTAATGAGTGATTCACTAATAAAATTTAAGAAGGGCCTGGATGCCTTTATTGACAATTAAAATATTGCCGTTTATTTATACTAGATTCTGTGATAGAGCGTTGATCCAGGGATCTAGTCTGATTGCCATATGGAGTTGGGAAGCAATTTTTTCCCCAAAATGGAGCTTATTTTTTGCTACATGGGAGTTTTTTTTCCCTTCCTCTCAATCAACATGTTAAGTTATTTGTTGAACTAGATGGATTGTCTAACTTCAACCTTAAAAAATATTCTGTGGCAATTTTTCTTGTGGGCATATTTCTTTTGGGAATTTTTCAGGTAACTGGATTCTCTATCTCATTACTGTCAGATCCAGAAATAGTCGGACAGTGATGCTAGTTTTGTATTTCAGCTGTTTACCAAAATATTTTCAAGATGCAGTGAAATAATCAATATGAGCTCAAAGTGAAAACTCTCATCTTTAATTTGAGGGTATTTGCATCTTAATTTGATTTATGGGTTGAGAAATCATAGCTCTTTAATATGTAGATGCCTCTTTTTCAAAGGATCAAACATAATTAGACAATTATTTAAAAAGTTCTTTAATGGGTTACATGAGCTATTCCCTCGTTAATCCATTCAATTGAGCAGGTACAAGGACTGGAGCTGATTCCAGGTGTGGAATTTGCATTTGGAGGATATTGCTGTGAATCCAGAGCATGTGGTCAAAGGAGCTCTCATTGGAAAAGAAACAGAAGATGAAATCCATTGGAGAGATAACAGAAATTCTAGGAGGTGTCAAATCAACAGTTTGGTACATTCTGCATAGACAAGATCACACTGGTTAACTTGGGAACTCAAAAAGGCTTGGATATTCATGGAAGACAAGAGTGGTGGATGATTGCATAATCCTTTCCATGGTGAAGATAAACCCCTTCATAACATCCACCCAAGTAAAGAACACTCTCCATGAGGTATTTCAGCATCTAAGTCTATTATAAAGAGAAGACTTCATGACAGCTAATACACAGGGTTTACCACAAGGTGTAAACCGTTACTCAGGCTTAAAAATGTAAAGGCCAAATTAGAGATTGCAAAAAAAATATCTAACAAAGCCAGTTTGGTTCTGGAAAAGCATTCTTTGGACCGATGAACCTGTACCAGAATGATGGGAAAAAGTAATATAGAGACGGCTTAAACAACTCATGATCCACAGCACTCCACATCCTCTGTAAAACACTGTGGAGACAGTATGATGGCCAGGCAAGTATGACTTTCAATGGCACTGGGTCATTAGTGTTTATTGACTATGTGACTGAAGATAGAAGCAGCTGGATGAATTCAGAAGTATACAGGGTGATCATTTCTGCTCAGGTTCAACCAAATCCAGCAAAATTGATTACACGGTGCTTCATAGTACAGATGGACAATGACAAGAAACATACTTTGAGAAGAGGCGTGGCCTGCGGCTCTATGTGAAGTCACACTCACAGGAGCTCCTGGTGCTTTATCCAAAGCGACGGACTTAATGACATTTTAATGCCATTCTGATTCCACAACTAGCTACCAGCCTAACCAGCTACCCGCAGTGACCGAACGAGGCGAGTTCTGATGAGATCTGATGAGGAGAAAGCCACACAAGGAGAACCCCATCTTCTTCAGTCTGAGGTAACGGCGCCATATTGGGCTCCTGCTGGCAGAGAAGATCATTCACGATTGTATTCTCCTTCATTGTTGACTGTTTCAGCGCTGAGGTACTGAGGAGACACAGATTCTACCTCATTATTAACTGTTTTAGCGCTGAGGTACTGAGGAGCCATATATTCTCCTTCACTATTAACTGTTTTGGCCCTGAGGTACTGAGGAGCTAAAGATTCTCCCTCACTATTAACTGTTTCAACCCTGAGGTACTGAGGACCTAAAGATTCTCCCTCACTATTAACTGTTTCAGCGCTGAGGTACTGAGGAGCCAGAGATTCTCCTTCACTATTAACTGTTTCAGCCCTGAGGTACTGAGGAGCTAAAGATCCTTCACTGTTAACTGTTTCAGCGCTGAGAGACTGAGGAGCTAAAGATTCTCCTTCACTATTAACTGTTTCAGCACTGAGGTACTGAGGAGCTAAAGATCCTTCACTGTTAACTGTTTCAGCGCTGAGAGACTGAGGAGCCAGAGATTCTCCTTCACTATTAACTGTTTCAGCCCTGAGGTACTGAGGAGCTAAAGATTCTCCCTCACTATTAACTGTTTCAGCGCTGAGGTACTGAGGAGCCAGAGATTCTCCTTCACTATTAACTGTTTCAGCCCTGAGGTACTGAGGAGCTAAAGATCCTTCACTGTTAACTGTTTCAGCGCTGAGAGACTGAGGAGCTAAAGATTCTCCTTCACTATTAACTGTTTCAGCACTGAGGTACTGAGGAGCTAAAGATCCTTCACTGTTAACTGTTTCAGCACTGAGGTACTGAGGAGCTAAAGATCCTTCACTATTAACTGTTTCAGCCCTGAGCGCTGAGGTACTAAAGGAGCTACAGATTGCATTCTTCTTCACTGTTAACTGTTTCAACGCTGAGCGACCTGCAAGAAAAGGTTCGGACGGGAAGATCGCTTCTAGCAAGTGGGGTTATCGGGCCCCCCACGCAAGCCAGCTTCGTAGACCAGGATTCCAAGATCCACGGCGCGATTCCCTTCACCCTTGGTCATCCAGGTTTCAGATAAGTACTGTATTATTCTAAATATTTCTCTCTGCAAAACACAGCCTGAGTCCACGAACCTCCCGATTGTTCCTGATACTGGGGGACTAATGCCCTCCAAATCCAGATCTACTTCCAACACAGACCATTCTGATAAGAACATGGAAGCGCAACAAAGCAGATCCAAGAGCAAAATACCTACCATGGCACATAGCCCTGGTAAAACCTTTAAGGGAAGAGATCATCCCACCAAAACCCTACCACTAACTGAAGAATCAGACCCTCATGAGGACTCGATGCTATATGAGAATTCCCAACATAGTTCAAAGAGGAAGGAGATAGACTTCCCCCCCGCCAACACATTGAATCGCCTCCACAGGATGAGGCACAATCACAATGCAGAAGCCCAGCGAGGCAAAAAATCAAAGTCACTCAAGCTGAGAGCGAAGTCAATCGCATCTTGGATCCAAACCAAATTCCTGACAAGAAATTTCTCCTTCAGCTGTTCTCTTCATTAAAGGAGGAGATGAGAGAGCAATTTACAGATGTGAAAGCATCAATTAACGCCATAAACTCAAGATTAGATAAAACTGAAACTGATGTAGACAATTTAAAGAAAGAGATTAAAGCATGCCGTACTGAGTTGTCTAAAGCCAAAGGTGACATCAAATACCTCTCTGACAAACTTATTGACAGAGAAGATCGTGACCGTAGATCTAACTTAAAAATTAGGGGTGTATCAGAACAGGTTAAGTCACACGAATTGATTCCTTTCATTAAAAATCTGACAAAAAAATTGATCCCTTCTCTGCCAGACATAGAGCTTTCAATAGAAAGGGCGCATAGAATCCCTAAACCTCCGCGCTTCCCTGAAGACGTCCCTCGGGATGTTATTGTAAAATTCACCTTTTTTCAGACAAAAGATAAAATAAATAATTATACCAGACAAAATGGCCTCCTGCCTGCCCCTTACGACTCCCTAAAAATATACTCTGACATCTCCAGAGAAACTGCTATGAAGAGACGATCCTTGAGACCAATCACTGAAGTTTTAAGGAAACAACAGATAGCCTACAGATGGGGTCGCCCTACTACCTCTGTCATATTCTACCACAAACAAAAGCAGATCACAATAGAGGACTCCACGGAAGGTTTAAAACTCCTCAAATACCTTCACATACATGAGTAACTCTGCCGACTTCCCTATTGTTGGCATTAAAACTAGCACCAAAGGCCCCACCGTTAGCCCAAGAGGAAGACTCACATCAGTTCCCTGGAACTCTTCCTTCCCATTACGATCTAATTCGTATTGTTTACATTCTTTCTTGTATTCTTGTTGTATTTTACCCAAGTACCTCTTTACCTCCGTTTCTTCACCCAAACCCCCCTTACCCTCCCCTTATCATAAAGCTTTAGTATAATTCCTTGACTAGCACAATGGCACTAAGATTTATGTCACTAAATACAAACGGACTTAATTCGCCGCAAAAACGATTCAGCTTATGGAAGGAGATGAAATCAAATCGTGTTGATATAGCGGGTATCCAAGAGACTAGATTCCCCTTACAGAACCCTCCCAAATTCACCAATAAAAATTTTCCTCACATATACCTATCGTCCAACCCCAAAAAAAAAGCGGGAGTAGCATTAATTATCAAGGACTCACTGAAATTTGAAGAGCTCGAGCTTATTAAAGACAACGAGGGAAGGTACATAATCTTGATTTGCAAGATCAATGACACCACCTATACACTCGCGAACGTTTACACGCCTAATAATGGCCAAATCACTTTCCTCAGACGTCTTTTTGCCCTAATCCATGAAAAACAAAAGGGGACACTCTTAATTTTTGGGGATTTTAATGCAGTCCCGAATCCCCTATTAGATTCTTCTAATAAATCGAGGAATCTTAATACTAAACTTGACCCTCTCTTACAAAAGGAAGAACTCTTCGACGTATTCCGATGCTTACACACATCATCTGTGGAGTTCACCCATTATTCCAACTTGCATAAATCCTTCTCTAGAATTGACTTAGTTATAACTGACATTCATTCCCTATCTAAAGTTAAAACCATATCCATTCTCCCAAGAACGTGGTCGGATCACTCCCCCATTATTTTCGAATGTTCCAACTGCCCCCCCTTTAATGCACATTCCCCATGGAGGGCCAATTCTTACCTATTCACTCACCCTCAATATAAAACAGAGATTCAAGAATCACTCAAATTATATTTTAAAGAAAATGAAACTCCTGAGGTATCCTTATTCACACTATGGAACGCCCACAAAGCGACTATAAGAGGGTCACTAATTTATTTAAATGCGAAACACAAAAAAGCTCAACAAGAGGACACGAAAAAGCTGATCCACCAAATCTCCACCTTAGAAAGAGATATCTTGGCAGATCCATCCGAGAGGAAACACAAAGATCTTCTTGAACTCCGGATCCGACTGAAATCTCTTCTTTTATCAGATTATGATAAAATGGCCCGTATCTCCAGATCAAATTTCTACTCTAATATGAACAAGCCCTCCAAAACCTTCGCAAATTTGATTAAAATCCATAGATCTAAAACTTGTATCCACCAGATCAGGAACAAACAAAACCACGTGGTTAAAACCCCCGTGGAAATCTCTAGAGCCTTTGTAGAATTTTATAAAAGCCTCTATAATCTCAAAAATGATCCATTGGAGCATCAACCCACAAAGCAGAATATTAAGTCCTTTCTGGATTCCATTACACTCCCGACCCTTACAGAGGACACCCTAAATAGACTCAATCAACCTTACACCGAACAGGAAATAAAAGATATTATCATTAAACTTAAAAAGAATAAATCCCCAGGCCCTGATGGTCTCCAAAATGAATACTTCATAGCTTATGAAAGTTTACTTACTCCCTACATCACTAAATTAATTAATTCTTTATCCAATAACAATCAATCGGTTCCGCACGAGATGCTTCAAGCATTAATTTCAGTGATTCCGAAAAATAAAGGAGATAGAGAATTGGTATCTAATTACAGACCCATTTCTCTGCTCAATACTGACATTAAAATTATCTCTAAAGCAATTAATGTCAGACTGCAAAAAATTATCCCGCTTTTGATCCACCAGGACCAGGTGGGTTTTACCCCAAAAAGAAGCTCCACTGACGCGACGAGAAGAATTTTAAACCTGTCAGCTCACGCTGAATCCTCTGGAACCCCTATGATAGTGGTCTCTGTCGACGCAGAAAAAGCGTTCGACAGAGTCCACTGGGGATACCTATTTGAGGTCCTGCACAAATTTGGAATAAATGGCCCCATATTTAACTCCATTCAAGCCTTGTACACTGCCCCCTCGGCAAGGTTACTCACTAACAATCACTTATCTGCCCCATTTATGTTGACTAACGGCACAAGGCAAGGCTGTCCCCTCTCGCCCTCTCTTTTTAATTTATTCATTGAACCGTTGGCCGAAAAAATCCGATCTCATCCGCAAATCACTGGTATTACTCTGAACAGCGAATCCTATAAAATTAGTCTATTTGCGGATGACATAATTTTAACTCTCACAGATCCAATATCCTCAATGTGTAATCTCCTTTCCCTCATGGAAGACTTCACTAAGGTCTCCCACTATAAAATAAACATCGCTAAAACGCAAGTACTTAGTTATAACCTCCCAGACCAGATTATTTCCTCCTTACAACAAAATAATGGTTTGGATTGGGAGAAGAATGTGTTGGATTATTTGGGAATTATAATTACTAAACCCATATCTCATACTTATGAATCCAATTTAGGAAAGATATACAAAACTGTACAAATAGACCTAACTAATATTTCCAAAACTGAGTTGACATGGTTGGGCAGGATAGAAGCGTATAAACTATTCATTTTACCTAAACTACTTTATATTTTTCGCTCGATCCCCCTCCAGGTCAATTCTAATTGGTGCAAAAAACTTCAAACCCAATTATCCAACTTCATCTGGGGAGGGAAAAAACCCAGAACTGCTCTTTCTACTTTAGAAAAAAGCAAACCACATGGTGGTTTAGCTGTGCCCAACATATCGGCCTATTACCATTCGGCGTTGATCAAACTGAGTCAGAATTGGTGGGGTTCGGAGGAGACTCCAAGATGGATAAACATAGAGAAAGCATTTCACCAGACGGCAGATCTCCATGGTCATTACTCTCCTATCTGTGTGACAAAAACAAGAAGTTACCCTCTATGCCTACATTAAAAGCAACCATACGCGCATGGAGATGCCTGACCATGAAATCACAAGCATCAAATCGATTGTCTTCTCCTTATTGGATTCCTTTGTCTCTCCTACCAGCACTCTCGTCAGCTGTAGATATCAATACATGGACTATTAGCGGTATTCACACCTTGTCTGACATACTCGATGAGGATACACAACTTAAATCCTTTACAATCCTGCAGACCAAATTTGGCTTACCAGAGGAAGAATTCGGAACTTGGACCAAAATCAAACGTATACTCAACAAAAACAGTCTCAATCTTAACCTCCCGCTAAACATTACCCAGCTCTTCCGTTTCAACCAGTTGAAGGTTTTCTGGTCTTTCAAATCCATTTACAGAGAATGGATTCTTGACTCTGCATACTCGATCACTCCCAACATTGAAGCCTGGAGTAGAGAACTTCAAGTCCCGCTCCTATCAACTTAATTGAAGAAACATTACAAACTGTGCTCAAAAGTCTCTCATGTGCAACTTTACTTGAGTCCTATTACAAAACCTTGACCAGGTGGTATTTCACTCCCACAAGACTTCAAAAATTTTCTAACACCTTGTCTCCTTTGTGTTGGAGGAACTGCGGTCACCCTGGCTCAATGTCACATATATTTTGGGACTGTCCTTCCCTTCGTCACTTCTGGGGAAAAATTCATCTACTTCTTTGTGATATAACTGGACTTAATTTAGATCTTACTCCAGAACTTGCATTGCTATCAATAGGAATCAACGACATACCTTCAGACCTCAGAGCCCTTATAGTGCACATTCTCATTGCGTGTAAAAATGGTATTGCAACACGTTGGAAGGACCCGGATCCACCCACGCTTGATGCAGTTTTGGGGACCATCGCATCACATAACTCTTACGAATATATGCACTCTCTGAGAAATAATCTCCAAGCAAAATACAAAAAGAAATGGACGCCATGGAACCAATTTTTCTATCAACAAGATGTCCCTTTTACTCGGACCTGAATTGACTCCTTTCCAATTTGCTTCAGAATAGTCTAGTCAAGCATAACTGTGAATCATTTCTCTCCCTTTCTTCTCCCCACTGCCCTCCTTCCCAGTTCACTTTCCCCCCCTCCCTGTTTGGAATTATCGAGAATACCGAACTTTCTTATTGTTTATTGTTTGATATTTTCCGTTATCATCATACTATTGTAACATGTATTTTTTTTATTTTTTTTTTGATCATCCTATTGTACCGTCATTGTTAAGGCGACCTTTGTAAAATTGTGTATAACCAAATAAAAATGTTGAACAAGAAACATACTTTGAAATTAACTCAGGAGCTTTATAAAACAAAGAATATTCTGCAATAGCTGAGTGAATTACCAGACCTTAACCCCATTGAGTATGCATTTCACATACTTAACACAAAACGTAAGGCAGCCAGACCAACAAACAAGCAACAACTGAAGTCAGCTGCAGTAAAGACCTGGCCAACCATTACAAAGCGGGAAACCCAGTGTTTGGGGAGATCTATGACTTGCAGACTTCAGACAGCCATTAGGGGTAGTGCAGAAACCCAACAGCAGATGCAATAGTAAATGTAATAATGCGACAGACTGTTCTGCCTAGTACCCCCTGATGAAGCTAATGTGAAACGCACATCAGGTATTGTTTTTGCTAATTAGTAACTGAAAATGTGAAATGCATCTCGGGTATTGTTTTTGCTAATTAATTACAGAAAAATTATACTCATTAAGTAATTTTTGGTTATTAGTCATTATCTTTTATCTTGATGAGTTATTTATTGGTATGTATCTTTTTTGGAACTGTATCAATTGTATTATTCTTTGCTCATTTTAGTATGTTTTTTTTTATCCAGTTTTGGTTTATTATTCAGAAATCCAATACCTTTATAGTATTCACTACAAAGTATTAAAAATGACCGTTTTGCTTATTGTAAAGTTAATTTGTCCAGTTACTTTTGAGCCCCCGAAATGAGGAGGCATTGTAGAAAAATGGTTGCAATTCCTAAACATTTCACAGGATAGTTTTGTTCAAGTGCTTTAATTAAACCTGAAAGTCTACATTTCAATTGCATCTCAGTTGTTTCATTTGAAATCCAAAACAGTTGCATACAGAGCCCAAATCACGAAGATTCTGTCCCTGTCCAAATATTTCTGGACCTATCTGTAGATATAGAAGACGATATATGCAGTGAAATCTTCTTTGGAATAGTGCTAAATGTAACTAACAGCTGTACTGAAAGCAGAGTTTGGCAGATGTATTTTTTACCTTACAGGCTGCAGCAGTTGTGATACAATCAAAGTTCTTACATGCAATATGAAACAGAGCTGATAAAGCTAACCCTACCCACACTACAGCTGTTGTGAGGTATACTGCCAATGCTATAGGTGGCCGTGATTTGCCCACAGATGGAGATCTGATGTGACGTGAAACCAGATAGTTTCTCCTTGGACTTGGAATCTTACTTTATTCAAAGGGCTGGTTTCACAGGATGGCCAGGAAGAGATGCGTGGGACTGACCATTCATATTCCTCCCATGGGTGTGTCTCATGAGATATAGTGAGACCTTGTGTATCACAAGTCTGTGATGTAAGTAATGTCCTGCAAATTCCTGTTTGGACCACATGGCAGACATGCATGTCTGAGTGTGGAGCTGGCTTTAGCTCCTGAAAGTCCAGGAAACAACCAAATACAAGAGGGGTGGGGGACAAGAGGCGCAATAGTGCCCTATCACTAAAGACACTTAGATGTCAAGGTGGTGCTGTGGATCCACTCACCTGGTTCAGTTGTGGTACCCACAACTGGTTTGAAGAGCATCAATAAGCAAGCTGTTGCAGGACCTCCACCAACCCACTCACACGTGATAAAAACCAAAAGAACAGAGAGTTCTATTGCCCAGATAGTTTTCACGCATTTACTGTCCACACTAGTGTATATTGCAAAAATAGAGGTTTTATTATATGCAGTGGGTACAATAAATAACGTGCATAAATAGAAATTGACAAGAGTTTAAGGTATAGGAGGGAGACAATGACAAGTAGGCATAAGCAGAGGGGACAGTAAAATAAGGTCCAGAGGGGTAGTTAAAGTGCAAATGCTTTTTGTGCAAAGACCAGGGTAGTAAAGTGCAGTTCAGCCCTAATGGGTCTGATCTAGACCCTTAGTCTATAGTGTATATATAGAAGAAGCACAGATTTAGTAGCTTACCCATGAACCTAGTAAAGGGGTCCTCCAACTCTGCCTACTGGTCCAGTAGCCCCGACACGTGTTTCGCGTCGGCTGCTTCGGGGGGCTAGCCTGGTCTTTGCACAAAAAGCACCTGCACTTTAACTACCCCTCTGGACCTTATTTTACTGTCCCCTCTCCTTATGCCTACTTGTCATTGTCTCCTTCCTATACCTTAAACTCTTGTCAATTTCTATTTATGCACGTTATTTATTGTACCCACTGCATATAATAAAACCTTTATTTTTGCAATATACACTAGTGTGGACAGTAAATGCGTGAAAACTATCTGGGCAATAGAACTCTCTGTTCTTTTGATTTTTATGATGTTTATTGAGTAGTCTGCCCATATCATGGTCAAACCTGGTTCCATATTTGTTCTCAACCCCTCACACGTGGTAACGTCCAGAGAAATGTTGGGATAGAGGGAGGAAGGTGCTAGGTTGTGCACCGAAACGCGTTGGAGTAAAGGAATAAAGGAAAAAAATTGCTTGTGAGATCCTAACTTCCATGTGAGTGTTTTTTCCTTTGGACATAGCAGCGCGGACCATCATACACCTCTTCTATCCCAACATTCCTCAGGAAACAACCAAAGCTTTTGAGGATCTGGACTCACAACAGGTGCAGATACGAATCAAGTCCAAGGACCTGGTGGGTGATCCCAGTGAGTGTCTTCCTGGATGGCAAGACTGACTGGAGCCAGTCTGAACCCTGCTGAAGCCTTTGAGCAGGTAAAACCAGAGTGGGACTTTGTATATTGACTGTGATCAGGGAATAAACAGTGCAGATGTATCCGCAATGGAAACAAACAAAGGTTTCTTGGCACTAAGCGGACGTGTCAGCGGAAGTAGCAGTCGCTACATGGATTGGTGTTTTCTGTAAACGCTGAAGTACAATGCATACTAAGTGCTGATATCTGGTCTAAGTATGAAAATAAACCAGATGGACTATATTTTTTTTTATAAAGAACCATTGCTGTGTTTATGAACTGTACAGCTAAGTGAGTGTATCCCAATGTAGTAATTGAGTGCTACCTCCCACTGTCCATGTACATAGTCTATTGACAGTCAGCTGCTTATCAAAGGAGGGGCATGGTCAGACAACTGTTCATTAGCCATCTTGTCATAGCAGTGATAAGGTCCTAGTGATAACATCTTCCTTATAAGTAAACAACAGCACACAGATTGATAAGTGAGACATCACTTAATTCAGTGTTTTAACCCTTACATCATGCTGTCCTGAGATAAAATAGCAAACACCTACTGATAGATGTCCTTTAACACAACAAAAGTCCATTAATCTATATAGTCAGGTCTTGAGTCACACTTATCTGCATTCCGATATCATTTTTATTCAAAGTATAGCTGAATGTATAAGTGAAATTAATACATCTAGTCTTGGATCTGTGTAGCTACGCATGGAAATAAGTTTTATATTTGTAGCAATGAGGAGGTTTGGATTATGTTTTAGCAATGAAGACATATCATAATGAAGGAAACAGGATGACAACAAATGACAAATGTATAGAAAAGCAAAACATTGCGCCTATAAATTGTTCGTGTTAGTAGTTATATAAGAAGCCATTTCATTGACATTTGGCAAAGCTGAGCTGGCAAAACCCTTAAGATTTCTCGTCGTGCCGTAAGCATACCTTAGGCAAATTATGTTCTATTTCAGTAAGTAACTACCATCACTATACAAGCCAGGAACAGTTGGCAGCTACAATTGATTTGATGTACTAGAGAGTTAAAAGGTAAATGCAGATCACCAACCCTATAAAAAAAGAATTATGCATGTAATGTCCAGAATCATCAAGATATTTCTTTCCCCAAGGACACGAAGAAGCAGATTGTACTTAGATAATGAGCATATGCTATGGACTACAAAGACATGAAATTAAACAGCAGAAGATGCAAGGACAACGAATAATTTCTATCGGTAAGGAGAATCATCATCGTTTAACAAATGCCTACACATATCCAACATACAAGATAAATGATTAATAAGTTAAAAATAAAGTGATACATAAATATATCCATTAAAACACTCTGTATAGGCACACTGCACTTGTGAAATGTGAAACTATTATTATTATTACTACTATTATTAGTTGGGATTTAATCATTTATTTATTGCAATATTCCTACGCATAGTGTTTTTAATGTACCTATAGTTTTTAACAGCTAATTTAATATTAGGAAAAATGTTGATTACTCTAGAATAAAACATTGGATTGCAGATATTAAGGTGTCATTTTTTCAACTTTCTATAACCTACATGCCATATAGATGGTTAGGAGGGTGGGGGCCTACTATCTTCCATTCACATTACGTTGGGCCGATTAAACAAGATGTTGAAAGTTTATAATTAACCCTTCATGACCAAGTACGTATAGATATGTCCTTGTCCGTCCCCCTTCCCCTATGCGAGCTCACGCACTGAGCTTGCATTCTCCCCCACCATTTCAGCTGATCTGATCAGCTGAAATGTGTACTAACAGCACTGATCAGATCCGCAAACCAATAGATGCTGTTAACCCTTTGGATCATGCTGTCAGTCACTGACAGAGCAATCCATAGCACCGCGCGTTCCCCGCCATGATCGCAGGACCTCTGAAGCATTACAGGACCTCCTTCTGCTATCTTGGACAGTCAGGATCCTGTAATGAATCCTTCCTGCTGGTGATCTCCCAGTAGGTAGAAAGAAAGCAGCAGAAAGAGGTATTTCTGTTATGAAAAGAGCTGCCGCAGCTGGTCTCCACATAGGAGAAGTGATCAAAATGTGCAGCACTGAGGACTTCTAGTGGGCCAAGTAAAATAAAGAAAAAAATGTTTTACAATATGGAAAAAACAAAAAAGTTCAAACAGCCCCTTTTGCCCCTTTGAAAATAAAACTATTAGGCTACGTTAACACATTGCGTATTTTTGCGCGCACTTGTCAAAATACCAATGTGCTTTTGTCTTCCAGCAAAGGGAATGGGAAATTCACTTTGCGTGCAGATAGTGCGTAAAAATATGCAATGCTTTTATAGGAAAAAGCGCCTGCGTAAAAATAAAATGTCGTCGGAGGGAAGCATTTTTCTTTCTTTTTTAAACTGGCCTTATTTAGATTCGCAGTCATACTAATAATGGAATCTATGCTTCACTGTCACCTCCCTTTTGTAAAACCTGTGCAAAAGCACCCATATTATTTCGGCAAAAATACACGGCAAAGATCAAAGCTACAATAACGCAAATTGTAACTATAAAGAAATAAAAATTAAATATTTATACGGTGTTCAGATTCCAATATCAAATAAAGCAGAATTACAGCTCGAAACTGTATGTAAAAAAAAGTCAACGCCAAATTATTTTTTGTTGGTCACCGCAATTCTTTCAATTCAGTCCCCTTGATTAATTAAAAGTATACCGTATATACCGCTATAAGCCCCAGTTATTTCAGCCCAAAATTGGGCTGAAAAGTCCCCACCCCTGGCTTCGCGGTCACTGATACTGTACAAGGTATACGTACGTGCCCCCACATCGATATACAGCCCCCCTTCGTTAGCAATCTAAAGGAATGTTATACTAACATCTACCCTTCCGCCCGACTCCCTGGCTCATACACCACTAGGGACTGCGCGTATTCCCATGGGGAGCTGTGATACCACCGGTCAGGGCTGTTACGGCTGGGTCCACCTCAGGCTTAACCGTCATAGGTTTCCAAGGTTTGGGGCAAAATAGGGGTGGATCCGGGTCGGCTATAAGCGAGTAATACCGACACACTACAGATTGACTAATCTCAGAATATTGAAATGTCTTTTGCAATTAGTAATACACCAATATATCTATCACAAATAAACATCAGGTCTGTATAAATGTAGTGACTAAATCATTAATTTGAGAATATGAAATATGAATGATATATATCTTTGCGTTTTAATTGTTGAAAACATAAAACATTTGGAACTTAGTCATCAGTGATATGACTATGGACTCATCCCAATCAAGGACATGTGACAAATCAGTTTACATTAGTCAACGGGAAAACCAAACAACAATATCCTTTTCATTTTTTTTGCAATTACCGCACTTGGAAATTTCCATTCAAATTGGAAATGTGTCATCAGTAATATAATACATATATCATTTAAGTCTATAATTCATCAGTGCTACATCATTTACAACACTGCCTTTGGAGCTACATCTAAATATCCTACAGTCTTGAAAAGTGGGGGAAACCGGAGTCGCCAGGGGAACCCACCAAACACGGAGGATCAAACCCTTGAGATGGTCCAGTGGGAGGGAATTGACCAGGCCAGCGCTGATGTTGATGCCTAACACGTAGCCACCGGGACCAAAGTACACACTTTCCTGCAAAAGCAAGTTCATAGCTATATTGTCTGAAAAACAAGTATGCTTTTGGGAAAAGCAGGACAAAAAACACACGGGGGTAAGGGTAGATGCAGATCTACAAGATTAAAGGCCATGGCACGCCCAACAGGAAACAGGAACTTTAAATAGGAGCTGACCCTCAGCAATAGGCTGGGGACAGCAATTCAAGCGCACACCCTCCATCTTACAAAACTGGGGAAGGTGTGGCGGCGCGCACCCTAGGCACAGTCAGAACCCATACAGCATAGCCAGCACAGGAACCGATGCCCAGAGCACCTGGCAGCGGCTGCAAGCCTAGACACACGTGGAAAGTCATGCACCAGCTGCAGAGGACCTCACAACCCGCAGATAGCTTCCACAGCGGGAGCCAGGGTCCACACATGGAAGGTAAACAGCGGAGCACTGACACTACAACACATGTGCGGCTACGCAGCGGAGCTGGGAACTGAGCCGAATCCTATCCAGGTAACATACTACAGTCTCCCAGCTGGTCAGGGGGGAAGGAGCATTGGGAGACAGCGCAGTAACGCCGAGGGAACCAAGACACCAGACCACCGACGTTACAGTATCCCCCTCCTCAGGCCCCCTCTTCTGAAAACCCAAAAGAAAAAAGTCCCACAAAAAGTTCAACTGGGTTAGGCGGTACGTCCCACAGGTCACAAAAAAGGCAGCAGAGTCCATCACTCGAGTGATCAGAGCCGCTGACCACACGGGGCTCGAGCAATCTAGTCCACATACCAAGTGGGATCCGGGGAATGTCCTGCAGTCCACACTGCTCAGCGGAGTCCATGACTAGAGCCTACTGTCACGGTCGCGCTCGCGACCCAGGTGGTAATAGGTAAGTGGACCCACTGGACCACAGGGGAGACCCGGGCCTGCCCAGACTAGGGAAGAACAGCGACTGGGTTCTGTGGCAGCTGAGCACGTGGGCAAGGTGGTAACCTGCAGGACATGACGACACCGCACACTTCAGGTATAGCAAAAGGTAATGTTTGCTGAACAAGAACACAGTGCAACATGTAAGACAATAAGCCCGATTCCCGATTCCACACATCACGAATAAGGGAACAGGCCGGACTTCAGGACACAGACGGAACAAGGAGAGCACCGGTCCAGGAACTCGGCTGGTCAGATCCAAGAACTGCAGGCAAGGCCGTCATCGGGGATCAAGGCTGGAGACTCCCCAGGAACACGGAGGAGGAGCCCGTCCAGGCACAAGAGCGGAACCGACTCAGACTACACGGAGTGGACCACCAGGACTATGGACATCCATCTGGACACAGAACACCAAGGACACGGAGCATCGAGGACTAGGAACATCGAGGACTAGGAACATCGAGGACTAGTAACAGAGGACACCAGGCGGAACCTCGGGGTCATCTCGGACACCAGGCGGAACCTTGGGGTCATCTCGGACAAAAGGCGGAACCTCGGGGTCATCTCGGACACCAGGCAGACAGCGGTCGTCATCAGGGACACCGACAGGCAGCAGTCGTCATCAGGGACACCGACAGGCAGCAGACGTCATCAGGGACACCGACAGGCAGCAGACGTCATCAGGGACACCGACAGGCAGCGGACGTCATCAGGGACACCGACAGGCAGCGGACGTCATCAGGGACACCGACAGGCAGCGGACGTCATCAGGGACACCGGCAGGCAGCGGACGTCATCAGGGACACCGGCAGGCAGTGGACGTCATCAGGGACACCGTCAGGCAGCGGACGTCTTCAGGGACACCGGCAGGCAGCGGACTTCATCAGGGACACAGACAGGCAGGACGTCATCAGGGACACAGACAGGAAGGACGTCATCAGGGACACAGACAGGATCAAGGCTGGAGACTCCCCAGGAACACGGAGGAGGAGTCCGTCCAGGAACAAGACACAGGCAGGAATCCACATACAAGGCAAGGACGTTGGAACCAACACAGATAAGACAGGTCCAGGGACACAGACATCAGCTTTCCCAGAACTGATTGCAGGCAGAACAGGAGCTGTAGACAAGGCAGACCAGGAGCAGCATGTTGCACCAAACACACAGGGCTAGGTTAAGCAACCTAATGAGAGGCTCTGGCGACGCCCAACAGGAAAGAGGAACTTTAAATAGGAGCTGACCCTCAGCAATAGGCTGGGGACAGCAATTCAAGCGCACACCCTCCATCTTACAAAACTGGGGAAGGTGTGGCGGCGCGCACCCTAGGCACAGTCAGAACCCATACAGCATAGCCAGCACAGGAACCGATGCCCAGAGCACCTGGCAGCGGCTGCAAGCCTAGACACACGTGGAAAGTCATGCACCAGCTGCAGAGGACCTCACAACCCGCGGATAGCTTCCACAGCGGGAGCCAGGGTCCACACATGGAAGGTAAACAGCGGAGCACTGACACTACAACACATGTGCGGCTACACAGCGGAGCTGGGAACTGAGCAGAATCCTATCGAGGTAACATACTACAGTCTCCCAGCTGGTCAGGGGGGAAGGAGCATTGGGAGACAGCGCAGTAATGCCGAGGGAACCAAGACACCAGACCACCGCGTTACAGGCAGGCCCTGGCAGGACGATACCTCTGCACCGGAGACCGGAGAAAAGTTGTCGGAGGGTAAGTATTTGATTCTTTCTTATTTTTCAAACATTTGCCTTTATTTAATTTAGATTTTGCAGTGCATACTAATACACTGCGAAATCTAATGGGGGCTGTCACAGATGTCACCTGCGCCTTTATGGGGTGAAGAAAGCACGGTGTGTGAAAGCACCCACGTATTTTTTTGCATCTGAAAAGCGCGGCGAAAAGTGCGTGCAAAAAAGCGCAACAAAATATGCAAATGTGTGAGCGTAGCCTTAAAGAAATAAAAATATACACACATTTGGTATCGCCGTGTTCAGAAATTCCCAATTTATCAAAATATAAAACCAATTACCGTATATACTCGTGTATAAGCCGAGTTTTTCAGCCCAAAAATTGGGCTGAAAAGTCCCCCCCTCGGCTTATACACGGGTCATACGGTATGCTGTGTGGGGGGGGGCTGTGACCGGGGGCTGGAGGAGGCAGGAGGGGGCCGCGGTGACCGCATGCGGTCACGTGGGGCCGCCTCATTAGTGCAATGAATATGCACGGCATCCCCCCGTCCATCAGCGGCGGGGGGATGCCGTGCATATTGCACTGCACAGCCCCCCTCCTTAATATGGCTCCCCGGTAGTAATAAACAGCCCCCCCTCCTTATCACGTCCCCCCAGGCTGCGGCAGCTGTTAAAATAACAAACACTGTATACATCACCTTCCGACGCAGCTCTCCGCTCCTCCGGTCCTGTGCCCTCCGCTCGCCGGCTTCTTCTTCCTTGATGTGCCGGTGTCATGTGACCGGGCGCAGGAGATGACGTCATTTCCTGCGCGCGGTCACAGAAGTCGGCACATCAAGGAAGAAGAAGCCGGCGAGCGGAGGGCAGAGGACCGGAGTAGCGGAGAGCTGCGTCGGAAGGTGATGTATACAGTGTTTGTTATTTTAACAGCTGCCGCAGCCTGGGGGGGACGTGATAAGGAGGGGGGGCTGTTTATTACTACCGGGGCTGCTGGATACTACACTGGGGCTGCAATACCACTGGGGCTGCTGTATATAGGGGCTGCAGTACCACTGGGCTGCTGTATACAGGGGCTGGATACTACACTGGGGCTGCAATACCACTGGGGCTGCTGTATATAGGGGCTGCAGTACCACTGGGGCTGCAATACCACTGGGGCTGCTGTATACAGGGGCTGGATACTACACTGGGGCTGCAATACCACTGGGGCTGCTGTATATAGGGGCTGCAGTACCACTGGGGCTGCAATACCACTGGGGCTGCTGTATACAGGGGCTGTATACTACCACTGGGGCTGCAATACCACTGGGGCTGCTGTATATAGGGGCTGCAGTACCACTGGGGCTGCAATACCACTGGGGCTGCTGTATACAGGGGCTGTATACTACCACTGGGGCTGCAATACCACTGGGGCTGCTGTATATAGGGGCTGCAGTACCACTGGGGCTGCAATACCACTGGGGCTGCTGTATACAGGGGCTGTATACTACCACTGGGGCTGCAATACCACTGGGGCTGCTGTATATAGGGGCTGCAGTACCACTGGGGCTGCAATACCACTGGGGCTGCTGTATACAGGGGCTGTATACTACCACTGGGGCTGCAATACCACTGGGGCTGCTGTATATAGGGGCTGTATACTACCACTGGGGCTGCAATACCACTGGGGCTGCTGTATATAGGGGCTGCAGTACCACTGGGGCTGCAATACCACTGGGGCTGCTGTATACAGGGGCTGTATACTACCACTGGGGCTGCTGTATATAGGGGCTGCAATACCACTGGGGCTGCAATACCACTGGGGCTGCTGTATATAGGGGCTGCTGTATACACCACTGGGGCTGCAATACCACTGGGGCTGCTGTATACAGGGGCTGCAATACCACTGGGGCTGCAATACCACTGGGGCTGCTGTATATAGGGGCTGCTGTATACACCACTGGGGCTGCAATACCACTGGGGCTGCTGTATATAGGGGCTGCAATACCACTGGGGCTGCTGTATATAGGGGCTGCAATACCACTGGGGCTGCAATACCACTGGGGCTGCTGTATACACCACTGGGGCTGCAATACCACTGGGGCTGCTGTATACAGGGGCTGCAATACCACTGGGGCTGCAATACCACTGGGGCTGCTGTATATAGGGGCTGCTGTATACACCACTGGGGCTGCAATACCACTGGGGCTGCTGTATATAGGGGCTGCAATACCACTGGGGCTGCAATACCACTGGGGCTGCTGTATATAGGGGCTGCAATACCACTGGGGCTGCAATACCACTGGGGCTGCTGTATATACGGGCTGCTGTATACACCACTAGGGCTGCAATACCACTGGGCTGCTGTATATAGGGGCTGCAATACCACTGGGGCTGCTGTATATACCACTGGGGGCTGCTGTATATTATACTGCTGGGGCCTGTATACCACTGCTGGGGGCTGTATACCTGTGCTGGGGTCCACCCTCGGCTTATACGCGAGTCAATAGATTTTCCCAGGTTTTGGGGGCAAAAGTAGGGGGGTCGGCTTATACACGGGTCGGCTTATACACGAGTATATACGGTAATCAGCTCTGTAAACTACGTAATGTAAAAAAAAAGTCCAAACGCCAAAATTATGGTTTTTTGGTCACCGCAACATTGCGATAAAATGCAATAACGGACGATGAAAACATCACATCTTCCCAAAAATGGTATTATTAGAGATGTCAGCTCAAGATGCAAAAAATAAGCCGTCACACAGCCCCAGATCCAAAAAAAATTGAGAATGCTATGGGTCACAGAGAATGACGCAAAAGTGCAATTCTTTTTCTTTAAGAATTCAGAATTTTTCACCACTTAGATAACATTAAAAGATATACAACATCAGATTCCAATCTCAAAATGAATATTGAAAAGTCTTTTGCAATTAGATAATATAACTACAATATATCTATTCCAAATCTTTTTTTTTTTTTTTTTTTATTTTATTTTCAAATCCATGTCATTGTATATAGTTTAGTAAATGTTGTCTAAATCATTAATTTGAGATATATGTAAAGATGAATTGATATATATCTTTGTCGTTTTAAATTGTAAATGCAAATAAAAACATTTTGAATTGATAACATTAAAAGTATACGTGTTTGGCATCTAAGGTCTCATACCAATCAAGGTATCATGCTGACAAATCAGTTTTACCATATAGTGAACACGGTGAATAAAAAACCCAAAAAACAAACATTAATTTCATTTTTTTTTTTGCAATTTTACCGCACTTGGATATTTTTTTTCTTGTACAATATATGGTAAAATAAATGATGTCATTCAAAAGTAATACAGTCAATAAAAATTTTGCACCCTTTAATCTTATCTTTTTTTTGTTTAAAATTTTTTTTGCAACAGCTTTTCATGTGATAGTAATAATTGAGGAACAGTATATTCAGATTGAATTAGGTCTTTGTACAACAAAATGTGAAAATGCTTATTGCAAATTTGACAGGTGCCAAAGTATGGCAACCCTTCTGATATTCAATGATTGAATACTCCTAATACAATTTTACTGACTTACTGAAGCAGAAATGGTTTGGTAACCTCATTGAGCTTTGCAGTGCTAACCACTGAGCCACCGTGCCCCAAAGTACAACTTATCCTGCAAAAAGCAAGTCTTCATATGCTATATTGTCTGAAAAACAAAGTTATGGCTCTTGGAAGAAGGGAAGGAGAAAACAGAAAAACAGAAAACAGCCGGGGGTGAAGGGTATGATGCAGATAGTAGAGATTCAAAGTGCCTTGATCTGGCAGCCACAGAGTATCAAAGTAGCCGATAGACTGGGGTCCAGAGAATGTTTTTGCTCAACTCTAGTTGTACCTAATGAATTCTCTAATGAACAGGATATTAATGTTTTCATTCCTCCTTGGTAAGGGTATCATACCGTCTTAAAAACATTCACTTTGTTTTTATAATAGAATGCTACTAACTGTCAATATTCCCGACACATGGTTTTCATGTGGTTAAAGCCATAATCGGTGAATAAAATGACCTGAATCCAAGCCAGGGCAACTATTAAAATGAAAAGTTGAAAGTGACTGGAGTGGCAATATAACTATATCATACCAATAATTAATATTGCATATACTTAGATGTAAATCATACAAATTTTGCTCGTTCTTAATATTAGGGTTTCACAAGTGTTATTATTCTAAACATTCTGAGCCGTTGGGAAGATTATCCGCTTTCCTTTAAAGTCACTTTCAAAGCCAGTAATTAAGCTGTGACCTCAGAGGCAAATGTTGATTTAATATGCACATGGAAATTACAATTCTGACAACTAATCAGTGCCAAGAGACGCCCAGGCTCAACAGCAGCCAGCAGCAAAGCAGGTGTTATAAATATAAACATCTGCCATATTGGTAGTAGAAGTGACACTTAGGCTAGCAAGACCTTGTCCGGCTAAAATGCAGATGGCGTTGAAGAGTTGTAGGTAATCTGCATGCCTATTATATTTCAAAAAAGTATTTCTTTAAAAAAAAAAATAACAATGTAAAGTAATAAATACAGTAATTATTTTTATGAACACTTCTTAAAAAAAAGTTTTTTGCATAAATGAAATTAGCCCCATGAATTTGTATATAGATCATTACAGATTTATTTGCCCAGACCACAGTGGGTTATGATTGGAGAAGATTACAACAAACAGGATTCCGGGCACCACATGGGCGGACTGCTCTGCTCTGACAGTGTAGAGCAGCGGGGAATGACAGCCAACTGAGGCTGAGAAGACGGTGGTGCTCCCTCCAATCCTAGGCGCCAAGCATATTCATTATAACAGTAGGAAATAGAGGGGCACTCACCCAATGCAATCTTCAAGTGCTTTATTAAATTACCGGTGACATATTGCGCTGTCGTCCAGTGTCTCCTGCACTCCTCCCCGCCCCTCCTGCACCACCTTGCCATAATATGTCACCGTAATTTAATAAGCACTTGAAGATTGCATTGGGTGAGTGCCCCTCTATTTCCTACTGTTATAATGATTATGATTGGGAGAGGTCACCAAACTCCACTTAGAGGAACTCCTATCTCTCACCACTGTAATCCAATTTTCCTTTTCTATGGAAAATGCCAATCCAAAATTATTAAGAATATTGAGACATTTAAGACAAATCGGTTATAATGTTCAACAACGTTACAGTGGGGGAATTAAGTCATTTGATCCCTTGCTGATTTTGCAAGCTTTCCATCTGACAAAGACATGAACAGTCTATAATTTTAAAGGTAGGTTAATTTTAACAGTGAGAGATAAAATATAAAAAATAAAATCCAGAAAATTACATTATCTAAATTATATAAGGTTATTTGCGTTTTGCAGAGAGAAATAAGTATTTCATCCCTCGGCAAACAAGACTTAACCTTGCTGTTTTGCATTTACTATACACTTGATACTGTTTTGGGTCAATATGACCCGACCTATCAAAATGTTGATTTTACCTACTGTGGTTTATTTGAATATATTTTCATTATTAAACTGTATGTGAACATGTTTGATCCTAAACAAATGAAAAATGAAATTAAAAATTAATTATTATTTTTTTTTTTAGAAAAAGGTTACACGGGCTGTTTGCAATTATGTTCGCTTTATAGCATTCTGCACACAAATAACAAACAACTTTAGATTTGTACTACTATAACATGAAATCTAACTAAATATAACTTTGTGTTAACATGTTTTATAAAACAACAAATTAAAAATATTGAAAACTTTAGTTTTTCTTTTTTATCTCTAAAAAGGTGAATAGGTTGATGCATTTTTACAGTGAACACAATAATAAAACACACGTCCTTTACATAGATATTTTGCACACACAGCACATGTCAGATTTGTTTTATTGTCACAAGAAGATGGATAGAAGCAATATATCCTCCTTTGTTGGCTGGTAGATGTGCTGGTTGAGGCTGTGGAGTCTCTTTCTTGAGCATGCTGCTGGACACTCTTCACAATGGCTGCTGCTCCTTCACATCTGGGGTTTACTTTTCTGGCTTCGATATACGACCTAACTATGGATTTTCCTAATTCTTAAGAAAAATTCTTCTTGTAATGTTGATGCGGTATGAGGAATTCACAAAGATAAACTTTAACTGTATTTTATTCATTTCTTTTCATTCCTCTTTCTCCAGCATACAGCATAACGGTAATCATCAGCATGCTCCAAAACTAAATGAAACTTAACTTCCCACCCCTTTCTTCTCTCTACCCATAATCCATTGGATCTAGTCTTCTTAAAGAGACAGATCTAATTATTGTACATTACATCATCCCCTTTTTATTTTTTTTACAACCTAGAAGAAGTATACTGACAATGTAACGATGTGAAAGATGTCCAAAAAAAAACATATATCAGTTTTGTTCTATTTGATTGATTTAAATCAGAAAAGAAACACAAACAACAATACATTCTTCTCTCTTTTACACTTCTTCAATAAGCCGCGATGGAGCCCTCCTTTCTCGTGTTGGATAGCGTCTAGGCTCAGTGAGTGTGTCCATTATTGATGAATTTTCACTTCCTGGTGGTTCTCTCCATCGTCAAGTACCAAGTCTTCCACCGAAGGTAGGTCATTACCATCATTTTGCGGTATGATTTTAAAATGTGATGAATTTCGAGTTATGAAGTGTCCATTTCGCTCAGCCGTGACCATGCTGCCTTTCTTTTCAGTAACATTGTATTGTGCAGGATTATATGTAGCTGAGGTCTTGTTGGTTGATTTTTGACGCACGACGACAACATCCCCTTTTTTCATGGCATTTGGCTGTGCCCTTCGTCTTCTGTCTGCATAATGTTTCATAGCTTATTAGAAGAATCTGCTGATTGCACAGAGGAGTCACTTGGTGAGGGAGGACTGGTCACGTCAGGGATACGTATGTGCAAAGTTTGCTGAACAGTAGATGAGCTGGAGCAGCATTACTAGTAGAATGTAGCGTATTGCGATAATTGCACATGAATTTGTATAATGACTGTTTCAGCGGGGTGCGCTCCAGACTCGCTGCTTTGATTTTCCCCATAGTGCGCATAAAACGTTCTACTATACCATTGGCTTGCGGCCAGCAAGGTGCAATTTTCCTATGACTGAAAACCAAGAATCCAGAAAATTGTGTAAACACATGTCCATTGAACAGAGGTCCATTGTCTGTTTTAACCACTCTTGGAATGCCATATGCGGAGAATATGTCATCCAGTTCTGGTATGACACTAGTAGCAGATATTGAAGATATGAAAGAAATGACAGGGTACCTAGAGTATTCATCAACTGTTACTAAAATGTATTGGCCATTGGGTAATGGTTCATATATGTCGACTGCCTCTTCCTCCCAGACAGCAGTGTGTAGCGGAGACATTTGTAATGGCTCTACATTTGATGATGGAGTAATTAACTGACAGGTGGAGCAGTGTCTAATTTTCTCTTCCACCAATTGATCCATGTTTGGGAACCACACTTTTTCTCTGACTAATTTCTTTGTACCAACAATTCCTAGATTAATATTATTATTTTATTATTATTAATAGGTATTTATATAGCGCCATTAGGATACATGGCGCTTTACAATTTAGAGGGTAGACAGAAACAGGAGGTCGAAGACGACCACAAACGACGACAGAGATGACATATCACAATTAGTCTTACGGGTACAACAGGGTCGGGGATCCTGTTCACGAGGGCTCACAGTCTAAAGGGGGTGGGGAGGGAGACAGTAGGAGGGGAAGAGGTGAGATGGTGCAGTGGATAGGGTCTCAGTGTGTGTTGTAGGCTTGTAGGAAGAGGTGGGTCTTCAGGTTTTTCTTGAAGGTTCCCAGGGTCGGGGAGTGTCTGATGTGATGGGGGAGGGAGTTCCAGAGTCTGGCAGAAGCACAAGAGAAGTCTTGTGTGCGGTTATGGGAGGTGGAGAAAGCATGGGGTTGAGAGGAGGAGTTCTTGGGAGGAGCGCAAGTTGCGCGACGGGAGGTAGCGGGAGACCAGGTCGGAGATGTAGGGAGGGGACAGGTTGTGTATGGCCTTGTATGTCAGGGTTAGGGTTTTGAAGCGAGATCGCTGGAGGATGGGAGCCAGTGGAGGGCTTGGCGAAGAGGGGAGGCGGGGGAGTATCGGGAAGATAGGTGGATGAGTTGGGCAGCAGAGTTGAGGATGGTGTGGAGAGGTGCAAGGGAGGAGGCAGGGAGGCCGGTAAATAGGAGGTTGCAGTAGTCCAGGCGGGAGATGATGAGGGCATGGACAAGTGTCTTAGCTGTGTTGTGGTCAAGGAAGGAGCAGATGCGGGCAATGTTTTGTAGTTGGAGTCGGCAGGCGGTGGCGAGGGCTTGGATATGGGGCTTGAAGGAGAGGGAGGATCGAGGGTTACCCCGAGACATTTGGCATGGGGGACGGGTGAGAGGGTGCAGTCTTGACGGGGATGGATAGGTCAGGAAGGGGGGGAGCGTTGTGAGGGGGAAAGAAGATAAATTCTGTCTTGTCCATGTTGAGTTTGAGGAAGCGGGTGGAAAAGAAGGATGCAATGGCGGATAGGCAGTGAGGAATTTTGGATAGAAGAGAGGAGATGTCGGGGCCAGACAGATAGAGCTGGGTGTCGTCGGCGTAGAGGTGTTATTTTAGGCCGTGTGACTCGATGAGGTTGCCTAGGCCGAGGGTGTAAATAGAGAAGAGTAGTGGTCCCAGGACCGAGCCTTGGGGGACACCTACGGAAAGGGGGTGGGGCGAGGAGGAGGTGTGGGAGTGGGTGACGCTGAAGGTCCTGTCCGTCAGGTAGGAGGAGATCCAGGAGAGGGCGAGGTCAGTAATGCCAAGATATTCAAGGATTTGGAGTAAGAGGGAGTGGTCAACAGTGTCAAACGCAGCAGAGAGGTCGAGAAGGATGAGGACGGAGTAGTGTCGTTTGCTCTTGGCGATCAGAAGGTCATTAGTGACTTTGATTAGGGCTGTTTCGGTGGAGTGGTGCGGTCGGAAGTCGGATTGAAGGCGATCGAAGAGAGCATAGGAAGAGAGGTGGGAGGAAAGTTCGGAATAGACGTGTTGTTCAAGAAGTTTTGAGGCAAACGGGAGAAGAGATATGGGGCGATAGTTGGAGACTGTTGTAGGGTCGAGGGATGTTTTTTTTAGGATGGGTGTGATTAGGGCGTGCTTGAAGGGTGAGGGGAATGTGCCAGATTTGAGTGATATGTTGAAGAGGTGTGTCAGGACAGGGATGAGGACTGTTGTAAGGTTAGGGATAAGGTGGGAGGGGAGTGGGTCAAGGGCGCAGGTGGTGAGGTGTGATCGTGATGGAAGGGAGGAGAAGTGGTCCTCAGTCATGGGGGTGAAACTGCATTTGGGTGGGGGGGTATAGGCTGGAGGTGGGATGGGGCGAGGGGAGTGATGACCTTCATGTGCTATCTGTATGACTAAGTTGCACAAAGTCTTAGGTACAACCAGTTTGGTACCTCAAAGAATGAGGTGTTCTTCATTGACCGATAATTCCTCCCGTACACTTGAGAATAGTTTTAATTCCTTCAGATCAATCTCAGACTCGGGAAATTTTTCTTTTTGGATTTCATGCCACCTTCAATTTTCTATGATTTGTATTAAGACACATAGTGTCTTGTCTCTCGTTGTTGCATTCACAAATTGATCAATGGAGAGTGCTTTTGGCACTGCATGAGCTGTAATGAAGCGTATGTATTCTTCAATGGAGGAACGCTCAGGTGAGGCATCAGTGATAGGATGTCTTGAGAGATAGTAAGCCGGATTGCTGAACTTTCCAGGTTTATGAACAATTTTGTAGTTATAGTCCTGTAGACGTAGACCCCATCATTCAATGCGTGCAGGCATTTTAGCTGTGAGATTTCCAAATATCTTAAGGAGTGCTTGATGGTCTGTGACAATAGTGAAAGGAGCTCCATAGAGAAATAAGTGAAAATGATCACATCCCCAGACAACTGCCAAGCTTTCTTTTTCAGGTTGTGAATATTTCTTTTCAGTGTTTAAGCTTTAACTTGCATAAGAAATGATGTGAGGATCTTGATTGTTATCCTTATATTGTGCTAAAATAGCACCCTGCTCCACGGACTGGCGTCCACAATTAATGCGGTTCAAAGTGCCGGATCAAAATAAGCCATGGTAGTGATTGAGCAAAGTTCATTTTTAATTGTTTCAAATGAGGTCTGACAATCTTGGGACCATTGAAAGACACAATTTTGTTTTGTACTCCCTTAATGGGGTGCTGATAGTTGAAATTTTTTTAATATATCTAACACAGTAACTTGCCAAGAAAAGAGCGTATTTCACTGTCATTTTGTGGAATTGAGGCTGTTTTGATGGATTCTACTTTCTTAGGATCAGGTTGTACTCCTTTCACCAAGAAGATGTGACCAGAGAACTCTAATGAATTTCGCATTTTTCCTTGTTTAAAGTGAGTCCAGCAGAGAGAAGGCATTCGAAGATATTATACAGAGCATGATTATGTTCAGCTTGAGTTTTACCAAACTCCAGTATGTCATCACAGTAATTAAAGGCATGTGTTGAATGACGCTTCTTATTGCATCTTGAAAGAGCTCTGCTGCTGAGCAGACTCCAAAAGTCAATCTTTTATATCTTCTCAGGCCAACATGCGTGGAAATTGTTGTCAAGTATCTGGATTCTGGACTCAGTTCTAATTGGTGATAGCCTTTATTGAGGTCAAGCTTTGAAAAGATGGTCGCTCCATTTAATAAATGAATGATGTCATCAATCGTGGGTGAGATATGTCTTTCTCTCTAGATAGCGGGGTTGGGTAGGTGCATGTCAACACACAGTCTCACCTGCTCAGGAGTCTTTGGTTTTGGAACTACCACAAGTGGAGAAACCCACGGAGTGGGACCTGTAACAGTTTCAATGAAGTCCTCATTAGGGATGGGCGAATCTACTCACTAGGACTCATTACTCGGCGAGTAGTAAGGGACTCGCAGGACTCGGTACTCTGCGAGTTTCCCAGCGTTTACTCGCACGAGTCCAATGCAAATCAACGGCAAACGCTGACAAAGCTAGGATTGCCATTGTTTGCATTAGACTCGGCTACTGTGCCAGTGATAGCAGGGAAACTCGCAAAGTAACTGCTGTTCCTTTGCGAGCCGAGTCCAGCTGTCTTCTCTGTGCAGCTCCAGGGTCCTAGAGCCCGCCTGCTCACAGACATGATGTAGCAGAGCTGAGATTGTTCTCAGTCTGCTCATTCCCTGTGCATAGACATCTATATCTATGCACAGGGGATGTAGCAGAGAGGACATCGCGTTTTGGACTACGTCGGACGGAAGAGGATTTTTTTAATTAAAGATGGAGTCCCTAATGGCTTTTTTTTTTTATTTCAAATAAAATTTTTTCTCTGTGTTGTGTTTTTTTAACCCGTTATTGGAGATTCTTAGTGGCTGGGTCAAACGTGGCCTAACATTAAGAATCTCAGGCTTAATACCAGCTTGTATAACAAAGCTGGTATTAACCCCTTTATTACCCAGCGTGCCACCGCCACCAGGGCCGCTGGAAGAGCGGGGTTCAGCGCCAGAGGATGGCGCTTCAATGAACGCGCCATCTTCTGGGGCGGCTTCGGGCTGCAATTTGCAGCGGGGGGTGCCCAGAAAGCTTGGGCATCCCTGCGCTGCGGATTCCAGCCCCCAGCTGCTTAGCTGTACCTGGCTAGACATAGCAATTGCGCGGAGCCCCACGCATTTTTTTTTAATTATTTCATGAATTTCAGAGTCAGAGTCTCAGAGTCAGAGTCTCAGAATCAGAGTCTCAGAGTCAGAGTCTCAGAGTCAGAGTCTCAGAGTCTCAGTCAGAGTCTCAGAGTCAGAGTCTCAGAGTCTCAGAGTCAGAGTCTCAGAGTCAGAGTCTCAGAGTCAGAGTCAGAGTCTCAGAGTCAGCGTCTCAGAGTCAGAGTCAGAGTCTCAGAGTCTCAGAGTCTCAGAGTCTCAGAGTCAGAGTCTCAGAGTCAGAGTCTCAGAGTCAGAGTCTCAGAGTCAGAGTCTCAGAGTCTCAGAGTCAGAGTCTCAGAGTCAGAGTCTCAGAGTCTCAGAGTCAGAGTCTCAGAGTCAGAGTCTCAGAGTCAGAGTCAGAGTCTCAGAGTCTCAGAGTCAGAGTCTCAGAGTCAGAGTCTCAGAGTCAGAGTCTCAGAGTCAGAGTCAGAGTCTCAGAGTCAGAGTCTCAGAGTCAGAGTCTCAGAGTCAGAGTCAGAGTCTCAGAGTCAGAGTCAGAGTCTCAGAGTCAGAGTCTCAGAGTCAGAGTCAGAGTCTCAGAGTCTCAGATTCAGAGTCTCACCCTCAGAGCCAGAGTCAGAGTCTCAGAGTCAGAGTCTCAGAGTCAGAGTCTCAGAGTCAGAGTCAGAGTCTCAGAGTCAGAGTCTCAGAGTCAGAGTCTCAGATTCAGAGTCTCACCCTCAGAGCCAGAGTCAGAGTCTCAGAGTCAGAGTCTCAGAGTCAGAGTCAGAATCTCAGAATTTCATGAAATAATTTAAATAAAATGCGTGGGGCTCCGCGCAATTTCTATGTCTAGCCAGGTACAGCTAAGCAGCTGGGGGCTGGAATCCGCAGCGCAGGGATGCCCAAGCTTTCTGGGCACCCCCCGCTGCAAATTGCAGCCCGCAGCCGCCCCAGAAGATGGCGCGTTCATTGAAGCGCCATCCTCTGGCGCTGAACCCCGCTCTTCCAGCGGCCCTGGTGGCGGTGGCACACTGGGTAATAAAGAGGTTAGGGCCAGCTTTGTATTATCAGCTGGCCCTAAGCCCGAAATTTATGGCGGTCACGCCAATATTAGACATGACCGCCATGAATTTCTATTAAATTGTTTTAAAAAAACACAACACAGAGAAATTTTTTTATTAGAAATTTTAAAAAAAAGCCATTAGGGACTCCATCTTTAATTAAAAAAATCCTCTTCCGTCCGACGCAGTCCAAAACGCGATGTCCTCTCTGCTACATCCCCTGTGCATAGATATAGATGTCTATGCACAGGGAATGAGCAGACTGAGAACAATCTCAGCTCTGCTACATCATCTCTGTGCACAGACATTCATGTCTGTACACAGGGAATGAGCAGACTGAGAACAATCTCAGCTCTGCTACATCAGGCAGCAGGCGGGCTCTAGGACCCTAGAGCTGGGGCAGCCAGCACACAGAGCAGACAGGACTCTTATCTGTGCGAGTTTCCCAGCGATTACTTACAAAGTAAACGAGTCCAATGCAAATAAATGGCAAAACTAGGATTGCTTCAGGCTGAAGCTTCCGAGACACATCTGTGATTTGTAAATCTCACACTACTCGCTATTACTCGCTTCCCCATTCATTAACATTGGACTCGCTAGACTCGCAACGAGTAGCGAGTCCTGTGCTCGGACTCGCTAGAGTCAAGCGATTCCGAGTAATTTAGGATTCGCCCATCACTAGTCCTCATCCATGAGGAATTGAAGTTCTTTTTTCTACTTCTTTCTCAGGTGAAAAGGAATGCGCCTATGTGGTTATACTGGACGAACACTGACATCCACATGAAGATGTACTTGAGAGTCCTTTAGTTTCCCCAAACCACTAAATAGGGAGGCAAAACTGTTCACCATGGCCTGTACATCCATATCTGCTGGGTCAATTATGGTATGAATAATCTGGATGAGACCTAGATTCAAGGCAGTGTGATGGCTGAGAAGACAGCCTGCCGATACTTATAATGTGTGAAAAGTGGTTTTATGCCTGTTTTCTTTATATCTAATTTTCGTGTCAAATTGTCCCCTTGTAGCTAGAGGTGTTGTAGATCCATATCAAAAGATTTTAGTATTCACTTGCTGTAAAACTGGCTTATTTTTTAATTGTTAATATGCAGTACTGTCTATAATATCCACTGAAGCACCCGTATCTATTGTAAAGGTGATATTGTTGTTGCAGATTGGGAGTGTGATGCAGGGAGACTGTTCTGAACCAGTGGCAGAGGTGGTGAACACATAGTTTTCCACCCCAGACATTTCTTCTGTGTCTTGATTTACCATTTTTATATTTGCGGGCTTTGTCAGAGGCAGAGAAGACTAGTAGGGTGCTGACTTGCAAACAGCTGCAAAATTATTCCCTTTTCCACATTTACTGCATGATGTCTGTCATATAGGTGGACATTTGTTCAGGTGGTGAGGGAAATCCTGTCCACATCTATACCATTTCCTCTGTTTCAGGGTTTCCTTGTCTTGTGTATTGTTATGCTTGAGATTATGCACATGTAAATTATCCCCATTCTCCATTGCAGTAGCCTGATGATCTGCTGTTTCTATAGCATGGGCCATTTTGAGTAAATCATGTAGAGAGAGATCCTGCTGCAGAGCTTTGCGCCTTATGTTATTGGATGAGCAGGTGACAATTACTTGAGTTAGAATTTCATCATCTACATTGGTGAATGCACATCCATGTGCTAGCTCTTTCAGCCGGGTGACATAGGTGTCTATGGATTCTCCCGGAAGCTGCTTAGCAATTCTGAACTTGTATCTTTCATATCTGATATTTTGTTTGGGGTTGAAGTAGTCAGTGAGAGCTTTGGAGCAATTACTGTATGTGTCTGTATCAGCCGCAGGTAAGGTGCTGTAAACATCATAGACTCCTGTGCCCCTGCAATGCAGGAGCAGGGCTTTCTTTCTTTTCTCCTCTTTTATGTCCACGGCTTCTAGAAAGTTCTCAAACCTGTTAAGCCATTTTCTCCAGTTATGGAGATTAATGACATCAGTCATATCAAACTGTGGGAAGGTATGCAAGTATTCAGCCATGATGGACTCTCTGTGGTAATATCATGTCCAGCTTTCTGTCTTCTCGATTACTTATTACATTGTCATGGTGCATTGTGCTCATTAGAATTACATGTTTATTTTTTGGGGGGGGACCATAACACACAACTGTTGTATCTCCAATAAAGTAAAAAGTAGAACTTTACACATCTCTTTTGCTAAGGATACCTTGCGGCAGTTCTGCCTTGTTTTTCCTTGTCGTACCCAGCATGGTAAGCTGTCTTTTTCGCAACATTTGGCCCAATTGGTAGGATGTGAAAAAGTTGTCACATTTGACAAGTGAAACTACTTGTGTCCTCTCTCATAGAATTGAAAGAGAAATGACTGGATGAGTACTTGCTCACTGATAAGAACAGTGAAACGTCCACCCTTTTGAATAATGAGATGAAGTACACAGGAAAACAAATACATTTTGCAGGGAGAAATAATTAGTGACCTGTTGAACAGTATAAAATGTTATCGGGTCATATTGACCCAAACAGTACAAGTGTAACAATCAGTGTGTAGCAAAAGTATACAAAAAAACAATACTCATAGTAAGAACCCTTCAAATGAGGAATTAATCACAAGTTTCAGATCCGCATAATAAATAATCTGCAGAGTCTCAAATTTCTTTTGGGTCATATGGACTCGAAAAGAACAGCAGGGTTAATACTTGGCAGCAAAACCCTTGTTGGCAAGCACAGCAGTCAGATGTTTCTTGTAGTTGATGAGGTTTGCGCACGTCAGGAAGAATTTTAGACCACTCCTCTTTGCAGATCATCTCTAAATCATTAAGATTTTGAGGTTGTCACTTGGCAACATGGAGCTTCAGATCCCTCCATAAGTTTTCTATGGCATTAAGGTCTGGAGACTGGCTAGGCCACTCCATGACCATAAAGCGCTTCTTTTTGAGTCACTCCTTTGTTGTATTGGATGTATGTTTTGGATCATTGTTGTGCTGGAAGACCCAGCCACGATCCATTTTAATGTTTCCACTGATATGTTTGACTGTGGGGACGGTGTTTTTTGGGTCATAGTCAGCATATCTCTTCCTCCAAACACGGCGAGTTGCGTTAATGGCAAAGCGCTCAATTTTTGTCTCATTTGATAACAGCACCTTCTATCAATCACTCTCAGAATCACCAAGGTGTTCATTGGCAAACTTTAGATGGTCCTGCACATGTGCCTTTTTGAGCAGTGGGACTTTGTGGGCACTGCAGGATTTTAATCTATTACAGCGTAATGTGTTACCAATGGCTTTCTTGGTGAAAGTGGCCCCAGCTGCCTTGAAATCATTAACAAGTTCCCCCATGTATTTTTAGGCTGATCTCTCACCTTCCTCATGATCCTGGATACCCTAAGAGGTGAGATTTTGCATGGAGAACCAGATCAATGTTGATGGACACTCAATTTTTATTTCTTCCAATTTCTTACTATTGCTCCAACAGTTGTCTCCTTCTCACTCAGCATCTTACTTATGGTTTTGTAGCCCATTCCGGCCTTGTGCAGGTCTAGGATCTTTTCCCTCACATCCTTAGTAAGCTCTTTGGTCTTGCCCATGTTGTAGAAGTTAGAGTCTGACTGATTAATTGAGTGTGTGGACAGGAGTCTTTTAAACAGGTGACAATTTAGGACTGCTGTCTTAAATGTAGGTAACGAGTTGATTAGAAGCATCTAACTGGTCTAGTAGGAGCCAGAACTCCTAATGGTTGGTAGGTTATCAAATACTTATTTCTCTCTACAAAATGCAAATACATTAATATAATTTAGACAATGTGATTTTCTGGATTTTATTTTTGATATTCTATCTCTCACTGTTAAAATTAACCTATGTTTAAAATTATAGACTGTTCATGTCTTTGTCAGTGGGCAAACTTACAAAATCAGCAAGGGATCAAATACTTATTTTCCCCACTGTATATACCAGATTATACAAATGACTGGGTATCTTAAAAAAGATTTCCATTATTTAACAAAATCAGCTATAAGGTAGGAAAATAACTAAATAAATAAATCAATAAATCTTAGTGTTTCCCTTAAAACGGGTGTGTTTAGCCTTAATGCAGTGATTCCAAAATCCTACAGTTTGAACAAAAAAGGCTTTTTGGGCCCAAAAGCAGTGATTGCCAAATCTTTCATTTTCCACTAAAAATATTTTTTTTTTTGCCTCAAACCAGTGACTGCCAACTCTTTCAGTTTCTCCTAAAAAAGGCATTTTTCGGCCTCAAACCAGTGATTGCCAAACTTTCACTTAGGCTAGGGTCACAGTTGCATTTTTTACAAGCGTTTTTGGAGACCTGCGTTTTCAAAAACGCATGTAAAAGCGCCCCATAGGCCCCCATGTTAAAAAACGCATGCCCTAATAGCAAAAACGCATGTGTGACAGTACCATGCGTTTTTGGTGCATTTCCAAAAACGCATGCGTTTTTTTAACATGGGCTCCAATGGAAAACGCATGCGTTTTTGAATGGCACTAAAAGGTACTAATTGTACATGCGTTTTTGCATGCGTTTTCCATAGGGGCCCATGTTATAAAAACGCAACAAAAAATAGTACATGCACTATTTTTTGGTGCGGTTTTAAAAACGCAGCCAAAAACGCAGGGAGCCATCACACAGCTTTTTTTTGCCTCGAAGACGTGATTACAAAATTGTTTGGCCTTTATTCAGTGTTTGTCAAATCCTTCAGTTTGTACTAAAAAGGCTGTGTTTGGCCTCCAACCACTGATTGCTAAATCCTTCAGTTGTTCTAAAAGGCATTATTTTGCCTATAACCAGTGATTGTCAAATTCCTTCAGTTTGCCCTAAAAAGTCTGTGTTTGGCCTCCAACCACAGTTTTTCTAAAAGGCATTTGTTTGCCACAAAGCAGTGATTGTAAAATCTTTCCATTTCCCCTAAAAAGCCTGATTGGCCACTAACCAGTGATTTCCAAATCCTTCGATTTGTAATGAAAAGGCATTTTTTGCCTCAAAGCAGTAATTGCAAAATTCTGCAGTTTGTATTAAAAAGGCATTTATCTACCTCAAAGCAGTGATTGCAAAATCGCTCAGTTTCCCCTAAAACAAACTGTGTTTGACCTCTAACCAGTGATTGCGAAAACCTTCAATTTGTACGAAAACGGTGGTGTTTGGCCACGGACAAGTGCTTTTCAAATAACACATAAAACATGAGTGGCAAATCTTGAAGTTGTGGTGGAAAGGGGAAGGGTAAATGGTTGTTGGAAAGGGGAGTAGGCTTGGTGTTCGAAGTGTATGTGGGGTAGGTGCTACTGCTAATGTTACTAAAAGCTGTACTGACCAAACATTGGCTCATCATATATCAAGCTTAGTGACAACTTCTGTTACTGGACAGCCTACTTCAGCCTCTTTATTTGCCAACAGCAGAGCAATAAGAGTTGTGTATTAAGCCCATAAAGAGCTTTTGCTACAGTTCATGACAATCACTGCATCAAGTGGCCTGTCCACGTGTTTCTCTTCCTCAACATCACAAACAGGACAGTCCTCAGAGATGGCACCCAGTTACCCATATGTCACCCTGTTTCACGACTCTCCAACCACACAACTGATTGTGGGGAAACACAGATGGGCAATTCTGCAGAGGTTCACACATTCTATTCTATGGGCATCTGAGGTCTGCTCCAAATACTCACATATTGCAGAGGAAGAAAGCATCAGCACCAATGCCCTAAATCCTTTGGTCTTAGCTCCAGAGGAGGACATGGAGGAAGAAGAAGACGAGGAAATTGCTTCTTCCCACACAGAGACTGAGGGCTGCAAGCACAACAAGCACTGCATCCTCAGCCACAACTCTGGCTCTAGACAGCAGCAGTCATGGGTTTGCTATTGTCAGAGGTCACTTGTTTACTGGCTAAAGACAGCCCCATAGCTTCAAGACTGGCAAGTGACAGCCCCATAGCTGTAATGGAAGTGGACACGCCTGCTGGTTATGAACAATCACAGACATTCAGCACACTACTTGTTTGTCAATTCAACAACAAGATTTTATTGACACAGCACACATCTAGTAAATGACACATCACTGGAATCAGTATCGCAGTCCCAACATTATGCTGCTTTCAGCTTACATAGCAAAACAACGGCTGACAGATTCCCTTTAACATTTTCTATTTTTACCATGATTTAGTAAAATTTAATAGTGACTAATATGAATGCCTTCTGGACCTGTAGAAAAGCATGAGTTTTTTCTATTCTTTTTAAGATTTTTCTTTGGGTACACCAGCTTCTTTCACTTAAAAAACTATTGATAAATTACCTAACATTCTATAAAACTGGGCCTAGTATTTATAAAAGAGATAAATTGGTTATATTGCTATAGAAATAATGGAAATATGCATAGGTATCAATTATATTAATTGAACACAATCTCTTATGTTACTATCAGCTTCTACTTTTGCTCAGCAAAAAATATCATGACATAGGAATACAGTTCAAATGAAAGAAGCAAAACTATATTTTAATCGTATAATAGAAGCCAGGAGTAAAGATGATATTTGCACTCATGGCCTGTACATTAATTCTATGGACAAACTGTTATCTGTTTAAGTAATAGAGGCCGTCAAAGGAAAGTAGGCTACATTTCAACTGATCGCACTTTCTTGGCTTGGTCTAGTTTATAGTTCCCCATAAACTGTATAGTGTTTTAGAATATCTATTAATTTCACTTTTTAACTAAGCATTAGGGCTTTCTATTATACATCTGCAAGAAAACATTAAAGGTATGCAAAATAAATTATATAAAAATAGGGTAACAAAGGGAATAAGCATTATGATCAGTCCCATTTTAATTCCATTATCAATTCCTTACTGCTTTATTTTACATATATTAGCATAAATATACACAGTGCACATTATTCAGGTATCCCTAAAGGGATTAGGATGTAGGTCAAATACACCTGGAATCTTAAAATGTCTTCTCAGAACCTGGATTAAATAGTTTGTTGTCCTTCAAATACTTTGGGAATAGTTTATAAAAGGAGGTGATATTACAAATCTCTTAGGTCTATTCTCATAAACAACAGAGGCTAAAAATGAACAAAGAAAAAAAGCAAATAGATATATTTAAAGGGAACCTGTTAGGTCCTTTATTCCCTCCAACCATGTAGCAGTCACATGTGTGCGACAAGATTCAGCCAGCCCTGCCTAAGGGTACCGTCACACTTGGAGACACACCGGCGATCCCGGCAATGATACGACCTGGTAGGGATCGCTGGTGCAGCACTATGTGGTCGCTAGTGAGATGTCAGATCTCACCAGCGACGCATCAACGATCCGGAATGATACGGAGGTCGTTGGGACCCTGTTTCTCAGACCTGTAGTATTGAAGTTGTTGGTCGTTGTCCCTGTCAAACCCGTCGATGCATGCTGCCCAGCGGGACCCCAATGATCAAAAAAAGGTCCAGGCGACTCTGACATGACCAGCGAGGTCACTGTTGCATCACCAAACTTGTGACTCAGCAGCGATCTCGATAGCGATCTTGCTTAGTGTGACGGGTGCTTTATGCTTCTTACTAAAATCAATGTGTACATAAACGTTTAGAAAGTGTGGTTTTCCTATGCTAATTTGGTCTTTGCCTAGTAGAAGGGGCATTGCTTCCCCAGACTAGTCGGCCCTCTTTCCATGTTAACACACCATTGTGGATGATTTCCTTGAGCCGTCATCACCGCCAGCTCCTGGAAATTACGCGTGCACATGGCTTATTTTGGCAGCATCTCTGCACCTCTGAAGCTGGGTGTATGCATCCCAACTTCAGAAAGGCGCACTGCACATGATCAGAAAAACAGCTTCTGCATTTACAATTATGTACAGTGTGCTACTCTGAAGCCAGGACACTTAAATCCGCCTTCAGAGGCCCACATTATTGCTCTACGTAGGAACTGGCTTGGTGTTAAGCATATATATCCCTCTCTATCTGAAATTTTGGATCCAAGTGGGTGTGCTGACAAGTTAATTTTTTTGTACTTTGATAATTACTTTCTGGACTACTTGCTGTGGTTTTGAGAAAATCATACTTTCCTCACGAGGAGATCATTAGCAGGCTAGTAAACCTACTGTCATGTTGTCCTCCATACTCAGGACCTCTGTATAACCCTGCCCCCATAGCTGACTGGCATCTTTTTCAAATGCACAGTGTACATACCGTGTTTCCCCGATAAGACCCCCCCCGAAAGTAAGACAGGGTAGGGGGACTGGGGGGGTCTGCTAATGTAAGGCCCCCCCCCCCCCAAATGTAAAGCCGCCTGGGGGGGGGCGCTGGGGAATATAAGGCCTCCCTTAGTACCGTACCTTTGGGCCGCTGCTGTCCCCCGGTGTGTCCAGCCCCGACGTCACTGCTGTCTCCGGCTCGCTGCTGATTGGCCCATCAGCTCGAGTGCTGATTAGTCCAGCAGCTCGAGCTGTGATTGGCCCGCCCAGCCCCGACGTCACTGCAGTCTCGGCTCGCTGCTGATTGGTCCAGCGTCCCCTGCAGCAGAAGCATCCCACAGCTGCACAGCAGAGGAAAACGAAAGTGACCCAGACAAAAAAAAAAGTAAGGAAACGTGTATACTGTATAACCATAACTATGGATGTGTGTGTATGGGGCTGTGTGTGTGTGTGTGTACTGTATGTGTACCTATGGGTATGGGTGTGGGTGTGTGTGTGTGGGTACTGTATGGGTGTGTGTGTATGGGGCTGTGTGTGTCTGTGTGTGCGGTACACTGCAGTACTGTTATGGGAGGCTGCAGTGGGATACGGGACTGTTATGGGAGGCTGCAGTGGGATTACCGTATGTGGGATGATGGGAGGCTGCAATACGGTACTGTGTCCAAGAAGTGTGTGGGAGCCATTTTAGAGCCCTTACAGCAGGGGTCCCCAACCACCGGTCTGCGGACCGGGCCGTTGGGGTCTTCGTGCCGGTCCACGGCTAGCTGCCGGCTTCTCCGCCCCCCTGTGAAGTCCCCGCTCCCCTGTGAAGTCCGCGCCCCTCACCTCCTGAACTACGCCGCTCTGAGTTGAGGCCTCTGCCTCAGCTGCGTGCGTAGATGTACAAGGTGAGCTGTCAGCCAATCAGTGCAGCTGCCATGCCCTGATTAGCCCGCTAATGCCGCGCTGTTATTGGCCGACAGCTTCCCTCGTACAGCTAAGCAGCTGAGGAAGAGATGTGGCCGGAGTTTCATATCTCGCGCTATTTCCAAGCGCAGCAGTGATGTAAGCTTCCACGTCACATGATGCGCTGGAAATAGCGCGAGATATGAAACTCCGGCCACAACTCTTCCTCAGCTGCTTAGCTGTACGGCCGGCAGGAGCGGTGAGCATCAGCTGGCAAGTGTGAAGAGGGCATTCAGGGACAATGTCTGTGTGAGGAGGGCATTCAGGGGCAATGTCTATGCGAGGGGGGGACATTCTGGGGCAATGTGTGTGGGGGGGCATTCAGGGGCAATGTCTGTGGGTGGGGGGCATTCAGGGGCAATGTCTGTGGGTGGGGACATTGAGGGGCAATGTCTGTGTGTGGGGGGCATTCAGGGGTCAGTCTTTGTGGGGGGTGGATTGTACTGGGGTCAGTATGTCTGTGTGTGTGTAGGGGCAATATGTGAGGGGGCATTCAAGGATCAGTGTGTGTGAGGAGTTATACAAGGGGTAATGTCTGAGTGTGTGGGGTTATTCAGATGGCAGTGTGTCTGTGTGTGGGGGATTGTACAGGGGGCAGTATGTCTGTGTGTGGGTGTTATACAAGGGGCAATGTGTGTGTGTGCGGGGGTTATACAGGAGGCAATGTGTGTGTGGGGGGAGAATTTGCTATATGGAGGGATGCGACACTGCATTAAACTATGAAGAGCTGTGACACTACATTATATTATATGGAGGGATATGAGGCTGCATTATATTATATGGAGGGATATGAGGTTGGATTATACTTTATGGAGGGCTGTGACACTGCATTGTACTATATGGAGGGCTGTGAGGCTGCATTATACAATGTGGAGGGCTGTGACGCTGCACTACACTATATGAAAATAAGACGTAGCAGATCTTTTGAGGAAACAGGGTGGTAAACTCCACCCCCTCTCCATAGCCCCACCCCATGAGGTCAAAGCCCCGCCCCACCGGGCCCCAGAAAAATGATCTTCCATGAAGCCGGTCCCTGATGCAAAAAAGGTTGGGGACCCCTGCCTTATAGTTCTGTATGTTTTGTGGCCCTGTGTGGGACTCATCAAAAATTGTCATTTATTTTTGGGCTAATGTAAGACCCCCCCCCGAAAGTAAGACAGGGTGCGACTTTCGGAGGTGAAATTAATGTAAGACAGGGTCTTACTTTCGGGGAAACACGGTAGGTGAGGAGGAAATATGTATATGTAGTGATAATTGTATAATAGCAGCAGGGAGTGAAAAGGTAACATTGAGGGGCCCGTCCCACGGTGCCACCTCGCCGGAGATTTCGGAGGTGACTGGTGGGAGCGCACACGCTTTTGGCGCCCCACCAGCGTTGCCGCCCCCGTTTACATGGGGAGACACCTACGGCGATGCACCAGCGAGCTGACAGGCGGCATTGCCGCTGGGGTGTCTCAAAACCCCAGCGGCGATGCAGTACTGCAGTACATCGCAGGTCAGGTCACCGGCGGCCGTTTACATGGGGCGATGTGTACACATTGCCCCAGATCGGCCGCCTAGTTTCAGAGCACTGCTCTGAAACCAGGCGACCAGTAACAGGCATCGCCATCGCCTAATTACATTAGGCGATGCAGGGGTGATACCGGTGCTGATAGGCCACGCCCCTGCATCACCTAACAAATTGGCGGTACCGTCACCACGTGTGACGGTACCCTGATTCCTCTGCATATTGTGGTGATGCAGCCCATGGCCCGGGTGCATCACACAGGTGGCCAGTGTGTTTTGCACAGGCAGAAGACTGCTGCCTGTTTTATGAATGTCTTGCCATGGAAGCCACAGTCTGCTTAGAACAGCATGGCAAGAGTTAAGCTTGCAACTTGCTGGAGATGTGGGTGTGTCTCAGGATAGTTAATGGAGTCTGTGTTTTGACATGTGAGAGACTGTAGCTGTGTTTAAATATAGCTGCCAAGTGAGTGAACCCCAACTCGGTCCGTGAACGCGATACCACATTTGGTGGAGAATGCGGGCATTGTAGCAGCCTTATTGCTGGAGGCAACGGACAAGGCCTACAAGGTTGGTTGTGGATTGTGGTAACGGTGCAGGTGCACTTATATGGACATTGGTTGCTACGGGCAACTGCACAACGTACCCAAGCACGTTTTCTGGTGACTCGGTGGGGTCACGAAGACGTCGCATACAAGCATCTGGCTGGCGGGGTCACAAAGGTGGACGACGCACTCAACCCAGGTGCACGTGGGAGGAGTCAAGCGACTGCTTTCTGCTTGGTGAACAGTAATACACCACATGCTGGAGATCCTGGTTGTACGGGCGGTACAACCAGGAAAGGTTAGTGCAAATCTACCCCCCCTTCCCATAGAACAACGGGTATTACCCATTGGAGCGCCCCTCCTGTTTTTCTCGTTGCAGCAAGAGAGCGCCTGGCAGCATGGAGGAGCTCTTGGACCACCTGCTGCAGAGCCAGAAGCAGCAGCACCAACCAAACACTGCGGGGTGTCACCAGAAAGTATCCCCTATAGACTGGGTTGCCCAAAAGGGGGCCGGGTCCCAGATGGTGGTAGTTTCCCCAAAGGGGGTGGGGTCCAAAAAGGGGGAGGTGTCCCTAAAAGGGATAGTTGCCCAAAAAGGGGCAGGGCATCCCAAAGTCCTAGGGGTGGCGCAGACGGATTGTTGCCGGGGACAAATGTACTATGTGTGTCCCGTCTGCCATATAGACTACCCACCAGGAGAGTTTCCACGCGTGTGTCCCATGAAAGTCGATGCAGAATCTGTGCCCGGACTTGTAGACTCTGGGAGTGCGGTGACCCTGGTGAGGGCTGCGCCTGATGTCTACCTGATGCCTGGAAGGAAGATGAAAGTCACCTGCATTCATGGGGCACTAAAGACTACCCAGTGTCCAGAGTGGTCCTTGAGATGGCCAGGGACATTGCAAGCCATGATGTAGCTGTAGTCCCGAACTTGACTTGTCCAGTGATAATAGGCCGGGACTCTAGGCTGTTTTCAGACTTGTGGGAGAATGGAGTTCCTCTACAGCAGGAGGATGAAGGGCTCTCTGCTGATGGGGTTGTGTCTGATAAAGAGGTAACACCTCCTAAAATCGACAGTTCTGAGGTAGGGGTGACCAGTGAAAGTCATACGTCGGCACAACTTAGTGACCTGACGTCCCCTGAAGTGTACCGCATGATGACTGGTAGTGTTGTGGTAGCTGACAAGAATGCAGCTGACACCAAATTAGAGAGAGATTTGGGGGTTCACCTGATGGTGGAGTGTGACACAGACGCAAGGGGTGACTGTGACTCTGAAAAAGAAAGGGAGTACAGGAAGGAAGGGCCCAGCAAGAATGGCAAATCCTCCCGTCACAAAAGGAGCAAGCAACAAAAAAAAGCTGCCCAGGTGACCCCAGCTGATAATATACTGTTATGTACTTCTATTCCATGTGTGAGTTCTTTTCCAGACCCTGAGAAAAGCAAGATGGGAGGTGAAGTGTCGTTGCCTGAAGCAACCACTGGGGCTGACACAGTTATTGTGCTGTCAGAGGAACTGACACAGGGTATCAACAATGCTCCTCAAGATGAAGTCAGGGAGATGGAGCCAGCCAAGAAGATGGTGTGTGTGTCCTCTCCAGGGTCTGAACGGATAACCGGTGGTCGGTCAGCAGGCCACCTCACGGAAATAGGCAGTGCTAGGTCCGAGAGGGTAGACATCTCCCAAGACCCTGAGAATGAAGAGAGGGAAGGTAAGAAGTCTTCTGAAGTTGAGGATGTTGTTGCCTGGCGGAGAGTGACAGATGGGGCTGCTGATGCCCAAGGAGATGTGGCCGAGGGTGCCAGTGGTGCTGCCGGACCCCAAGAGGGGCAGGTAACGGCAGTAGTGGAGAAGGTGGAATACTCCAAAGATCCGGAAGGTGAAGAGTTTGAGGGATTAAAACACTCTGAAAGTGACAATGCCGAGGCCCAAAAGAACGCTGAGACCCAGGTGAAGACCGAGGGTGCAGAAGCCACAGAGGAAGTGAGGTCTGAAGCAGATACCTCCTCGAGTGATGGAAGCTCAACCCATCTGGAGGATGGAAGAAGCGAGCTAAGGAGGCTCAAGGAGATGATACAAGCCCATTTGAAGCAGGAGAAGCTTCAGAGATATGCTGTCGAGAGCCGAGTAGGTGCACTGGAAAGAGAGATGTCTGAAAGGACTCTGCTAATAAAAGAGCAGTTAAAGCAGGAAGAACTTCGGAGACAGGCAGCTGAGTACCGAGTAAGTGTGTTGGAGAGAACGATATCCGAGATCAGAGGTCGCCTGGTGGAAAGCCAGTCGATGAATAAGGCAGCGTTGGAGAAGATGGAGCGGCAGGGGTCCGATCTGTTAAACCGTCTTGAAAAGGTGGAAGTCTGGAGAGAGACGATTCCGGACACTGAGCAAGGTGATCAGGTCGTGGCAGAAGAAAAGCGTGAGACTCCCTTTTTCAAGTGCCTGGTACAGGTTCCAGAAGACTTGAGAGATGAGTGTGCCAGAGAGTCTGTGCATGATGACTTCAAGAAGGCTGTGGAAGCCGGTAAGGTGTACTGGTCTCCAGACGTTAAACAGCTGGTGGTTCTGTCCACATCCAAAGTCACTGCGGATCGGGTGGCTATCCTGAAGGACATGCACTTGAGGTGTATTCGCATGAAGCAGTTGATCCGGCTAAAGAATGAAGAAGCTACTAGGCAGCTGAGGCTTATGAAGAGAGCCCGGAGTCTACTGGAAGATGTTGTCCAGGTGCCTAGTGCACTGATGAAAGAAGTCATCGGGGAGAATGGACGACTCATGCAGGAATTGGTGGATAAGGCTGGAGTGACGAGAGTGCGAATTCCCAATGATAGAGAAGAGAAGATACCCAGGAAAGTGGGTATGGTTCCATTCCTCATAGTGGGGACAGAGGAGAGTCTTTACAATATGCGGATTCTTCTCACTTATAGGGTGAGTCACCTAAAAGAAGTGCAGCAGTTAAGGCTGGAAAGAGCAAGAATCAAGAGACAACATCGCTGCCGAAGATGGAAGATATCTTTACATCATGGTACTCAACAAAGTGGGGGTCCTCCCAGTAATAGATGGGTCACAGCTGAAGCTAGAGACAAATGGTGCAATGGGTCTCTGGGCAATGAAGATAAATGCCAACTGAGAGCTTATCTAAGACATCCTGAGGATAGGAGGCAGAATAGTTTGAGGGGTAGAGAATCCCCTGTTACACCAATGCTGAGGGTCCTAGACGAAAGAGCTAATATAATATGTGAGAATAGAAAGTCAGACTTGACATTGGATACAGAGGGAAGTGAATTACACTGCCGTATTGACCGCCAGGGGCAGGGAAGGTCTAACCAAGGTGTCTTAGAGTCAGACAAGACAGGAGATTGGACTGTAAATGTGTCTCACTACCGCTCTACCCATTGGAGGCGGCCATGGAGGGACAGATCTGTCAAATCGACATATCCAAAAGATGTTCTGACTGAAAAGAGCTTGGTGACAACGACAGACCGTGCCTCATGGACAGAAGCCCAAGGCCAGTCATTAGACACAGGTGCCCGGAAAGCACACTATTGTACTGACTGCTGTGGGTGGGGCAGGCCTCACAGAGATAGGACGTATACCCATGACAGACCCTGACAGGTTGACAAGGTCTGAACTCTGGTGACGACACCGATGACCCCCTTGTATAGGAACGTATGGTGCCAAGTCAGCGCCAATGCCGGATTACTATGAACTGTCTGGGATACTGTGTTCAGCCCCCACAGGCTTGAACAGAGGGGGGAGGTATGTGGTGATGCAGCCCATGGCCCGGGTGCATCACACAGGTGGCCAGTGTGTTTTGCACAGGCAGAAGACTGCTGCCTGTTTTATGAATGTCTTGCCATGGAAGCCACAGTCTGCTTAGAACAGCATGTCAAGAGTTAAGCTTGCAACTTGCTGGAGATGTGGGTGTGTCTCAGGATAGTTAATGGAGTCTGTGTTTTGACATGTGAGAGACTGACAGTGATTGAGACATGGAGTGCCTGCAGGCTGCTGGGCTGTGGGGCAGAAGTCAGACATCCAGTCTGAAGGAGCAGTGTCTCAGAGGCCCTGTGAGGACTGACAACAGGCCCGAGTGGAGGCTGGGATACAGCGGCAGAAGTGTACCTGAACCTGTGACATTCAACAGACTGTATACCAGGCGGTATGTACTTGTAAGCCGAAGAAAGGCTCCTGTTTATGTGCTGGAAGGTGGTTTATGCTGACTGAATAAACCAACTTGACTTTTAATTAAATGGAGAGACTGTCGCTGTGTTTAAATATAGTTGCCAAGTGAGTGAACCCCAACTCGGTCCGTGAACGCGATACCACATTATGTACACAAAAGAGGCATAACCTCTCCTTATCTTGATTACAGGAACTGAGAAGCAAGGGGGGTTCCCTGAAAAGACTGAGGGTGAAATTTATCACACCTCTGCAAGCTTGAAAGAACTGAGCAAATGGTCCCTAGTGGCAGGGCTTCAGTTTCTATGTTTACTCTAGGAAGGGAGGTGCTTGCAAAACAGGGCATTTGAAATGCAGTATATTCATTACTAAATTAGCCATGGTCCAGTCACAGATATGAGATTAGAATATTAAATACAGGTCATCCTGGAAACACAAACCTGGGCCAAACCTATAAAAAGCTGGGTGACAAAGAGAGCTGTTTGCATGTGGAGGTCAGCCACATGCTGATGTGATCCATATTTCCTTATTATTATTATTATTATTATAGCGCCATTTATTCCATGACATTTTACATGTGAAAAGGTGCATTCATAGGCAATTATAATATTTATGAGCAATACAAGGAACAAACAGGTACAGGAGGAGAGAGGACCCTACCCATGGGGGCTCACAGTTTACAGGGGATGGGTGAGGATGCACCTCACCTCTCCTTCCCCCAAAGATACGGACTGGAAGTTAGGTATTTATTTCTATAAATCAGTATTTCACCGAATATCAGATTTAAAATTATCCAAAGCTAAGCTATATAATAATTACAGGATTAACCTTTTGTTTAGATACGTTTATTTGTACAGTTAAAAATCCAGTGTGGATTAGTGATTAAAGTAAAAACGTGATATTCCTTCATATAAACCCAAATTCCTTCTTGTAGTGAAACTGGGATCTAAATCGTCCTTTAATACAAAACAATCTTCCTATCACTTATTGTGGCTGTCCCCAGTTTTTAACATGATTAGACTGTGATCTGTATAAGAGGCCCCTAGGTGATAAAATGCCTTTCAATCATGTACAGACTGGGTAGGGTTTTGATACAACATCTGTGGTTTTAATTGATGTTTTCATCCTGTTCACATGTCTTACTCTTTAGGACTTTGGACTGGGGTCGGTTGGGGACCTAAAGACATAGGTGCAGAAAAAAGGTACACAATATCATCATATAAATATTGGATTGATATATCCACAACACTTAGTGGTCTAGCCTTGATTATTTGACCTGGAGACATAGTGTGTCCAGGAATACCCTTGTCTGACCCTAACACAAAAGTACCAACTGTATTCTGCTAAACTCTTTACCTATTTTGGATCCCCAATATCCTTCTGATTTAGCAAACTTAATTGTTTTTCCTGTATTGTGCTTGGAGGTGGGTCCTGAGGTCCTGGGTTCAATTCCCACCAAGGACACTAAGGACAACATCTGCTAGGAGTTTGTATGTTCTCCCCGTGTTTGCGTGGGTTTCCTCCGGGCACTCCGGTTTCCTCCCACATTGTAAAGACATACTGACAGGATGTTTAGATTGTGAGCTCCAAGAGAGACAGCATTACTCATGTATGTAAAGTGCTATGGAATTAATAGCGCTATATAAATGAATAAATATTATTATATTATTTTCATTTTGAGTTATCACTTTTTCACTATAATCACTAATCCACACTGGATTTTTAACTGTACAAATAAACTTATCTAAAGAAAAGGTTACTCCTGTAATCTACTATATAATCGTCTAATGTTGTTTGTCTGTCACAGAAATCGCGCGCCAGACAGAGGCCAGAGGCGACCACCAATGAGCGCAGCCTATGCAAATAGGCGCGCATATTCAAAATTCGAATTTCACGCCAATTTGCAGCCTGGCGACAGCGGAGCGTTAGCTGTCGCCGGGATACACTGGTCCGGCCGACAGTGGCCACAGTGCGCGCGAGCCATCCGGGAGCTGACCAGAGCTCAGCCGCGGTTACCTGTGGGACAGAGGTCCGCGGCTCGCCAGCCGGGAGATGGCCGGCGTGCGAGCCGGGAGATGACCGGCTGGTGAGCCGCTGACCACTGTGCAGCAGTAGCCGCGGCGGAGCTCTAAACAGCGGCGAGCCAGCCGGGAGATGACCGGCGTAAGCCGGTCATCTCCTCGCTGCTCACAGTGGTGGTGCCCTTTGCGGCATTCAAACCGCGTGCGCCGACCAATCAGAGAAGTAGCGTGGCTTAGCGCGCAGTTTGAATGCCGCTCCTCTGATTGGTCAGCGCTGAACGAGGCGACCAATCAGGATAGCGGCGCACGCCATGGCGCCATATTTCAAATACACTGAGTACAGTGTATTTAAAATATGGCGCCATGACGCGCGGCGCTATTCTGATTGGTCGGCGCTGAACGCGGCGGCCAATCAGAGGAGCGGCGCGCGGTTTGAATGCCGCTCCTCTGACTGGTCGCCGCATTCAGCGCTGACCAATCAGGATAGTGGCGCACGCCATGGATCAACATCTGGTAACCAGGGCCCGCGTCACCAGGAAGAGGAGGGGATGACGGCTCTCCATTGCTGAGAGAGAAACTAAGTATTTAGCGGAGGTCCGCGAAAAGCTGGCAAAACGCTGGTGTGACCCTGACCTAAGTGATATATTGCTGAAATCAGAGTCTCTGCCCTTAACTTATCCTGCTCTGAGAAGGGCTGCAGTGATGATACAGTCTCTTTAAAAATGGGTCATTTTTCGATTCAGCTTCCTTTTATTATTTCAAACTTATAAAATCCCCAACAAATTACAGCACAATGCATGCTTCAGAAAATAAAAAACATGGCCTGTAATGCATGCAGCAATATTTTTTAACCCTCCGAATGCCTTAAAAGTGACAGGTATTCTCACAGTACTTGTTGAGGTATTTTCCCTTTGCAATGCAAATTGTGACATCACCAGCAAAATGAACACAGAACACAGGCAACAATTTACTGCAGATTTTACAGTATAGAAATAATATTAAAATGTATCATTTCCTTTGTTATTGTCCTAAGACAGGTGTAAAAATTGACAGTCTGTAGTGTGCTGAAGAAAAAACGGAGAACAAAATTATGATTGGCATCACCTGGATTTTTCTTTTGTTTTCTTCATTTTCAGTCTTTCCAACATTAAGCAAAAAGTAATTAGAATTGTTGGCAAATGCAGAGGCCTTTGTGACTTGATAAAACTTGAATATGATTAACTATGTGAATCAAATAGGCCATTATTATAGTAGGAAGACTAAAATTGCATTAGTCATGCTGCCATAGTTCTTTTTATTAAATACTACTTCTGACTACAAAACAATAACAAAGCTCACAGCACAAATGGGTTACATCACATTCAGGTGACCAATATTCCAGGACCTGGTCATTATTCTGCATCTTTCTCGATTTTGTACATGTTAAAGGGAAACTGTCAGGTTCTAAACCTTCTAAACTACAAGCAGGCACATGTGTGGCCCACAATTCCCTGCCTAACCAACTGTCTAATGCTATTCTCACAATCCAATGTGGGGAAAAATGATGTATTACTTGTTTTCTCTATGCCAATTAGGGCTTTGACTAGTTGAGGGGGAATTAGTCCACAGAGGTGCAGGGATACTGTGAGAATGATAAACCTACATGCACGAGATTTCCATGAAGTGAGGGTGATGTCGACTCTAGGAAATTATGTTATCATGCTCATAGGGAAACAACGCCCCCTTGACTAGTGAAAATGCTAATTAGCATAGGGAAAATGAGCATTATGAATCCATTATTCCCACATTGGACTTTGAGCATAGCCTTAGACAGGGATGGTTAAGCAGGCAATTTTGGCACTCACATTTGGTTTCTTGTAGTATAGAAGGTTTAGGGGACCCGACAAGTTCCTGTGGCACCCTGCCCTTACAGATATACCATTTTTCAGTGGTTTTTGTAAATTTTTCATTTTGAGACTCTGTACATAATACCTGTTATTGATATTGTTGTTACTTGTTTGGAAAAATGTTTCTTCACTATGGGAGTACTGAGTTTAACTAGGGGGGAATGTGGCACCCTGCCCATACAGGTAGTCACAGAACCACCTAAGGCATAGAGGGATTTCCACAACAGGTACCCTTACACACACAACACCTTCCACCCCAGACCTGTAGGGAGCTCCACTTGCTGCCTTTAAGCAACATTCCCTATAAATACTGGTGCTGGGGGAGGAGTTAGCGAGTCAGAGTGTGCAGTTCCAGAAAGGACTGTGAAGAGTTGGTTTGTCTGTGCAGTACAGAGTAGTAATGTGAAGACAATGTGGATCAACATGTTAGGCTATGGGTTGAACTAGATGGACTTAAAGTCTTCCTTCAACCTTAAAAACTATGTTACTATGTTACTATGTTACCATCTGGTGAACGGTGCTGCGTTAGGCGCGTAACAGAGACAAGCCTAGCCAGTGTGAGGGCCCCAGAGTGAGGGTCGTAGGCAAGGGAAAAGACAAGTTAAAGAGCAGACTGGGGGCAGAGGAGCCATACCGGTTCACCCTAGGAAGCAACCCGGACACCGGAGTCTGAATCTGCAGGAGACCATCAAGCCCAGCAGAAACACCAGTTCACCGAGGAGACTCTAGTTTCCCGGACACCTGTAGCGCAACCAACTAGACAGCCAGGAGCCGCTGGAGAAGTCATAGCAGTAGCCCACAATAAGGTTCTCAACTCTTCAATACAGGTGAGAGAGAGAGAGACATAGAGGAGGCCAGGCCTAGTTCTACACAGGTCAGGGGCTTCACTGAGGGAAAAGGGACAAGGAGGCCTACAAATCACTCACTGTGGAAATCCTGAAGTGCTGCCTGACCACCTGTAATGTATCCTGGACCCTGACTGCCATAACATCAGTAAAGGTACAGAAACGACTCCCAGCGTGTGTGTCAGTCATTTCAACCCTGGTCCTGTCCAGCCCAGAGACTGTAGTACCAGCCCGGCTACCGAGCCACCTCTCAGTGCAAACTCCCCATCACCGCATCACTGCCCTGGGGACCCCTCGCTCCACCTACGGGGAGCATTGTCATTTGGCTGCCCGTCCATCATCCCCGAAGGTCTGCAGCAGAGCCAGTGCCTTCACCGGTCACTGTAGGTGGCGGCACGAGACTTTATTTATTTTTCTTTTATTCTTATCCCTCAAAACAACTCCACTTTTTAAGTGACCACCAGGGCCACGGCCCACGGCAGGCCACCAGTGACATCCCCTTACAGTAAACGCCCGGATACCGGGTCCCCACAGCCTTGGGGAAGGTCAGCTATCTGGCATCACAAACAGGATGCCTGCCTGGTGTATTTGTGAACTGTTGAAATTGGGCCGCCATTACTGCGCCACAGAAATTAAGCTGCATCACAGAGCGGGAAGAAAGGGAGTTTTACAGTCGCAAGGGCGCAAATCCAGGTTCCCGCCCCACGCTCAGCCGACAACTTCCGAAGCACTACGACCCGATCCGGAAACTCCCGAGGGCTCAGCTCCCCGCTTGCGGAGCCACAGTTTGCTTCGCATTAAAGAGACTGACTGATTCACTAGTGGGGAGCGAAAATGTCCGAACCGGGAAATGCAACAGTTCCCAGACTGAATGTTGCTGGCAATGCAGCGCCAGCCGGTACATCAGCCGGGACCCCAGCCTGGGGAGCGGTATCAGCAGCTTTCATGCCCATCTCCCTACCGTATGTCCCAGGAGCTAAATGGCTAACCCAGTATGATGGCAAGCCCGACACTTTGGCTTGATTTAGGAGGAAAATCTGTAGTGTGCTGGATATGTATGCAATGACTGGCAAGCAGAGAGCCTCCGTTGTATTGGGACAGTCAACTGGTGCAGCAGAGCGTGAGATTGAAACCTGTTCAGAGCAGGACCAGGAATCAGTGACTGTTATTTTTGATAAACTAAACGCTGCTTTTGAAAACTGCACCGAGACTGACTTAAGAATGAGATTTTATCACTGTTACCAAAAGCAAAAGGACAATTTCAGAGATTATGCCTGGCACCTGCAGGAAGCGCTACGGGCCCTGAAACCGATCAGTCCAACTAGCGTATAGGACGAAAACAAGATGTTAATCGAACAATTTATTCGGGGGCTATGGTCACCAGAGGAAAGCAGAACCGTGCACTGGTGGGCCCTAGACCACCCGGATGTAAACTTCACCACCCTAAAAGACATGGCTATTAAGGGTTTACAGCCCCTAGAAACCCCAAACTCTGTCATCTAGTGGTGGCAGGGTGGTGCCACTCCTGTACCAACAGCACCCACGTCTTCACCAGCAGCTGAGACAAATGTGCAGACTGTGACCCCTAGCAGATTTGACAGCCTGTGCTCTGAAGTGCACCAGCTGAGTAAGAACCTGACCACAGTCATGAATGCTCTGCAAATACAGACAGAGACCAAGTCATTGAGAAAGATACAGCTATCCGACAGCCCAGAGGATGTCCCATGGCTGAAAGTGAAGAAGACCATGTCGCTCCACGGGAGGACCACCGATCGTCAAAGCTCCACCGGAGAACCCATCTGTCATCGTTGCAGCAATACCGGCCGTATTGCAAGGCATTTTCCTTTAAACCAGCAACCCCTGGGGGCAGGGGCCAAACCCCAGAAGTAAACCGACCAGGCCAAACAGACTGGTATCATAGATACATAGGAGGAAGATCATTCTTATCTATCATACTAGACAGCATCCCTACACCTGCATTGCTGGACACTGGTTCGCAGGTCACCACCATACCTAATATCCTTCACAAAATATTCTGGTCTAATGCTGAACTTAACCCACCAGAACCAGGCCTCACTATTTATGCTTCTAATGGTTTACCACTTAACTTAGTGGGGGTTAGAGAGGTAACAGTAAAAGTGGGGAGGGTGGAGTTGAAAGACCAAGGGCTTATTGTGGTGGAGACTAATCCTAATGACATAGATCCGTATATCATTCTTGGTACAAATGTTGTTGGAAATTGTTTGGGTGAAGTGTTGTTCTTGCTCCAACAGATTGCCGATACTGCCAAACCCGGGCAGCGGAGAGTTCTTCAGAGAGAAATTAGAGTCCTCCTGCATCAACAACAGGTAAATCTGACCGGTGGTGAAATTGGTATTGAACGGGTAACAGACCCGATTCCCATTGTAGTACCCCCAGTAAGTGAGATGATAATCTGGTGCCGAGCAGCAATAAGTCTCAGAGGACAGGACTATCAGGCAGTAGTAGAGCCCATCAGTACAGAACATAGACGTACACTCTTGACAGCCGGGGGGTGGTTGATGTATGCAAGGGAACGGTACCCATAAGCATCTTAAACTGTGGCGAGGGCGAGGTTAAACTACCCAGGTATTCCACCATTGCTAAGCTGTACACTGTAAATAACAACGCCATAAAAGCAGTAGAGCCCTTGACCCCACCAGACTCGGTGGAGGATAACAATTCCAAGGGGCAGCTAGAAGACTGGTGTCAGGAACTCCCTGTAGGGACTGACTCCACTCCTGCTCATAAAAAGCATGGTGTCTATCGGGTAGTCCAAGAATATGAACAGGTGTTCAGTAAGCATCCACTTGATTTTGGGAGGATAAAAGGGGTACACCACAATATACCCACAGGTGATCATCCACCCATTAAAGAGTGGTATAGGCCTACCACCAGCCCATTATCAGCATGCCAAGGAGATGTTGCAGGACATGAAGGATGCAGGGGTCATAAGAGATAGTTGCAGCCCCTGGGCAGCTCCACTAGTCCTACTCAAAAAGAAGGATGGCAGCATGAGAATGTGTGCCGATTATAGGCAGATAAATCGCATAACACATAAAGATGCCTACCCGTTACCCCGTATAGAAGAGTCACTTGCTGCATTTAAGCCTGCTAATTACTTTTCAACCCTAGATCTCACTAGTGGATATTGGCAGGTCTCTGTTGCAGAAGAAGACCAAGAGAAAATGGCATTCACAACACCCATGGGCCTGTGTGAGTTTAACAGCATGCCATTCAGACTTTATAATGCACCCGGAGCGTTCTAGCTATTGATGGAGTGTTGCCTGGGGCACTGAAACTTTGAGACAGTACTACTCTACCTAGATGACGTCAAAGTGTATTCTAAAACCTATGAAGAGCACCTGAAACACCTGGCAGAGGTATTTGAAGCATTGTCCAAATTCGGGATGACGCTGAAACCATCCAAATGCCATTTTCTAAAACCAAAGGCCCAGTACCTGGGACATGTAGTGAGTTCAGAAGGAGTTGCACCAGATCCGGATAAAGTCACCGCAATCAGGGAATGGCCTGAACCAACGAGTGTCAAGGCAAATCCAGAGGTCCTCTGTTTGAGTGGGGCAAGAAACAAGAAGTGTCCTTTAAACTGATGAAAGAGGTCCTAACTGGAGAAGAGATCCTGGCTTACCCTGACTACAACCAACCGTCCTTGCTGTACACTGATGCCAGCAATGTGGGGTTAGGAGCTGTATTGGCACAAAAACAGAATGGCAGAGAAAGAGTGATTGCCTATACCAGTAGGAAACTTCGCCCTACAGAAGGAATCCTTAGAACTACAGCTCGTTCAAGCTGGAATTCCAGGCCTTGGGCTGCGCTATAACAGAACGGTTCAAACACTACCTGGCATCTGCTAAGTTCACCGCCTTCATGGATAATAATCCTCTTACCCACGTGGAAACCGCAAAACTAGGTGCAATGGAACAACGCTGGATGGCTCGTTTGTCAAATTACCAGTTTACCATCAAGTACTGGGCAGGCCATAAGAATGCCAATGCTAATGCCATGTTAAGGATGCCTCACTTAACATATGTGGAAGAAGATGTGGATGAGCTAGAAGAAGTAGAGCTACTGGCCTTCCATCTCTACAGAGCATCCCAGTGTCAGTAAACCACTAGAAAATATCCTGAAAAGACGTTGAATCCATTGCCTCATTATGGTTGGAAGGAGACTCAAGGCAGTGATCCGACTATCAGTTTAGTTAAAGGGCTGATAACTCAAGAATGTTCCCGTCTTGATCCAGATGCTTCACCAGAGGCAAACACCTGTGGAATGAGAGAAGCAGGTTATTCATCTACCAAGAAAAATTGTGTAGGCGCTACATCAATCCCAGAACCCATGAGATGATCTGGCGAATAGTGGTACCAAAGAAGGATGACCAGATGGTGTTGGAAGCATATCATAATCAAGTAGGACACTTCGGATAGAAAAAGCTGGAGATGCTGCTAAGAGATAGATTCTACTAGGTTGTCATGAGAGGCTGATTAGAGAGATGGTGTAAGAACTGTGGACCATGCAACTTAAGAAGAAAAGACTATGAAAGCCAAAGAGCGCCACTACAACCAATCGTAACCACTCAACCACTTGAAATAATAACCTTGGATCATGTGAAGCCTAACACCTAGCAGGTCGGGTTACACCTATGCCTTGACAATGGTAGACCACTACTCCAGATTTTTTGTAGTAGCTCCAGTAAAAGACTTGACAGCTGAAACAGCAGCAAAAACCTTTCAAGCCTACTTCTGTAGACTACACAGGTATCCAGAAAAGATATTGACTGATCAAGAGCCTGCATTCAAAGCTGAGTTATTCCAAGAGTTTTGCCATTTATAAGGGTGCAAGAAATTTGGACCACACTTACCATCCACAAACAAACGGCAGAGCAAAGATGAACAATATTGTCATAGACATGTTGATGACACTTCCTTTGGAGGAAAGAAATCAGTGGCCAGAGAAATTGCCAGATTTAGTGGAAATGTATAACCATATCCCTGTAAGTTCCACCAATTGCACGCCAGCTTATCTTATGAGAGCAAGACCTGGAAAATTACCAGTTGACCTAGAAACCTGTAGTACCAGAAACAGGTTCATCTGATGTTGATTGGTACACCAACCCCAAGAACAATACAAAATGGTGCAAGTGTGTGTAGAAGACAATCTGAACCAGATCAGAGAAAAACAAGAAAGGAACTACAACAGAAATGCATAAGCTGAACCTTTAACACCTGGAGAAATGGTACTAAAGAGAAAAAGAAGAAACACAAACTTGATGACCAGTGGGAAAAGGAACCCTACACTGTGCTAGACTCTAACTTTGACAATAGAAAAACCTGCGTAATCAGTAGAGATGGAGGAAAGACTACTGCAACACTGTCAAGAGATCACCTTAAAGTATGTCCAGAACAACTAAGACTACAAGAACCAGAAACACCTTGTACAAAACCAATAGAACCAAAGGAAAGAGTGATTCACAAGATACTTGGAGATTTTCCAGAAGACTTGCCTCAATGTGAGGGAGCTGTAATCGTGTCAGTAATAAACTTTGCACCAACCAAGGAAGAACAAGGAAGACTGGAAGAATCTGCAAGAGTTCCAAAGAACCTGTTCGAGTTCCAGAAGAATTCGCCCGTTGTAGCAGAACCAGAGGATCCTACAATCGGTGAAACTGACAGCCCTATAGTGAGACTAAGGCCGCGCAGGCAACTACCCAGTTTACCTATAACACATAGGTCAATCCAGAGCACATATACCTCTGCACATCACATAGTGTTGAGTACACCACCTGAGACACAAACACTACATAGGTCTTGTCGTAGTAGCCAAGGTCAACCCCTGCCCAGGTATGGAGAATGGGTATAATGTGTAAAGTGTAAAATGTAAATATGGACGTGAATGTACATTAAAATGTGAAATAGTAGTGTACAGAAGGGTGGAGGAGCTGGGCCCAGCCCCACGTACATTGAGTTAGGAACAGAAAGTGCCTGGGGTGGAGAGAACGTAGCAGGTCTCCTAAGCAGAGACACCCTTAGGGAAAATGTTTGTTTTATAGTGTATTGGACTTTTAAAGACTTTGAACTTCGTTTGAAGCCTGAGCTTGTAGAGACTATACTGTACAGATTCTTAACATTTTCCCTAAACCTTTCCTACTTAAAATATGGACTAAAGTCACAGGACCTGGTTGTGACAAAATAAACTTTTACAGCCTGCGGTGGATGGACTAGCACCGTATGGATTGCACCTGGTTTTGTTTTACCATTTTTCAGTGGTTTTTGTAAATTTTTCATTTTGAGACTGTACATAATACCTGTTATTGATATTGTTGTTACTTGTTTGGAAAAATGTTTCTTCAGTATGGGAGTACTGAGTTTACTAGGGGGGAATGTGGCACCCTGCCCATACAGGTAGTCACAGAACCACCTAAGGCATAGAGGGATTTCCACAACAGGTACCCTTACACACACAACACCTTCCACCCCAGACCTGTAGGGGGAGCTCCACTTGCTGCCCTTAAGCAAGAACCCTATAAATACCGATGCTGGGGAGGAGTTTGCGAGTCAGAGTGTGCAGTTCCAGAAAGGACTGTGAAGAGTGGAGTAGTACTGTGAAGACCATCTGGTGAACAGTGCTGCGATACGGCCGTACCTGAGACCAGCCTAGCCAGTGTGAGGGCCTGAGAGTGAGGGTCGTAGGCAAGGGAAAAGACAAGTTAAAGAGCATACTGGGGGCAGAAGAGCCATACCGGTTTACCCTAGGAAGCAACCCGGACACCGGAGTCTGCAGGACAGCATCAAGCCCAGCAGAAACACCGGTTCACCGAGGAGACTCCAGTTTCCTGGACACCAGTAGTGCATGCAACTAGAGAGCCAGGAGCCATAGGAGAAGTCATAGCGGTAGCTCACAAAAAGGTTCTCAACTCTTTAACACGGGTGAGAGAGAGAGAGAGAGAGAGACACAGAGGAGGCCAGGCCTAGTTCTACACAGGTCAGGGGCTTCACCGAAGGAAAAGAGACAAGGAGGCCTACAAATCACTCACTGTGGAAATCCTGAAGTGCTGCCCGACCACCTGGAGAGTACCCTGGACCCTGACTGCCATAACATCAGTAAAGGTATGGAAACGACTCCCAGCGTGTGTGTCAGTCATTTCAGCCCTGGTCCTGTCCAGCCCAGAGACTGTAGCACCAGCCCGGCTGCCGAGCCACCTCTCCATTCAAACTCCCCATCACTGCCCTGGGGACCCCTCGCATTGTCATCTGGCTGCCTGTCTATCATCCCCGGAGGGCAGCAGCAGTGCCGGTGCCTTCACCGGTCACCATAGGTGGCGTCACGAGACTTTATTTTTGTTATATTTTTATCCCTCAAAACAACCCCTCTTTTTAAGCAACCACCAGGGCCATAGCCCTGGGCAGGCAACCAGTGACATCCCCTTACAGTAAACGCCTGGGTACCGAGTCCCCACGGCCTTGGGGCGGGTCATTCCCTTTAAATGCAATAATGTTTATAATTTTTTTTGCTGTTTTTTATTTCTTATGTACAGGTGTGTGCATTTCCAAATCAACATAAGGGAGAAAAACAACCACTGTAATAAGGGTGCACACTGCATGCATGAAAAAGTAAACAAGTTTATTGAGTGTAATAGTGAAACAGTAGGCTTGGACAAAAAACACACATAAAAACATTTGAAATAAGGTTACAGACTAACACAAACACTAAGAACCCACACACTCTTGTTACCGTGAGGTACAGGAAGGACTACTGATGAAATAAACAGGTTATTTTTGCTGTGGCACAGAATTATCCAATCCCTTGTAATACAATAGCAGGGTATTCAAAACAGGGCTGTAGAGTTAAGATGGATGTAAGGCAGCAAGCTGACCTGGGTAGGCTGTCAAGGTCATCCAAAAATTGCACAAAATGATATAAATAATACAGTAGATTACAAAATAACAATAGAAAAGACCACAATAACTCCCTATGCAGGGACGGGCTGGCTGATCTAGCCCAAGGGTGCAACCCAGTTTACCCAGACAGCGACCAAATGAGGACCGGGAAGGGGTGGGTGCTGGCGGCAAGATGGGGGGTGTTGGGGGGGGGGATTTCTGCTGGTGGCAAGGTGAGGACCGGGGGGGGTGCTAGCGCTGCTTCGCTTACCGGCTGACTGGCTGCTCCCGCTGCTCCGATCCCGCCTGCTGCGTCACGGGTCCCACTGTAATTCAAGTGAGTGCGCGGCCGCTCTCACTGTAGGGGCATCCCTAAGCTGGGACTGAACCACCGGCCTGTTGGGGGGCAGATGCCTCCCAGCCACCTGGGCCAGTCTGCCCCTGTCCCTGTGTCACATGATTATAAGTTGCTGCTTGCATATCAGAGTCATATCAGAGTACCTGTATAAAGTCCTGTGAGGGTGTGGTGGTCCTCCCTTGGCGTGCGGGGTGCAGAGGGTGGGCCTGCCGCATATTGCCAGGAAGGCTTCTGATATGGCTCAATAACTGAATCCCCATTGAGCGTATGCAGGATCCCAGGCATTATCTCTCCTTGTTGAATACTGCATTATGTATGTCATATGTTCTGTGATACTATGATAGCCAATCCAGAAGGCCACTATATCGGTGACCTTACAGATGACATTATATGATCATAGACAAATGGAATTTGCCTTGGTATTACCCTAAGCTCAAACTTATAACTTTGCTAATTGCATTCCCTACTATACCATTCTGGGTTGTTTCAGTAGGCCTCCATAACTACATCTCTGTGTGCCACATCCCTTTGGGTGTCCTTGAACCCATTCACCCCTCAATGGGCAGTTGTAGATTATATTAAGCAGCAACTTACAGTCATATGAAAAAGTTTGGGCACCCCTCTTAATCTTACTCTTTTTTTTTGTTTAAAATTGTTTTTTTGAAACAGCTATTTCAGTGTGATATATGTAATAACTGATGGACACAGTAATATTTCAGGTTTGAAATGAGGTTTATTGTACTTACCAAAAATGTGAAATATGCATTATTTCGAAATTTGACAGGTGCAAAAGTATGGGCACCCTTCTGATTTTCATGATTTCAATACTCCTAACTACTTTTTACTGACTTACCGTATATACTCGCGTATAAGCCGAGTTTTTCAGCCCAAAATTTGGGCTGAAAAGTCCCCCCTCGGCTTATACGCGAGTATATACGGTAATCCGTATATATACAGCAGCAGCCCCGGAGGTATACATCAAGCTCCAGGGCCCCCCCCCCTTGCGCAGCAGCCTGTAAAGGAAAATCATACTTATCGCTGTCCCGCGCTGTCCCGCCGCTGCCATCACGATCCCGGGCTTCAATCCGCGTCTTCTGTGGTCGCGGGCAATGACGTCATTGCGCGCGACCACAGGAAGCCGGAAGCCGGAAGACGCGGATTGAAGCCCGGGATCGTGTGTCGGCAAGCGGCGGGACAGCGCGGGACAGCGATAAGTATGATTTTCCTTTACAGGCTGCCGCGCAAGCTTGATGGGGGGGCCTGTATACCTCCGGGGCTGCTGCTGTATACAGCCCTGGGGCTGATGGTGTATACAGCCCTGGGGCTGCTGGTGTATACAGCCCTGGGGCTGCTGCTGTATACAGCCCTGGGGCTGCTGGTGTATACAGCCCTGGGGCTGCTGGTGTATATAGCCCTGGGGCTGCTGGTGTATACAGCCCTGGGGCTGCTGGTGTATACAGCCCTGGGGCTGCTGGTGTATACAGCCCTGGGGCTACTGCTGTATACAGCCCTGGGGCTGCTGGTGTATACAGCCCTGGGGCTGCTGGTGTATACAGCCCTGGGGCTGCTGCTGTATACAGCCCTGGGGCTGCTGGTGTATACAGCCCTGGGGCTGCTGCTGTATACAGCCCTGGGGCTGCTGGTGTATACAGCCCTGGGGCTGCTGGTGTATACAGCCCTGGGGCTGCTGCTGTATACAGCCCTGGGGCTGCTGGTGTATACAGCCCTGGGGCTGCTGGTGTATACAGCCCTGGGGCTGCTGGTGTATACAGCCCTGGGGCTGCTGGTGTATACAGCCCTGGGGCTGCTGGTGTATACAGCCCTGGGGCTGCTGATGTATACACCCCTGGGGCTGCTGCTGCTGTATACTACCACTGGGGCTGCTGTATACTACCACTGGGGCTGCTGTATACTACCACTGGGGCTGCTGTATACTACCACTGGGGCTGTATATACCTCTGGGGCTGCTGTATACTACCACTGGGGCTGCTGTATAGTACCACTGGGGCTGCTGTATACTACCACTGGGGCTGCTGTATACTACCACTGGGGCTGCTGTATACACCTCTGGGGCTGCTGTATACTAACCACTGGGGCTGCTGCTGTATATACCACTGGGGCTGCTGCTGTATACTACCACTGGGGCTGCTGTATATACCTCTGGGGCTGCTGTATACCACACTGCTAGGGGCTGTATACCTGTGCTGGGGTCCACCCTCGGCTTATACATGAGTCAATAGGTTTTTCCCAGGTTTTGGGGGCAAAAGTAGGGGGGTCGGCTTATACACGGGTCGGCTTATACACGAGTATATACGGTACTGAAGCACTAAATTGGTTTGGTAACCTCATTGAGCTTTGTACTTCATAGTCCGGTGTATCCAATCATGAGAAAAGCTATTTCAGGTGTCCACTTGCAAGTTGTTCTCCTAGTTGCATCTTCTCTGAGGAGTGGTATCATGGGCTCCTCAAAACAGCTCTAAAATGATCTTAAAAAAAAGATTGTTCAACATATTTGTTCAGGGGAAGGATACAAAAAGTTGTCTCAGAGATTTAACCTGTCAGTTTCTACTGTGAAGAACATAGTAAGGAAATGGAAGACCACAGGGACAGTTCTTGTAAAGGCCAGAAGTGGCAGGCCAACAAAAATATCAGAAAGGCAGAGAAGAAGAATGGTGAGAACAGTCAAGAACAATCCACAGACCACCTCCAAAGACCTGCAGCATCATCTTGCTGCAGATGGTGTCACTGTGAATCGGTCAACAACACAGCGCACACTGCACAAGGAGAAGCTGTATGGGAGAGTGATGCGAAAGAAGCCGTTTCTGCATGCACGGCACAAACAGAGTCGCCTGAGGTATGCAAAAGCACATTTGGATAAGCCAGTTTCATTTTGGAAGAAGGTCCAGTGGACTGATGAAACAAAGATTGAGTTGTTTGGTCATACAACAAGGCGTTATGCATGGCGCCACAAAAACACAGCATTCCAAAAAAAACACTTGTTACCCAGTGTCAAATTTGGGGGAGGGTCCATCATGCTTTGGGGCTGTGTGGCCAATGACGGCACCGGGAATCTTGTTAAAGTTGAGGGTCGCATGGATTCCACTCAGTATCATCAGATTCTTGAGAATAATATTCAAGAATCAGTGTCAAAGTTGAAGTTACGCCGGGGATGGATCTTTCAGCAAGACAATAATCCAAAACACCGCTCCAAATCTACTCAGGCATTCATGCAGAGGAACAATTACAATGTTCTGGAATGGCCATCCCAGTCCCCAGACCTGAATATCATTGAACATCTGTGGGATGTTTTGAAGTGGGCTATCCATGCTCGGCGACCATCAAACTTAACTGAACAGGAATTGTTTTGTAAAGAGGAATGGTCAAAAATACCGTATTTTTCGCTTTTTAAGACGCACTTTTGTTCCCCAAAATTTTGGGGGAATGTGGGGGGTGAGTCTTAAAAAACGAACATACGGTGCAGGGGAGAGTGGGGGCAGCTCTGGAGTGTCTCCGGGGGCTGGGGCGGGCTGGCTGCGGGCTGGAGGAGGCAGCGGGAGGTCGTGACCCCCGCTCATTAACTCATTTAATATGCACTGCACTGCCGCTGTCCATCACCTCGGTGCTGAAGCTAGCGCCGAGGTATGGACAGGGAAGCAGGGCATATTAAATGTTCCTGCAGTCCCCCCTCCTGGATATGGCCCCCCTGCGTTGCTAGGTAGAAAATAACAAACATTTTATTCTTACCTCTCCGGCGCTTGCCTCAGTCTTTCAGTGCCTCTCTCCCTGACTGCCGCAATCTCCCTCCGAGGTCCCAGAGAAGCCGGTCATGTGATCGGGGGCTCACTGATGACTGCAGTGCTGGTGATGTCATCAGTGTGCACCCGATCCCATGACCGGCTTCTCTGGGACCTCGGAGGGAGATTGCGGCAGTCAGGGAGAGAGGCACTGAAAGACTGAGGCAAGCGCCGGAGAGGTAAGTATAAAATGTTTGTTATTTTCTGCCCAGCAGCAAGGGGGACCGTGTACCAGCCCTGGGGGGCATGTGCCAGCCCTGGGGTGGAGGTGACAGCCCTGGGGGACTTGTGCCAGCCCTGGGGGGCATGTGCCAGCCCTGGGGCAGAGGTGCCAGCCCTGAGGAACTTGTGACAGCCCTGGGGGACTTGTGCCAGCCCTGGGGGGCATGTGCCAGCCCTGGGGCAGAGGTGCCAGCCCTGAGGAACTTGTGCAGCCTTGGGGGGCATAAAACAGCCCTGGGGAACTTGTGCCAGCCTTGGGGGGCATAAAACAGCCCTGGGGGACTTGTGCCAGCCCTGGGGGGAATGTGCCTGCCCTGGGGCGGAGGTGCCAGCCCTGGGGGACTTGTGCCAGCCCTGGGGGGCATGTGCCAGCCCTGGGGCGGAGGTGCCAGCCCTGGGGAACTTGTGCCAGCCTTGGGGGGAATAAAACAGCCCTGGGAAACTTGTGCCAGCCTTGGGGGGCATAAAACAGCCCTGGGGGACTTGTGCCAGCCCTGGGGGGCATGTGCCAGCCCTGGGGCAGAGGTGCCAGCCCTGGGGGACTTGTGCCAGCCCTGGGTGGCATGTGCCAGCCCTGGGGGCATGTGCCAGCCCTGGGGCAGAGGTGCCAGCCCTGGGGAACTTGTGCCAGCCTTGGGGGGCATAAAACAGCCCTGGGGAACTTGTGCCAGCCTTGGGGGGCATAAAACAGCCCTGGGGGACTTGTGCCAGCCCTAGGGGGCATGTGCCAGCCCTGGGGCGGAGGTGCCAGCCCTGGGGAACTTGTGCCAGCCTTGGGGGGCATAAAACAGCCCTGGGGGACTTGTGCCAGCCCTGGGGGGCATGTGCCAGCCCTGGGGCGGAGGTGCCAGCCCTGGGGGACTTGTGCCAGCCCTGGGTGGCATGTGCCAGCCCTGGGGGGCATGTGCCAGCCCTGGGGCGGAGGTGCCAGCCCTGGGGAACTTGTGCCAGCCTTGGGGGGCATAAAACAGCCCTGGGGAACTTGTGCCAGCCTTGGGGGGCATAAAACAGCCCTGGGGGACTTGTGCCAGCCCTAGGGGGCATGTGCCAGCCCTGGGGCGGAGGTGCCAGCCCTGGGGGACTTGTGCCAGCCCTGGGGGGCATGTGCCAGCCCTGGGGCAGAGGTGCCAGCCCTGGGGGGCATAAAACAGCCCTGGGGGACTTGTGCCAGCCTTGGGGGGCATAAAACAGCCCTGGGGGACTTGTGCCAGCCCTGGGGGGCATGTGCCTGCCCTGGGGGACGTGTGCTAGCTCTTGGGGGCATGTGCCAGCCCTGGGGCGGAGGTGCCAGCCCTGGGGGACTTGTGCCAGCCTTGGGGGGCATAAAACAGCCCTGGGGGACTTGTGCCAGCCCTGGGGGGCATGTGCCTGCCCTGGGGGACGTGTGCTAGCCCTTGGGGGCATGTGCCAGCCCTGGGGCGGAGGTGCTAGCTCTGGGGTACTTGTGATAGCCCTGGGGGATGCGTGCCAGCGCTGGCGGGCATGTGCCAGACCTTGGGGTCATGTGCCAGCCCTAGGGGATGTGTGAGAGCCCTGGGGGGCATGTGCCATCCCTGGAGGACGTGTCAGAGCCCTGGGGGGCATGTGCCAGCCCTGGGGGATGCGTGCCAGCGCTGGGGGTCATGTGCCAGCCCTAGGGAATGTGTGAGAGCCCTGGGGGGCATGTGCCAGCCCTGGGGGACGTATGCCAGCCCTGGGGGACATGTGCCAGTCATAACCAGAATAAGGGGGCCATATCTAGGATAGGGGAGCTATATCCCAAGATGAGGACCATGTACCAGGAAGAGGGGCTATGAGAGACATATACCCTATATGATTTGTAAGACGGACACTGACATTATAAGACAGACCCCATTTAACATTAAAAAATATTTTTTTCTCTTTTCCTTCATCAAATTTGGGGGTGCGTCTTATTATCAGGTGCGTCTTATAAAGCGAAAAATACGGTACCTTCATCCAGGATCCAGGAACTCATTAACTGCTACAGGAAGCTATTAGAGGCTGGTATTTTTGCAAAAGGTGGATCTACTAAATATTAATGTCACTTTTCTGTTGAGGTGCCCATACTTTTGCACCTGTCAATTTTTGAAATAATGCATATTTCACATTTTCAGTTAGTACAATAAACCTCATTTCAATCCTGAAATATTACTGTGTCCATCAGTTATTACATATATCACACTGAAATAGCTGTTGCAAAAAAAACAATTTTTAAAAAAACAAAAAGAATAAGATTAAGAGGGGTGCCTAAACTTTCATATGACTGTATAATCATGTGGAGTTGCCGTGGTCCTTTCTATTCTTATTTTGCAACCTACTGTATTGTTCATATCATTTTGTACAATTTTTGGATGACCTTGACAGCCTACCCAGGTTCGCTTGCTGACCTACATCCATCTTAACCCTACAGCCCTGTTTTGAATACCCTGCTATAGTATTACAAGGGATTGGTCAATTTTGTGCCACAGCAAAAGTAACCTGTTTATTTCATCACTAGTCCTTCCTGTACCTCACGGTAACAAGAGTGTGTGGGTTCTTAGTGTTTGTGTTACTCTGTAACCTCATTTTAAATGTTTTTATGTTGTTTTTTGTCCAAGCCTACTGTTTCACTATTACACTCAATAAACGTGTTTACTTTTTCACTGCATACAGTGTGCACCCTTATTACAGTGGTTCTTTTTATCCCTTATGTTCTTAGAATCACCATTGTGGTGCTGCACCTGTTAAACTCTCTAAGGCCCCTTTCACATCAGCGTTTTTATTAAATCGTGGCAGATGAGGTAAAAAAACTGCATCTGCCGCGATTACCGCATAACCGCGACACTTGCGGCACAGTTGCGGCAAGCCCCATGCAATGTCTATGGGGCTTGCGGTAAGTGTGCGGCAGGTGCGGCAAGTGCGGTTTCGGCACTTGCGGCAGGTGCGGCCGCGAAAAAAAAACGCAGTCAGACGCGTTTTTTTTGCGGCCGCACCTGACGCAAGTGCCGATACCGCACTTGCCGCACCTGCCGCAAGCCCGCATAGACATTGCATTGGGCTTGCCGCAACTGTGCCGCAAGTGTCGCGGTTATGCGGTAATCGCGGCAGATGCGTTTTTTTCACCGCATCTGCCGCGATTTAAAAAAACGCTGATGTGAAAGGGGCCTAAGGGTACTTTCACATCAGCGTTTTTTTTAAATGGCGGCAGATGCGGTGAAAAAACCGCATCTACCGCGATTACCGCATAACCGCTGCACTTATGGCACACTTGCGGCACAGTTGCGGCAAGCCCCATACAATGTATATGCAGGCTTGCGGCAGGTGTGGCAAGTGCGGTTTTGGTATTTGCGGCAAATGCAGCCGCGAAAAAAACACGGTCAGCCGCAGTTGTTTCGCGGCCGCATCTGCCACAAGTGCCGAAACCGCACTTCCCACACCTGCCGCACACTTACCGCAAGCCCCAATAGACATTGCATGGGGTTTGCCGCAAGTGAACCGCAAGTGCAGCCGTTATGCAGTAACCGCGGCAGTTGCATTTTTTTCACCACAACTGTCGCGATCAGCGATTACCGCTGATGTGAAAGGAGCCTTAGTATAAGTTGTTGCACCTTGTACCCCCCATGACGCCTTTCCAAATAGAGTCCTATCAGTTTAATTAAACACAGCTGCACTCCAATGAAGCGGTAGAACTATCTCAAGGAGGATTGCAAGAAAGTGGACAACATGTGACTTAAATATGAGTGTCTGAGCAAAGGGTCTGAATACTTATGACCATGTGATATTTCAGTTTTTCTTTTTTAATAAATCTGCACAAATATCTACATTTGTTTTTTTCAGTCAAGATGGGGTGTAGAGTGTACATTAATGAGAAAAAAATGAAGTTTTTTGAATATATCAAATGGCTGCAATGAAACAAAGAGTGAAAAATTTAAATAAGTCTGAATACTTTCCTTACCCACTGTAGTATGTGTGGAGCCCCACGGGACGGGGGTACTCGGTACCGGACCGGTCGGTGCCGGGGAAGTCACGGGTGGCTTGGTCCGGACCGTGTCCCTGGGCCCGCACAATAAGATGGGGAATATTTACAAGGGGATTTGTCACGGGTGACGCCACCCACTTGGTGCGGCCACTGATGGGGCCGCCGCTGCCGCAGAACCTCCGGGGGTGATGTGATGGCAGCGGAGATGGTGTAGTTCCAGTGGGAAGAACTGTATCCCCCGGGGCAGTAAGGGTTAAAGTCTATTGGGGTTATAGATGTGGAGACGGGGTTAAAGGACACACACTCACGTTCGGTAGACACTGGTGCACTTCTCCTTCTCTCCTGAGGCTGCAGAGCTGACAGGCTTGTAGCAGGGGGAAGCTCTCTGTGCTGAATCTGGAGCAAAGGTCGCAATCAATACACAGACTTACAGTTTTGCTGTTTTCCAAAGCTTCACTACTGATGTTACTGCAGATTATAGTCCACGGAGTCTGTAATGGGGCTGAGCTCTCTTCCCACCCTGTCCGGGGTCGTCAGCGTCCTTATGCTGCACTGTGTGTGTGTCCTGGCTGCTGCTATTAGCTGAGCTGCTGGGATTCCTCACGTCTCTCTCTCTGTATTCTGCTGGTACCACTTGGCTAGGCAACTTGAGTCCTCTGTGCTGTGCTGACCCCTCCGTTTTGCTTTGCTCTGGTACTAGGGGCATCTAGAGATCCCACTGTTCCGGGATTCACTGTGCTGTGGGTGCCAGACACAGTACCGGATCCGGTGTCCGTTCTGTGCGTTCTTCTGGGGCAAGTGAAGGTATCACTCCAGCTCCCAGACGTGTTTCTCAGGCTGTAGTTCTCCTGTTCCTCCGACCCTCACTAGGTCTGTACTAAGTTCTGCACTAACTCGTGCTCTTCACAGCCCTGCTCCGAGCTGAACTGAGCTCTCCCTCAAGGGCAAGAGTATATAAGGAAGCAGGTTGTGCTCCCCCTCTTGGCCCAGAGGTGCTAGTGTTTGTCAGTGTGTAGTGGGGAGAGAACCCATGTGATGTTATTGTGGCACATTAAACCATTTGTTTTTTTCAGTCAAGATGGGGTGCAGAGTGTACATTAATGAGAAAAAAATGAAGTTTTTTGAATATATCAAATGGCTGCAATGAAACAAAGAGTGAAAAATGTAAAGAAGTCTGAATACTTTCCTTACCCACTGTAGTATGCCCAAAAGTAAACATGGCAGGCCCTTAGTGTGCATGACAAATCTCCTCCCATACCTTGGTTGAGGTGATTTATCAGCCTGCACCTGGGCTTGCTACACAAGTGGGCTTGACTGCGTCCTGCAAGTGCAGTATTGGTTTTTGTCTATGGCATTGATGGTAAGTTTTTTGATGCTGCTTTTTCTAGTAGTTTTTTGTACAATTTAGATAGGACTGATGAGCATGGGAATCCGTGACGTGAATCATCAGCTTAAGTGTCTTGGCCAACACATGAACCAATATCCCATCTATAATAGTTTTTTGTTCATCATACAGAGAACTTTTCTGCACTTTTTTATTCATTTCAGGGTGTAGTTGGGCCCCTAGTAGGCGCCATTCATCAAATGGTGCAGAAACATTGTACTGTGCAGCCCATGGCTCAGGCAGCAGAGCTTTTGGGTAGCTTTCAGACATTCTGCACCATATGTATCAGTGTGAATGGTGCCCTATGCAGGCCCTTAGAGTGCATGGCAAGTCGCCTCCCATACCTTGGTTGAGGTGATTTATCAGCCTGCACCTGGGCTTGCTACACAAGTGGGCTTGACTGCGTCCTGCAAGTGCAGTATTGGTTTTTATCTATGGCATTGATGGTAAGTTTTTTGATACTGCTTTTTCTAGTAGTTTTTGCCAAAGTAAACATGGAAATAGAAGCCTAATGTTCTGACCACAATGGCTCTCGCCATTCTGTACAGAATGTTTATTTCAGTACCATCAGATAGGCAAACTTTAGGGTTACCTGAGAAAATTATTCTAAGGCTATGTTCCTACTGTACAATGGTGCTATGTTTTTTTATCTGCCTTTCTGCAGCAAAAACACATCATCCACAGCTTTAACATTACAGTCAATATGATTTACAAAAAGCTGTGCCAAAAATGCAAATGTGTGGGCTGCATTTTTGCTGCAGATATTGCCTGCATTTTTTAAAAGTCCATGTCAATTAACATGCCTGTTTTTGGGCTGCATTTTCCCCATAGACTGCATTCTAACCCCCCACAAAAACATCACAAATGGATTGGTATTCCAACAGTACGTTTGTGTAGCTTTTTAAAAGCATTTTCAAAATAAACTGCTACAATACTCACTCTCCTTGGTGAGCCCGGCAGAAACTGTTTGTATCATCCTTCCAGGGCCTGTGCCATGTAACTGGTCATGTGACTTAAGCTGTCACATGGGGCGCAGGCTCTGGAGGGATGATACACAGCTTGCCGATGCAGGGAGGAAGACATCACCGGGATCGCCATGGGCTTGCCAGGGAGGGTGAGAAAGTGTGTCTGTTTTTTTGCCAGTCTCTGTGTTTGTCTGGAAGTCTTTGTGTGTCCCCAAATTTGTCCTGCGTTTTTCTGCTGCGTTTGTAATGTGCACAAACGCAGCAAAATGCAGGACAAGCGCAATATGTTTGTGCTGCTTTTGTTTTTACACAGCTGTGTTTGTGCAGCTGACAAACACAGCATAAATGCAGCACAGAAAAATATATCCAGTAGGTTCATAGCCTAAGACTGTACAGCAAATATGTTCTCAATTATTATATTTCCCTACACTATATTGTTATTCTAATTGTGCACAAAAGTCACATATCTTTGAAGGTGTTTTCCAGGATTTAAAAAGAACCTGTCAGCAGCATTTTACTAGGTGCAGTACAGACAGGGATACATTGGTGCTGTCATACTGATTACAGTGATACCTGATGTGAAGAAATCTATTTTGCAGATTTTCTTTAATCATTGTTTGAAGTTTTCTTCATCTGATTAGAACAGCTAACATGTGCAGTTAACAGCAACGATCAGATCAGCTGTCAGCACGATGCAAAGCACCGCGGCAGGGATTGCACCATTCCCTGCTGGCATCGGAGGTCTCATGATGCGATCCCAGGGTCCTGTGATGATCCTGGATATATCCTGAATCACTTCCTGTAGATGTCTGGCAACTGCCAGCATCCACAGAAAGTGATAATTTCTCCTGTTCAGAGACATGCAGCAGAATGTCTGTGAACAGGAGAAGCAATTGGAGTATGCGGTCCTGAGGCCCCCTAGAGGGCGGTGTAAAGTAAATAAAAAATCTTAAAAAAAGTTTTAAAAAATATGAAAAAAAAAGTTCAAATCACCACACTTTTCCCCATTCAAAGTAAAACATGTTTTTGGTATCGCCGTGTTCAGAAATGCCCAATCTATCAAAATAAAAAAAAATCAGTCAATCAGATCGGTAAACTGCATAATGGGACAAAAAAATCCAAAAGCCAAAATTATGGTTTTTTGGTTGCTGCAACATTGCAATAAAATGCAATAATGGGCGAATAAAACAGCGCATCCACCCAAAAATGGTATCATTAGAAATGTCAGCTCAAGAATGCAAACAATAAGCTGTCACATAGACCCAGATCCCGACAAATGAGGAAGCTCTTATGAGGCTCTTAGAAAATGGCGCAAAAAGTGCAATTCTTTTTCTTTAACAACTTCTGAATTGTTTTTCACCACTTAGATCAAAGTAAAAACATACATGTTTGGTATCTACGAACTCATTCCAACCCGAGGCATCCTACTGACATGGTCATTTTACCATATAGTGAACGTGGTGAATAAAGAAAAACAAAAAACAAACGTGTGATTGCACTTTTTTTTAGAAATTTCACCGCATTTGGAATGTTTTCCCATTTTTCTGTTTACTATATGATACAATAAATGATTGCATTCAATGTATAACATGTCCCACAAAAAGAAGCCCTCATATTTCTAAAAAGTTATAGCTCTTAGAAGAACGCGAGGGAAAAACGAAAAACGGAAAATCGCCAGGGGTGAAGGGGTTAAAAATCTAGTTCTTTTAATATTGTGACATCCTTATGACACTATTGATAAATGGGCCCTCTTTAAGGTCTTTTTAGATGGTGCCTTCTTTATAGTCTTTGATTTTTTTTTACACTTTATTTTTATTCTTAGTGTTATTTTATTTTTACTTTTTTATATTATTAGTATTAATATTTTTTACATTTTCTTACATTCTTAGTATTAGCATCTTATTATTTTTCATATACTGATTATGGTTTGCCATTCTGTAAATGTTTCATTACTTTGAATAAGAAAGAAAATGGAAAACCAATAGATTACTGATATAAACTGCTATATAAGATTAATGGACAAACACAGTCCTAAGAAGAGAGCAGAACATAGAGATGATTTCAGTGTTTGATCATGGCCACAGCCTTGATTAAAAGAGTCAACCACATAAGATTTTGTCATTTTTCTTTTCCTTGAAGTCATCTAAGCAATTAAATCTAGAACTATTTTCCTTTCTTTGACAGTATCAATAAACCACTCAAACTCCCCACATTTCTGAGAATGTGGCATCTAACTTATTGCTGTCACTATTAAACAAGCCACAGTAATGCTTTAATGATTTTTCAGACTCTTTAAAGAAAGAACACAGGGCTTAGTCATTGATCTACACTACTCGTGTTCTCACTTTGAAAAGTGTGGTAATGGTCTCATTCTACATGAAGACTTCATATTCTCTAAAACACTATGAGATGGACAAGGTATAAGCATGTGTTCAATCACAATATTAATCCAAAATAACAAAAATGTCCTGTACGTAATATTAATATGTCATAGACCAGCTAATCATTCCATCAGAACAATTCAACTAAGAAAATGATTACAATTTTAAATTAGTTTACCATTAAGGGTATATTTTTTTACTATGTGCTTAAACACATACAGGCAGGTAGTTGCTAACAGAGACAACTACCTGCCTGTTGTACCTGTCGCCGGAACAGAGCAGTCACTGACCTATACTGTTCACAATTTGGAAAACAGAACAGCTTGTCTTCTTTTGGGCTGTTCTGTTGACTGCTGTTGTCATGCTGATTTACTGCTGAATCCCCACAGTTAGGCAGTAGGGAGCTGGCTGCTAATCAGCATGACATCGGCAATCACATCTAGTCAACCGAGCAGAGTGGAAAAGAAGCCACCGATCTGTCAATGTGACATCAGCAGAAGGCGCTGAATCACCATCAGGGAAGTTTGTAAGGCTGGTTTCACACTGACGTTCCCCTCCGCAGCGTTCTGCGGAGGGAACTGCCATGTGAGCGCAGCCAGCGCAAGCCCCTATGTTTATAATGGGAGTGCACGGTGCTGCGCTTGACTGCGCATGACCGTGCCTCCCATTCACTGCCATATGTGATTTGTACGCAGGCGATGCCTGCGCACAAATCACACACTCTCGTTCGCACCAGGGATGCGACGTGTTGCATGTGGCGTTGGGAACGCCAGTGTGAAACCAGCCTAACCACTCTGTATCAGCAGACAAAGGCGCCGGGCACAACAGTTAGTAAGCGCCTGCCTGTTAGTTCTGATGTGCAATATAGAAAAAAATTACTGGATATCCCTTTAATTATTGATACATTGTAGAAAACTAGCAGAAAGATTTGTGCTCTTGCTGATGTATCTATCTCACACTGCTCTGCCTAGGATGCATACAAATATACCTACTGTCCAGCTGTGTTTTCAGTCTCTACATGTAAGGCTGCTTTCACACTGGCAAAGTATTGCATCGGTGTGCATCATGACAAACAGGATGCCCACAGATCAGTTTTCAGCCCCATTGTCTTTCAATGAGGATAGAAAACACTTCCTTGGGCATCGTGGTGTCACCGTTTTGCCACGGATTAATGTGGATCCACGGCAAAACATAGTTTTCACGAAGACCAAAAATCCATCTTGATACACTTTTGGTCTCCGGGAAAAGTAGCATGATGTCGTGGATCCACACTGATCTGCGGCACCGTGTGAAAAAGAAGAACGAGTGCCTATGGGCACAGAGAACCACGGACAGTACAGATCCCGGAGGATCTGTACTTATGCTCTATGAAGCATGAACTGTGGATCCATGAAAAGAACACAAATGGGTGCTGCTTGCAGCATCCAGTTTGCCTGTTGTATGGGGATCCATGGGCATACAGGGTTTTCCTGTATGCCCGCGATTCCAAAATTGCCAATGTGAAAGCAGCCTAAGCTAGAATGGCCTCATTCACTCACAGCAAACAGATATTGTGACAGGCAGAGGAATTGACCTTTTTTTTTTTTATTATACAGTGGTTAAAAGCATTGAACTATTAGGCAACTTGATCAAATGTAATAATGTAATTAATAGGCACTCTGCAAATCATTCTATTTACATTTTTTGTAGCCTGATTACAAATTCCAACACCCATAGTACTGGTAGAATGCTAATGAATAGGAAACACCCTCAGAAAATAGTAGATGGCAATTAGGGAAGCTCATTGACATTTTAGATTGGTATATACACCAAAAGCAATCTCCACCTTTTTGTGGTGTACAGAGGAGCAAGACCATGCTTTCACAGGTTACTCATATGCTTTAAAGGGGTTGTCACAGCACTCATTTCCTGCAGCAAACTCCTGTATGTGAAGGTGAGGAGAAAGAAGCCAGGGTTGACCGGTCACGGGACTTGCGTATCATATAAATGTCATGTGGGCCCCGTTAATGCAACGTCTGATATCGCTATAAGTGCGATGGCACTGGAGACGAGTATAGGCTTTTTAATTATTTTTTTTAAACATGGGGAATGAGAAGGGATTGCCCAAGTAGAGGACTAAGTTTATATCTATAAAACGGGAAAGACCTTACAGTAATTTGTAATAAAGTATAAGCAATGGATGAAATAATTTTAAAAACAAACATAATCTGTGGTTTATAATATAGAGGCAAACATTTAAGGGTGGTTTCACAATGGCGTTTGTGTCTGCATGCGTATGTCATGCAGACGCAAACGCAGTGCAAACGCAGCCATACTTATGTGAACGCAGTGGAGAATCTCCGCATGCGTTCACATTAGCATGCACCCCAATCAGCTATCTCGGGGGTCGCCGGGAGGAGGAGATCAGCGGCAAAGATCTCCTCCTCCCGGCCACAGCTGATCTCCCGCCGATGTCGGCGCGGGAGATTTGATGAAACAGCTGATCTGACAACTGTTTAAATGTCCCGCGCTGACACTGAAGAGGTGATATCGGTGCAGGAGATAAGAAACAGCTGATCGCTGTTTCAGATCTGACAACTGTTTAAATCTCCCGCGCCGACACCGAAAAGGTGAGTTCAGCGCGGGAGATTTAAACAGCTGGCAGATCAGCTGTTTCTCCTCGCTCTCCCCGCCGACACTGGCGGGACATCAGTGGTGGCTCTAGCTGTTCACCGGCAGCCACTGGGAGAGATTTCAATGTGATCCGCAGCGTTCTCCTGCGCTGTCATGCGGAGGACACTGCGGATCCATTGACTTCAATGCGTGGTCTGTGCGCTTGCGGGTGCTTGCAGATAAATCAAGCGTCCACGAACGCACAAAAAATGCAACATGCTGCGTCCATAGTCCGCTCGGACGGTGAACAGATTATTCACATCTGAGCGCAAACACAGCCAAACGCAGCCAAACGCAGGCACATGCGTTCCCATGTTAAACAATGGAACGCAGTGCGCAAGTGTTTGGCTGCGTTCGGTGCGCTGCGTTTGCAAACGCCAGTGTGAAACCTGCCTTAAAGAGTTTTAAGCAAGATAAAGATAAACAGGATCAATTCTGGACTCGAATATGAACTTCCATTCATTTACATGCCTACGTTTCAAGGGGTTTGAGAAGATGTGACAAGAAGTAAATCTGTGCCTTGTAGTGTATTAGAAAGCAGCGCCTATTGTATTTACGTGTTGTATTCAGTGTAATAACCTCAGCTAGTATATATCACTCACATTTACCGCATATTACAGTTATTGGCTTCATAAACAATCCTGTCATTTGCATGCTGTTTGTGGCTTTTAGTTAACAAAACAACACCCCGGGGCAGAAAAATGATAAGAGGCAATTGAAATGTGAAATATGTGCTTTGATTTAATTACATTACAGAAATACACTGAGATATTGCTTCTACAGCGCGGAAAACCAAGAAATGTAATAATATGCCTGTTTAAATCTTAAGCCTGTTGAATTAATTATGACCCTAATTTTACCATGACAGAAAGACATTGCCACAGGTCATTTTGGAAGAAGGAAAAGTCGATATAATTTGATTAAATGAGGATCAAATAAAAGAAGAGGTCATCTTAGGGCAAAAAAGCTCTTCATTATATAGATACAACATTTGTACGGCAGAAGGTGGGGACTATATATTGCCATTCTTACAAGTATGGCAAACCAATAAAGGCAAGGTAGCACCATTAGGTCTTGTTTCACCATTTAGCTGCAATACTCGGAGAACTGGGGCAAAAATGCAACTCTTTACTTTTCATTTTTGATCTAAAAACCATGGTGGCAAAGCAATAGAAGGGTAACAATTTGTCATCCACAACTCAAAATTATATTCAGTCCTCAGACCTCGGACACTAAGCGCCACTTCAGCAAGTTGTTTTTCACGCTGAAGTGGCACTTTAAATCTAAGTCCCCGGCCCCTGGTCTTATAGTAACCCCCCACAATAGTCATCCTTTTTCGGTGCTGCTCCGGTCCTGCAGTGCTATTATGAGCCTGGAGGTCAGAAGTTCCATCACAAGCGCTCAATACAAGTTTATAAGAGCAAAAAAGGGGAGATGGAGGGTACTAGAAATATTAATTGAAAGGGTAGGGTTTACCCTGCAATGTAAGAGTCATGTTTAAGAATAAGCGAAAGAATATGCCAAAGAGGGATACACCTATACAATGTTTTTATTTCAAAAAATGTCAAAACAGCATTTTATTTTTACACTAAATGACCATGAATAAAAACAATTAAAAAGGCAGATGCAACTGCTATAAGATATATACACCCTTTGGTATAAAAATAAAATATGTTTTGAAATTTTTGAAATAAAAACAATGTATAGGTGTATCCCATCACCTCTTTGGCATATTCTTTCTCTTATTCTTAAGTTTATGAGAGCAAGGACAGGGCTCACATGAGAGTCTCTCATAGAGTTGCATTGGAAAGTGAACTTTGTTATGCTCTATGAAACATTGTAGCTGCTGGCAGGTTACAAATCACTGGAGACCAATCAGATAAAGTGGCGGCAGTTGATTTTAAGACAGAAGGCAGGGGAATTATGTTTAATCTTTTCACAATCATTGATGTAAATTTATGATCTATGATGTAAACTTACATCATGGTGATCATGTTGGCACAGGAGCTGTGTACACACGACCACTGCCTGAGGCTTGGCGTAAGTGATAGCCAAGCTCTGTCACAGCCAGGGATGCTCCCCATGCCTTCCCTAGCTGTTTAACCCTCTAAATGCCTCAATCAATAGTGATTGCAGCATTTAGGAGGCTTTTTGTGTTTTTTCATTGAAGACAAATTAAATAAAGATAATAATACCAAAGAATTATTTGTGATTGCAATCATTTTCAGAAAGAAACTGCGTATTACATGACAGAATTGCAGGGGTGTCAATACTTTTGCCCGCAACTGTATATATATATATATATATATATATATATATATAACAAGAAACAAACTGCACAGCACTCACAGACTAGTGTGAACTGGTGCTAGCAAAGACGCAGGGTCAAATAATTAGAAAAAAATTTCTTGCAGCACACAGCTACTACCAATGATGTACAAATGCTATAAGCTACCGTATATACTCGTGTATAAGCCGACCCGTGTATAAGCCGACCCCCCTACTTTTGCCCCCAAAACCTGGGAAAACCTATTGACTCGTGTATAAGCCGAGGGTGGACCCCAGCACAGGTATACAGCCCCCAGCAGTGTGGTATACAGGCCCCTCAGTGGTATACAGCAGCCTCCCCAGTGGTAGTATACAGCAGCCTCCCCAGTGGTAGTATACAGTAGCCTCCCCAGTGGTATATACAGCAGCCCCAGAGGGGTATACAGCAGCCCCAGAGCTGTATACAGCAGCCCCAGAGCTGTATACAGCAGCCCCAGAGGGGTATACAGCAGCCCCAGAGGGGTATACAGCAGCCCCAGAGGGGTATACAGCAGCCCCAGAGCTGTATACAGCAGCCCCAGAGCTGTATACAGCAGCCCCAGAGGGGTATACAGCAGCCCCAGAGGGGTATATAGCAGCCCCAGAGAGGTATATAGCAGCCCCAGAGGGGTATATAGCAGCCCCAGAGGGGTATACAGCAGCCCCAGAGGGGTATATAGCAGCCCCAGAGGGGTATACAGCAGCCCCAGAGGGGTATACAGCAGCCCCAGAGGGGTATATAGCAGCCCCAGAGGGGTATACAGCAGCCCCAGAGCTGTATACATCAGCCCCAGAGCTGTATACAGCAGCCCCAGAGGGGTATACAGCAGCCCCAGAGGGGTATACAGCAGCCCCAGAGGGGTATATAGCAGCCCCAGAGGGGTATACAGCAGCCCCAGAGGGGTATACAGCAGCCCCAGAGGGGTATTTAGCAGCCCCAGAGGGGTATACAGCAGCTCCCGCTGTATACAGCGGTACCCGGCTGTATACAGCCCTCCCCCCTGGTATACCGGGCCCCCCCTGTGGCAACCTGTAAAGGAAGCGATGATTATACTTATCGGGTCGCCGACGCCGACGCTCTGTCACCGTCCGTCACCGCGCTCCTTCCCGTCTTCATGCTTCCTTCACCGGCGCACAGAAAATGACGTCATTTCCTGTGCGACGGTGAAGGAAGCATGAAGACCAGGAGGAGCGCGGTGACGGACGGTGACAGAGCGTCGGCGTCGGCGACAGCGACCCGATAAGTATAATCATCGCTTCCTTTACAGGTTGCCACAGGGGGGGCCCGGTATACCACGGGGGGGGCTGTATACAGCCGGGTATATATATATATTTTTTTATTATTACCGTATATACTCGTGTATAAGCCGAGGGGGGACTTTTCAGCACATTTTTTGTGCTGAAAAACTCGGCTTATACACGAGTATATACGGTATATGCATTTGAGGAAAAAGTTTAAAAACTTACGTTTTTTTAAAAAAACTCAAAAATCTTATCTTTTTATTTCTGAAGTTCTTAGTACATACATTGGCCAATGTCTGCTTGCTCATCAACTACGACAAAGTGACTTCAGGCATGAGGAGTCCTATCGCTGACATCCCTGTCCTCCTTGTCCACCCCCCACTTCTCAGTGGGCAGACTCCATCTAGACCCTCGATCACCTGTAGGTTAATGAGGGTGCACATTGCAGCAAGGAGCCTGCAACTCCACATAATATATAACAAGAAAAAAACTGCTGCAATGTGCACCCTCATTAACCTACAGGTGATCGAGGGTCTAGATGGAGTCTGCCCACTGAGAAGTGGGGGGTAGACAAGGAGGACAGGGATGTCAGCGATAGGACTCATCATGCCTGAAGTCACTTTGTCGTAGTTGATGAGCAAGCAGACATTGGCCAATGTATGTACTAAGAACTTCAGAAATAAAAAGATAAGATTTTTGAGTTTTTTGAAAAAAACGTAAGTTTTTAAACTTTTTCCTCAAATACATATAGCTTATAGCATTTGTACATCGTTGGTAGTAGCTGTGTGCTGCAAGAAATTTTTTTCTAATTATATATATATATAAATATATATATATATATATATATATATAATGGTATGGCCAGATATAATGTGACGACCATCCGCTGTGAGGCTGAGCTGCTGGTAAGGCAGCACCCTGAGAAACCCCGAGACCCTTAACCCCTATTCAGGGATCTGTAATTACAGCGGAGCCCAGGGGTAGCTGCCTATTATGAGCAGCAGAGCAGGGAGGTCGCCTGGAAGGGAAAAATCAGGACCCGAAAAAACGTAGTCAGGAGTTCGAGTCAAAAGCGAGAGGGCAGCTAAGGTACAAAATCGTCAGGCTGTAGCAAAGTCGAAAATCCAGGCAAAGGTCAAAGTCAAAACCAAGAGGGCAGCTAAGGCACAAAATTGACAGGCTGTAGCAGAGTCGAAAATCCAGGCAAAGGTCAGAGTCAAAACTAAACACACACTATATCACTGGGGAACCAAGACTATATCTGGCAGCCTGCAAGACAGGATCCAATGCATTTGAAGGGCACAGTTACCTCCATAGGCTGGAGCTCACATCCTGATGATCTCATCCGGACTGCACCGTGAACCAGGCCAGATGGCGATGCACGACTGGCACCAACCACCCCACTTCTGACAGAAGAACGAAGGCTGCACCAATCAGACACCTCTGCAGGGCCCGCTCCTCTGCAACCAACATCACTCAAAGGAGAAACACAGCGGCATTCAGCGACAGAGGCAGACGTCGAAGGAGCATGTCCATATGAGGACATGGCCCTCCTATCACCGGCACCATCAGCCGATGGAATCCAGCACCTCCCAGCGGCCGAGGCAGGAACACCAGCCACCAAGTCCAATGGCGATGTGACACCAGTGTGGAGTAATGTATAATGTCATATATCTTTATATTGTTAATCCTTAGTCGTGAGATGGTACAACTTGATATTTGATTAATTATGTAAATACGGATCCAAGAATTCTATAAGTAATTTACTGTGTCTTTTGGTGTTGGAATTTAGGTCCCAGGATGGACTACCGGAGTCAAATTGTGAACTGGGTCACACAGATCAATGAGGTGTGGTTCGTGGCAGGGCTGCCGGGGGTACCCCTTCAGGTACACAGTGTCGGGAGATGCAGGACATACTTAAGGATTTGTTGCATAAAAGTATGTGTACATGGTGGAACAAGGCGTCCCTTGAGCAATACCTTGGACAGGGAATTACCCCTAGGGGACTGCGTATTCAAGCTTTTCTCTGTTTCGTCATGAATGATGATAACTTTAAAGGGATCCTGTCACCTCCAAAACGCCACCTAAGCTACCACAACACGTCCCTGCAGCATCCTATCACTAATCTCACACTCCTATTGTCTCCTAAATGAATCCTGTGAAAGTGCATAAAAACATTTTAATGCTTACTCATTAGGTATTATAATTAGCAGTGGCTATATTCTTTAGTCCTTAGGGCGTGTTCGTTATGTGCCTCCTCGTCATAAGATCACCTAATGGGTGTAAAAGATGTACAATTGTTTGTTTGCTGAAAAGATTTTTCTCAAGACAGGAGAGAGGAGATGCAGAGGTGGGGGATGTCAATGAACAGGTGGCCCTTGAGAAATTGGAAGCATTGTTAGCTGAAGAGGGTCCTGAGGGCGATCCCAAGTTTCCATCTTTTGTTAAGAAAAGATCGACCACCTTGCCCCATTTGTCAGCCTGCCTTGCAGTTGAGCTTTTTACCACCCTAGTGTTAAAAGATGTGTGTGAGATCTCTGATAAGAGATCACAGGATAAATTAAGTTGGAAACAAAGGGTGGCTATCAATGAACTTCGATTAATGCAGGATGTGGTAATAAAACAGGCTGACATAGGGGGCACTGTGGTGGTCTGGCCAAAGTCTAAATATGAGGCTGAGGCATTTAAGCAATTGAGGAACCCCGCTTGTTATAAGAGACTTGATTATAACCCCACTTTCAGATTCAAGTCTGAGCTTGATAATATTCTGCTCCAGGCTTGGGAAAAAGGAGATTATCCCCAAAAGCATCTTTGAAGGCCTTGTCAGTGCGTATCCGACCATACCAACCATATACTTTTTGCTGAAGGTCCATAAAGACCTCCTAAACCTGCTGGGGAGACCAATAGTGTCGGGTGAATAGTAGCCTTTGTGAACCAGCCTCCCGTTTTATGGACTATTATCTAAAACCTCTCATCCGTACACTTCCATCCTACATCAGGGACTTAACTGATTTATTAATCAAATTACAAGACCTTTCACTGAATTCTGATGTAGTGATGGTAACGGCTGTCGTAGAGTCACTGTATATGTCTATTGCCCATGAAGATGGTCTGAAGGCGGTTGAGTTTTACTTGAGAACTACTGATCTGGATACTGCTCTGATAGACCTCCTTGTCACACTGATCTGGTTCATTCTGACCCACAACTATTTTGTATTTAAAGACCGCGTCTATCTTCAAAAAGAGGTACCGCTATGGGGGCATCTTGTGCGCCCTCATATGCAAACTTCTTCCTGGGGCTCTGGGAGAGGTCGATTCAGTACCCGAGTAATATCTTATGTTTGGTACTGATGTGGGTCAGATTTATTGATATTTATTTTTTGTGGCAGGGGGATCTTGAAGAGCTTAAGGCCTTTATGATGTCCCTTAATAACAACAGATGCAATATCAAATTAACTTACGGTATGTTTATAGTGCTGATTCTATAGATTTCTTGGACATCAAGGTTAGGAGGGATGGTGATGGCTCCATAGTGACAGATATACACCAGAAAAGTACAGCTGTAAATTCGGTCTTAAGTGCAAGATCCTCACACCAGTCGCAGGTCATCAAATCAATCCCCACAGGTCAGTTGCTAAGAGCATGTAGAACATGTTCTACGGATTAATTGTTTGAGAACCAGTCAACTGAATTCAAAAGTCATTTTGTGCCTTGCCATTACAGAGTAGGTTCAATTGAAAAAGGATAAGAAAGAATCAAAGGGACAACATGGGACCAATTGCTCAGACCCGCAAAAAAGAAAACTGATGAACAGGTGAGACTAATTACACCCTACCACTCACAATGGAGGGAGATGACAGATATAGTCAAACGGTATTGGCTTATCCTTCATGCAGATAAAGATCTGTCTGGGGTGCTTGCTAAGTATCCTGCAATCACTCCTAGAAGATCGAAAACTTTAAAAGATCTTGTGGTACGTAGTCTGTATATACCACTGTCTTCAACTTTTCTGGGAAAAAGTGGTTGTTAGTGACGGGTCGCATAGCAGGTAAGATAATGATTATTTATGCCATATGACTGATTTTTACACATTTTTCTGTAGCGTTTTAAAAGCTGCATTTGCTTCTTCTGTGGGAGTGGCCAGCAGCTTATAACTCTGTATGTATGAGAGCTGTGTGTCTGCTAGAGAGCTGTGTGGGGAGCAAGAAGACAAGGGGTTAACAGAGATTGCTGTGTGGAGACAGATGACATTACAGAGAGCTTGTATAGATGAGTAGAGGAGTTTACATCCAGCTCTGTGCTGTAATGTGATTCCTTGTCTTCTTGTGAGCTGCCTTCAGGGGAAGAGGCCATGCCCCCTCTCCATTCTCTCCTCACATGTCCGTATTCACTGTGAAGATGGCCCTGACACAGAAACAGATTCACTCACAGTGCACTGAGGACACATTGTGGAAGGATTATGAATAGTAACCAGACATAATTTTCTAATGATCCATATTATGAAGTTTATTAAAATCACTTTCTCTATAATTAAATAAATCAGTGACAGCTTCAAAGACAATGAAGTCTGCGAGACAAGGGTGAGAGGGAAAAGAAGGGGGGCACAGATCTAAGTGCAGACATTTACTTATATCAAATAGTAATAGAAATTCTTCTCACCTTTCTGGTGTCTTGCTGGCTGTTTAGCATGTAACCCTGTGTTTGGGTGGTGGAGTAATAGTCTGGATCTGCTGACCTGCAGCTCAAAACAGGTGGAACGAACTACCTTGTAGGAGATTCGTCAGGGAATGCAGGAAAGGATTTCCAGTTTATTAAGGAGCGCTTCCAGATGACTCGTTAATTACTCCGAATATTTAAAAGAATATCTAGTTTATTATTATACATACAAACACACCGAGTTTCGGCTATGCATAAAATTAGCCTTCATCAGGTAATTCATTACCTGATGAAGGCTAATCTTATGGATACCTGAAACTCGGTGTGTTTATATGTATAATAATAAACTGGATATTCTTTGAAATATTCGGAGTAATTAATGAATCATCTGGAAGTGCTCCTTGATAATCTGGAAATCCTTATCTATAAGTAAATAAAAATTTAAATGGCGGTTACGCTTTCAAGGTTTAATAGACTTCTCGAATATGGTTTTGAGCAGTCTGAGGGGTGCGGTTTTTGGAATGGTGTCACTTTTGAATATTTTCAGTCATATTAGCCACTCAAAGTCACTTCAAATGTGATGTGGTCCCTAAAAATATTGTTTTTGTAAATTTATTTTGAAAAATTAGAAATTGCTGATAGAAATGTAGGATTAAAATTTTACCAAAAAAAAAAAAATTTATGTTTCAAAAATGGTGCTGATGTAAAGTAGACGTGGTAAATGCTGTTACAGGTTAGGTGGTGAAGGGATGAAAGCACGACTACAGCAGTGAAAGAAAACAAAACACTGGATTGGTGCTATAAGGACCATCTCATCTTCGTCTGTTGTGCCAGTGCCCATTGCAGTACCAAGGGGGTGCCCCTGGTCTTATAAACTTTACCTGTTCATAAGCATTCAGGAGGTTGTACATGAATACGTGGTATCCTTGTATGGTCCATTTTTCAGAGGGCGGTATCCCTTTATTAGATCATAGAGCATACAGATAAGTGTCCCTGTTAAATCTTCTATGGAAAATACCTTTCAGCAAATGGTTGGTAAGTTCATTTTTTGTTGTCTGTGGCATATTATGGCAGACTGCTGCTTAATACACATATGAATATCAGGATGGTAGTATCTGATGTTATTTTCCCATTCTCAGTACTTAGACAAAGTACATTTCTGCAAATTACATGGTGCAGCCTATATAACTGGCTATAGTGTACATGGAAATCACACAGGTGCACATTATTTATAGATTAGATGGATTTAGCTAGTCAGTTGTTAATCACATGATGTCATGGACCTAATGGAAAACAGCGTAATTAACTGGGTTGAAAGTGAAAATGAGCAATTGTAAGTATGCAATGCTATATAATATAATGAGTGCAATATATTAAGAGGATAAAACTTTGTTGGGAGTGCTTCTTTAGAGAGAATCTGTGAATCATATTAAATTCCCAATAGATCTATTTGAGTCATGCTGTTGCATAACAAATGGAAAATTTACGCAGCACAGTAAATGCCCTTGGGATCATGCTGCTGCACATTAAATGTAGATTACATATGGAGATCTCTTGCAGCTCAGTAAATGGTGAGATCATTTTAATGTGCATGTTTTAAGAATATTGCAGTGTTCGGTCAAATTCTCACTCCTCAGTGTTTTCCCAAGTCACCCTAACTCTACTGTAAGTAGCACCTGTCAAAATATCAGGAGCTCACTAAATGCTTATGTGCCTGATAGCCATAACCATAGGCTTTAGGATACATGTGTAAGAAGATGAACATACTGCCACGTTCCCCTTGAAGACATGCATATTGCTGTTGTATAATGTCTATTCTGACATGAATTATTAGATAAAAATAGGCTATGAGGATGGATGGAGATATTGTGCCGCCTACTTGGACTGATATCTGGTTCTTTTGGCGGCGCGACATCTCCATCCATCCTCCTAGCCTATTTTTACCTGATCCACCGGTGGTTCGCTGCAGCCAAGGCGTGTGTAGTGGTTGTGTCTCACACATCCACACAAGGTGAGCTTACTTGCCAATATACCAATATTTTTCTTTAATTGCTTAAGACCCTATGTGCACTGTTTCTTTCCTCTACTTTCTCCACGGCTCTATGAATTATTAGAGACAGATGGAGTTTTGTTTACAGTAGGGAAAGTAAGAGCTAATGTCTGGGACTAGACCAGAGTGGGAGGAGGGGTTATAGTGAAGAGACAGAGACAGCTCCTTGTCTGGAGGTCAGATAGTGCCCAGCCTGCAGTAATAGCAGACCTAAGATCTGACCAGTGTGCAGAACCTCATGACTTGGGTGTTCCTGACTTGAAAGGAGACCGGGACAGTGGATAGCATGATCCTGAGTAAAGAGCGATTATTGACTAAAGGACACAGTGATTGACTGAGACAGGTCGTGGAATAGGATGCCTAGCAGTACAGCCCCGAGTCTGCAACTCAGAGAAGTAATGGGTCAGGATGGGACAGAGAATGTAAGACAAAGAGAATGCCCTAGGAAAGAGATTCAATGCATTTGAAGTAGAGAGGCCAAATGCTGGTAATATTGACAAAATAATCCCTGTAAAAGGAAGAAGATGCAGACTCGTAGGTTGAGAATAGGACTGTTACTAACTGGGCTGTAGTACTAAGCTGGGATGTGGAGAAGAAACTGAAACTCGTTGAGGCAGAGACAAGCATAACCGAGGAATTAAAGAGATTGTGTGTGGAGAAGTAAAGAGACTGTGTATGAAAAAGATCCATGTTGTCTAGGAAACGTTTGTGAAGTGATGCACCCGCTATGTACTGTACATAATCCATACTAAGTTATCATTCAGTTAAGAGTTTATTTTTGATTATTGGTCTCTCTCATTAAACTGTCCACCATCTGGTCCTGGTTAGCCAAAATCACCTGCATCATGTGGTCTGCAAGGGTGTAATACCTGAATATCACAAGTCCACATACCGAGCCAGCACCTCCACCTCCACCTTCATGTAATCTGCCAGGGCATAAGAGACAAACAAATATCTTGCCCACAACTGCCACCTCACGCAATGTTACACATGACTGCTTTTAGACCCTATGAGTAATCTGCTGAGACTTTCCTAATGGTTAACTTTGTTTTTTTTTAGATATTCAGCTGCTATAGAAGGAACGTTTTGAAAAAAGGCAAAGAGCTAGCACAAACTGTGTTCACTTCCCAGCTATCCAGCCGCTCATTGTCTCCATGACTATCCAGAATTTCAATCTATAGCACCTGCAGCAGATCTCCCTAATTATACAGCAGCTCTCTCATCACCTTCTGCAGATATACGTCTATGATGTATACGTCATACTTAGAATGGAAATTATCAGATGATAATAAATTATGCATATAAATATACAGGCTCTCCTTTGATTATGACTCTGACATGTCTCCTGATTGTACCTAATCCTTAGGCTTCACACATGAAACATATTTTACTTCACTCAACATGTTTTTTAACTTGGCTCAACACCAAGATGATGCCCTCCACTTTTTAACCTAGCTGGTGTCTTGCTAGATACTCAGTAAATTGTATTATCTCCTGTTTCTTTTGACACATTACATTGATTATGATTTAGAAAACGTATATATTTAATATAAAAGCCTGTGTGCGCCATGTCTGGACATTCACTGCATAATTCTGTGATGGCACAAGATACAGATAGTACATCCTGTAATATGGCTGACAATCAGAGCCTGCATTTGGTACCCCAACACTGCTTGATCCATTAGATAAAAGAGCAGATTTCATGTTTTAGAAGGCCACTGACTCAGGTTTTGGGTGTGTTACAATTGGCATAACCTGCGAAGCCACAAAGATGGCTATAAGGTAAGAAGGAACAACTTCCAACTACAAAACAGCATACAGCTCCCATCATTGGTCTAAAAGGGCCCATATACTGTTTCTTCTACAGGGGCACTCTTCTATCTCTGACATTCCTGCACAAACTCTAAGGGTATGTGCCCACAGGAACGTTTAGTGGCGTTCAAACCGTCAGTAAACCGCTGGAAATTATCAGTTTTGAGCTCTGAAGTCTCCAGCTGTTTTCCGGTGGTTTTCCGGCGGTTTTTTTCAGTGTGTGCACAGCGGTTTTCAGTAGTTTTTTCCAGCGTTTTTTCCGGCGGTTTTCTATGGAGGATTTTGTTCATGGAACCGATCAAAAACCGCTGAGAAGAATTGACATGTTGTATGCTGCTAAACCGCTGGAAAACCGCTCAACCGCGGGCAGATCCGCTCACATAAACCGACTATGTGTGCACAGCGGTTTCTAAATTACATAGGGTTACTTGTAAGTCCTAACGCTGCTTAGGATTTACATAAATTTAAATAAAACCTATGCTAAACCGCCGGCGGTTTTCGCTGCTAAACCGACGTTAAACCTTCCTGTGGGCACATACCCTAAGCAGGAGTTCTCTTTAGATCAAAGTCTGATCTCTGTATTTAGCCTTGGCCAATATAAGAAGATTCTTTTAAATCTTACAGACAAATAAGGATGGCTATGGCCTTATATTTCTAAAACCTTCACAGATGAGTTCCCTTTATAGTGAAAAAAAAAATTACAGATACTTTAATCAGGCGAAATATAGTCCAACAACAGCATAGTAGCCTTACTAAAGTTGTACATTCTATGCCAGACGTTTTGGTAAAGGTTAGATTATTACATTTATTTCATTTCTAGACACAGACAACTACAGGTAATTGAGGCTAAAGGAAGCTGTTCTGTTTTTTTCCTCTAGGCAGGTTATTCTGTGCTTTATAATATACATTGAAAATACTCTTTACACAGCTGTAAACAGTCTTTTGGTAGAAAAAGAACTGTCAAAATGTAACAATAATTGTACTAGCACCATCTTGCAGCCTATGGGCTTAAAGGGAACCAACCACCCCAAATGACCCCCCGGACTGTTAATATGTGTCCCTACACCCAGCACACACATTTGGGGCAATCGTTTTTGCTAAATAAACTGTTTAGTAGAAGCTAAGATATAGCTTTATAAACTTTAAAAAATGTGGCCGACTGGGTGTTACCTAGCTTGTCCTCCTGCAGTGTTCATGTGCCTGTCAGCCTCCTCTTCCCCCCTCCCTTCAGTAAAGCCCTGCCCTTTCAGCCTCTCAGGTTTCAGCCTTTCAAGTGATCCTAAACCCAGAAACTGACCCCCCACATCTTTAGACCTGTCCCTGCACCCCCTCTTATCATTTCTAAGGTCAATTTAGACCTTTTTGGAGGCCTATTTGCAAATTCCTATTGTAGTTGAAGACAGATTTTTTTTCAAGACTGCTGTGATTCTATTCCACTTCAGAGAACATACAAACTCCAGATGTTGTCCTGGGTGGTAATTGAGCCCAGGACCCCAATGTTCCAAGTCTGCAGTGCTAACTACTGAGCCACCGTGCCACCCATAGATTATCACAACCTCAGGGATGTTGACAAAACTAGTTATTGTTGACATAACAGTTTATGGCTTTAGGGATTTTGGAATCTGTAAGCAGGTGTATGGAATCTGACGGCAGCATGAGGTAGGGACTGAGACAATGATTACAGCAATGTGTCATTTATTAGGTTATGTGCTGTTTCAATGAGTGCTTTATCAGAGGTAGATTATCTGTGCAAAACTCACTGCCTTCTGCATCCTGCTCCAAACATTCCCCCCAGTGCTAAAAACTGATTGTATCACAATTGCTGCAACTAGTTACCTAAGGGAGGAGGTTTGGGTGTTCCTAGCCTTTATAATTATTATTTGGCCTCAGTTGTCAAGCTTTCCCAAAGATGGTTCCAGGAGCAAGATAACGCCTCTTGGCTCACCATAGAGAAATCCTGGATCAAACCCCAGAATCTTTCGGCAGTTATAATAGCCCATCTGGAGAACCCGTCCAAACCCCCGCCTACATTTCCCACTATACGCAATACAGTCCTGGCATCTCATGCATAAAGCACCTAAATCAGCCTACTTTTCTACACCAAAAAAAATCCCTCTGGAGACGTTGGAACACCTTATTGTAGGTTTAGAGGTCTCCCCGAGGCTAGACAAAGGAATCAAATCTGTTAATGATCTCTTTGATGGTAACTCTCTTACTCAATTCCACTTCCTGCAAGATAGGTTTAATCTCTCATTCAATGATAGATCTGTGTGGAAGCCTATTGCTCATTTCGTCTCTGATCAGAAAATTAAGTTTTGTTTCCCTAAGGTACTGACAAGCCTATTGGATGAGTCAGGGAAGGCCTCTTTATGGTCAACTAACTCCTCTTACAATACCCTTAATAATGATACTGATCTAGAACGCCTTCCCTATATATCAGCTTGGGAGTCAGAGCTCAATATAGTCATAGATTTAGACAAGGCAATAAATATAACGTATTCTAATACCGGTTATGTCTCTATTCAGGAATCCTACTTTAAATTACTGTCCAGATGGTACTGGTCCCCAGTTAAACTTCAACACATCAGCCCACAGTTTTCTCCCTATTGCTGGAGAGATTGCTCCCAAAAGAGACTCTCTCTCATATATTCTGGAAATGCCCGAAATTGGTCGGATTCTGGTTGGGAGAGCTGATCTGATTTTGAACATCACGAGCCTTAAGGTTTCTCTTACCCCTCGACTGGTCTTGTCGTCTTTGGGCGTCGAGGACCTGACGAGGAATATTAGATGTATTATTTTACATATCATTCTTACCTCAAAAATCTTAATTGCAGCTAATTGGAAGTCATCAACTCTCCCTACAATATCGCAACTTATAGAGAGGGTCTCCTTGCATAGTGTTTTTGAGTACAATCACACTATTAGGAGTAATTATTTTGATCATTATCTGAATAGGTGGGAATCTTGGGTCTCAATCTATTCCCCCAATCTCATGATTAGTGGCCGTTTGACATAAAATATTTTGTATGTTCTGACACTAATCTTTGTTCTAGATGACTATTTCTCAGAATATTATATGGTTGTTTTTTATATACCGCTTACATTTTCTTTTTCTATCAACTTTCTTGTTACTTAATCTACTCCTCCTAATCCTATTTTATATTCCCTTCTTTCTTTCCTAATTTCAGGTTAACACACTGGTTGCTCCCTATAGTTTATAAGAATCATTTTCTTTTGGAATACTTTGTTGTATCCCTTGTTCTTTACATGTATCCCAATATTTTTGTGGTGGTATGTCTATTTTTTTTTTATTGCCTTATTTTAAATTCGTGTCTATCTCCCCCTTCATTGTAAAATTCCCCTTGATAATAATAAAAATATCTTTGAAACTAGTTACCTTAGTGATACATTGCAGGAATCAAAGTCTCATTCCCTACATTATGCTGATTTCAGATTAGGTAGCAAAAACCTGATGATGACTCTCTTTAAAGAGGACCTGTCACCCCCCTGCTGTATAGCAATCTAAATGCAGCATGTCTGCTGCATTCAGGGAAGGGGTCCCCCATGTGTCTGCATGCTGCGTACCCCGAGATATACAGTAGTCTTTGTAAAACTCATAGTTAGAAGCATTGGAGGCAGTCACTGTGGCTGGAGGGAGCTTGATTGATGGTGGCCATTCCCTCCCCCTCTGCCTCTCTGTGTTGCTTCTGCTGTGCTGTTTATGCTTTGTCAGGGCAGGACTCTGGAGCTGACGTCAGGACAAATGATTTGCATGCTGTGAGTGACAGAGAAGAGGACGGCATAGCCATCACAGCAGAAGCAGCATAGAGAGGCTGGGCCAGAGATGAATCTTACTACAATATCACGCCCATGGGGGCGTGATAAAGGATCATGGAGGCTGCAAACCAACACGCCCAGGGGGACTATTGCATATAGCCCGCTCTTCATTATCATCCTAATGAGTAAGTATAAACATTTTTTTTACAACATTGAAAACAAGCATTTAGCAGAGAGAGAGATGGTTATAATGGTAATAGGAAGATGCAGAGACATGTATAGATAGGTTAGGTGACTTTTAGGAGGTGACAGGTTCCCTTTAACCTATAAGCTTTCAGTTCCCTGGGAAATTGTCCCTCAGCTTTATAATGGACTCTACATACTAAACCTTGCTTCTTCCTGAGGAAGAGATTTCTAACTTCAGAAATAGCAATCATCTATATGACTCGGAACATTCAGCCATTGGAGGTCTGGGGCTGTTAACTGTTTCCAACAGTACAATTGCTTGGGTGATGACTCATATTTCCAGGATCTGCAGCAGGAAATATTCAGTCTGAGACTGGATCATGCAAGTTCTCAATAGAATTAAAAGAAAGGTCCCCTTAGGATACCGTCAGACTTGGCAAAGCTCCAGCAATCCCAACAACGATGCGACCTGGTAGGGATCGCTGGTGCGTCGCTACGTTATCATTGGTGAGATGTCAAACAGTCAGGTCTCACCAGCGACACAGCAACGATACGGCGGTCGTTGGGAACCTGTCACTCTCGGGCGTAGTATTGAGATCGTTGGTCGTTGTCCCCGTCAAACATAGCGATGCATGCTGCCCAGTGGGAATGCGACAACCAAAAAATTGTCCAGAACAGTTTGTAACGATCGGCGATCTCACAGCAGGGGCCTGTTCGCTGCTACGTGAAAAACGTAGCGAGATCGCTGCTGAGGTCATTGTTGCGTCACAAAACTTGTGACTCAGCGGCAATCTCACTTACCTGTGTTGGTGACCAAAAATACAGCGTAGCCCCACGTCATATTATGACATCTTGAAACCCTTTTTTCCAAGCATAACCTAGCTGTATTCACAGTCGCAACAGTGAACAATTGCTAAAAAAAAAAATGCAGCACAATCTGCATGAAAAAACATGGTAAACATGCACTATTGGCACATGGATGTTTTGGGTGCGTATTTCTGACAGTAGGTGCAGATTTTTTATGTAAAAATTCTGCAGCACAAACTCAGCGTCGGCACATAGCCTTAAAGATTTGAGACACGGCCTTTGAGTACCGTATATACTCGTGTATAAGCCGACCCGTGTATAAGCCGACCCCACTACTTTTGCCCCCAAAACCTGGGAAAACCTATTGACTCGTGTATAAGCCGAGGGTGGACCCCAGCACAGGTAAACAGCCCCCAGCAGTGTGGTATACAGGCCTCCCCAGTGGTAGTATACAGCAGCCTCCCCAGTGGTAGTATACAGCAGCCTCCCCAGTGGTATTATACAGCAGCCTCCCCAGTGGTAGTATACAGGCCCCAGCAGTATTACAGCAGCCTCCCCAGTGGTATATACAGGCCCCAGCAGTATTACAGCAGCCTCCCCAGTGGTATATACAAGGCCCCAGCAGTATTACAGCAGCCTCCCCAGTGGTATATACAGGCCCCAGCAGTATTACAGCAGCCTCCCCAGTGGTATATACAGGCCCCAGCAGTATATACAGCAGCCCCAGTGGTATAAATCAGCCTCCCCAGTGGTATATACAGGCCCCAGCAGCATATACAGCAGCCCCAGTGGTATATAGCCCCCAGCTGTGTATACAGCAGCCCCAGATGTATACAGCAGTACCCAGTGGTATACAGGTCCCCAGCTGTGTATACAGCAGCCCCAGCTGTATACAGAAGCCCCAGTGGTATACAGGGCCCCAGCTGTGTATACAGCAACCCCAGCTGTATACAGAAGCCCCAGTGGTATACAGGGCCCCAGCTGTGTATACAGCAGCCCCAGCTGTATACAGAAGCCCCAGTGGTATAAAGGGCCCCAGCTGTGTATACAGCAGCCTAAGCTGTATACAGAAGCCCCAGTGGTATACAGGGCCCCAGTGTGTATACAGCAGCCCCAGCTGTATACAGAAGCCCCAGTGGTATAAAGGGCCCCAGCTGTATACAGAAGCCCCAGTGGTATAAAGGGCCCCAGCTGTGTATACAGCAGCCCCAGCTGACGTCATTTCCTGTGCGCCGGAGAAGGAAGCATGAAGACCCGGAGGAGCGCGGTGACGGTGACAGAGCGGTGGCGGCAACGACACGATAAGTATGATGATGTCTTCTTTTACAGGTCTGCCACAAGCAAGGGGGGGTCCTGTATTCCATGGGGGGGGGCTGTATACCACTGGGTACCTGTATGACTCGTGTATAAGCCGAGGGGGGACTTTTCAGCACATTTTTTGTGCTGAAAAACTCGGCTTATACACGAGTATATATGGTAAGTTTTTTTTGTTTCTTTACATTTGCTGTATTGTAAGCCTGAAGGCACACTGTGCGAGGGACTCGCGCAAGTGCAATGCGAGGGAAACTTACATTGCACTCGGACCAGTGTTGCCCTATCAGGTAGGGCACACTGGTGCGAGTCCCCCGCAGTAAACTAAATTTCGAGTTGAAAGCGAGGGCAATCGCAGCATGCTGCGACTGCACGCGACTTTCACGTGCGTGAGGGCAATGGAAGTGTATGGGTGCGAGACAATCTTGCACCCATACACCACATGGTGCGATACTCGCACCCGTGTTTGAATTTCCCCCTCTCTACCGGTACAGTAACCAAACATCTTGTACAGCTGTGACAGCAGCGGTATAATATGATTAGTTCAAAAACAGATGATCAGTCAAATTTAATGATTTCTGGGCTTTCTGTGAGTATTAACCCCATCAGCAGCCTCTGCACGGCATGTCTGCACAGAGGCTGCTGATGCGGCTCATAACCCGGTGTTCGCGGGGTTAATAACATGCTGATGTGGTGGCACCATGTGTTTACAGAGTGTCCTCAATCTCTTGACACATGGTGTCATCACACCATGGGTCTGAATGGGTTAAATCATCTGTAAAATAATAGCCGCTATTTGTCGGCTTTCTAATTTATCTGTTAAAGCCGGCGGCGGGTTACTACGCTATTTGCGTGTGTACAGAGCCGACATTTCGTAGTATGAGCTGTCAGAGGTCCTGTAAGCTCATTCATTACAGTCTCAGCCGCTATGTTGAATGTAAATGCGGAGGTGTCCTCCGCCTAAGTGTTCGGCACCACGGCAGCAGGGACAGCTCAGCATTTACATTAAACATAGCGGCTGAGACTGTAATGAATGAGATTACAGGACTTCGGACAGCTCATGCTACGAAATGCTGGTTCTGTACATACGCAAATAGCGTAGTAACCCACCACCGACTTTAACAGATAAATTAGAAAGCCGACAATTAGCGGCTATTAATGTACAAAGGAATTAACCCCTGAAGACACATGGTGTGATGACACCATGTGTCCAGAGAGTGAGGACACTCTCTAGAGACATGCTGCCACCACACCAGCATCCTATTAACCCTTCGGCAGCCTCTGTCTGGACATGCCATGCAGAGGCTGCTGATGGGGTTAATAGCCACTGAAACCCCGGGATTCTTAGCAATTCACTATTCATCAGTGTTTTCACTAAACATCTTGTATCACTGCTGTTACAGGGGTACAAGATGTTTGGTTACTGTACAGCTCAGCAGGAAATTCAAATTCCGGGGCTTTGACAGCCGCAGAGTTAAAATTTCCCCGACAAAAGCGGTCCGCGGTCCTGAAGGACCATGGACAGCATCACACTCACACCTCACACTCGCAGCACACTCACATCCATACAGCAAGGCACACTCACCACACGCACCACACTCACCCAAAAACACGCAAATCACTCTTATCACTGTCGTGCATCTCCGTGTTTGATGCACGACAGTGTGCCTTCAGCCTAAATTCATGTTTTGTACTGTCTGCTGTTGTTGCAGCTGACTCATTACAATTTGTAAAGTAAATGTCACATTTTATGGTTTTTCATATTCTTATACATTGCTTGCTGTATATAAGGTAGTAAGTTGTACGCATTGACTGTTAGCGAAATAGAATTTCTTTGCTTCTTGAGTTTCTTGGCTTCTTGCTAAACTATCAAATGTACTTTTTCTTGCATCATGTACATATATGTAAGTTCTCCCTTTGCTTCGTGCAACAATTTCAGTGCACCAAGATTATTTTATCTTCATACTGTGAAACCTGACACAATGTAAAATATATGCATATAAATGACATGACTGATGACTAATCAAAAAAACTGATAACCTTGAAGGATTATTAAAGCCATAAAGATAGGACAGTTTACAAATCAAGGAAAGTGCTGCCTAAGGGTGCCTTCACACTGGTGCTCCCCTCCACAGCGTTATGTGGAGGGGAATCGCCACGTGAGCGCAGCCACCGCAAGCCGCTATGTTTATAATGGGAGCACACGGTGCTGCGCTTGACTGCGCATGACCGTACGCACCCATTCATTGCCATATGTGATTTGTGCGCAGGAGGACGCCTGCGCACAAATCACACAGTCTCGTCCGCACCAAGAATGCAACATGTCGCGTTCCTGGTGCGGACGAGACTGTGTGATTTGTGTGCAGGTGTCCGCCTGCGCACAGATCACATGTGGCAGTGAATGGGTGCGCACGGTCATGCGTCATAAACGGTCATGGGTCATAAAACGTAATTATTCGGCCGCCATTTTCCAAATGCAAAATGCACCTTTTATAATCTCTCTACATGTGATTTCACATTTTACTTCGCAGTGTACAAGATTGTATTGGAATAGACTACAATAACCTGACTTGCACACAACAGAAAATAAGCCTCTAAGAATTCAGACTGACATATACCTTGGTTTTCCAATTATCCCTACAAAATGGTAATAACACTTACTCTCTCATGCGCTTCAGCTTAGTCTGTGCCATAGTGTCGTTGATATCACTTGATGGCTTGGGAATTGATGGAGACACTTTGGTGGCAGTCTGAGTATCTACAAATCAATGTGTAGAGAGACAATGCAATTCAATGTTCATTTTAATGGCATTATGGAGCACTGGAAGCCTAGCTGAAAATATAATGAGAAATTGCCTTGTTAGAGTGGTACATAAAGCAGATTACAGGCAATGTGTAAAGTGTCTAGAGGACAGGAATTCCACCACTAGATATATACATTCATTAAAGGGGGGAAACTTGAGCACTTGGAAAAAACAAAATAGAAGTAAAAAGCAGCTTGTAAAGGAAAATATATACAACATCATTACATTCAATGATTAGCGCAAGATCTAAACAAAGGAATTTAAAAAATGTCTGAAATACTTGAGCTGGTTACTTTTATCATTTTTTCTAATATTCTTTAAAGCTGTTTCTGAGTTATCCATAGGTTACAGATGCAGAGTGACAACAATTAAGGGGGATGTCTGGTTTAAAAATGATAATTCTACCATCAGTCTATAGGACTGCAGATTTGTCAATCCTCCCAGCGCATGCTCTGTGCACTGCAAGGATTCGCCGCTTCCTAAACCGAGAACAGATAGCAATTATGTGATAAGAATGTTACCGGCACGAACACGACTACTGGGTGCTGTCTCGCTCAAGTGTATGGAGTGGGCAAGGCCGACTAGTGGGCACAACCTTGCTCCATACACTTGTATTGAGCGAGGCCATGCCTACCTTGTAGTCGGTCTGGCTGTGAACATGCATACTGTATAACTGCGGTCCATTTCCAGTTTAGAAAACGTGAATCCTTGCAGCCCACCGTGCGTGCCCTGGGAGGATTGATAAGTCTGCAGTCACACAGAGTACTTATAGAGATTCATGGTGCATGGCATTAAAAAAAAACTACCTACACGACAATGAAAAATGACACGGATGAAGGAATGTTAGCGATTAGTGTCAGGCAGCTGCTAATAAAGACAAATGCAATCATGGGATGCATCAAATGCCTAGATGCACCTGACTAGAATAAAGTGGGGATGCAGTCATACACTTTTTTGGTGCAGTTTTTGTGGAAGTTTTTAGAAAAGTTGTAGATTTAAAAGGAATAGGAAGTATTAAGGCCGGTTTACACGTTGCAATCGGGATTGCTGGGACATTGCTATCTGATTGCTGATGAGATGTCACACAGGCAGACACACCAGCGATCAGCCAGCCATGTAACGACCTCGACATCGTGGAAAAGAATATAATATATTCTTTTCCACGATATTGAGGTCCCGCTATGCTGGGGTAAGCGGGAGAATGCTGGTAACCAGGATAAACATTGGGTTACTAAGCGCAGTGCTCTGCTTAGCAACCCGATGTTTATCCTGGTTACCAGCGTTCTCCGCTTAGTAACCCGATGTGTATCCTGGTTACCAGGGAACACATCAGGTTAGCTGGTCACTGCCCCTGTCACACATGCCAATGCATGAGTGACAGCGGCACACCAGTGACTGAAAAACGGCCCTGGCCATTCCGCAATGATCAGCAAGGTGATAGCTGATTGTTGCGGGATGTTACATGCAGTGACGTCGCTACAAGGTTGCTGCAACGTAACAAGTTTTAGCGACATTGTTAGCGATGTCGCTACATGTAAACCGCCCTTAAAGGGATAGTCTGGGCACAGTATGACTTGTCATCAATATCAGATCAGTGGGGGGTCACACCCCCCATTGAACAGCTATTATTAACTCTGGTGTCCACTGGCTTCATATAAGATCTCCAGTTGTCTTTAACTTGGGAAACATCCAAATACACAATTTAATAACTACATTCTATAAAAGACAGAGTTACTATTCTACAAAAAAAAAAGAAAAGATGGTTGCACACCTTAAGTATTAATGTACATTGCATATTGGCCACATAGCATATTTATGCACAACATATACATACATGATGTGTCAGCACCCTGCACAACACCTGATTTTCTATCATTTCACCATTCAATTGAGGCCTGGTTTAGTACATGGAGAGGTTGGGCATCAGTAATAGGGACCATTCATATTTAGGTACAGCTTGACCAGTTTGGATGGCTTCTGTTTTAAAACATTAACAACAATAATGGAATTCATGTATCACCAATTGCAGCATGCTGACACACCGTGTATGTATATGTTTGTATATTGTTCACATAGTATATTTATGCACATGTTTATTAATTCAATAATAAAGTTGTGTTGGTCCTGTTATTGATTTTGTAAAGTAGAGAAAAGTTTATATTTACCTCGTCCTGTGTGAGTTCTCTGTTTCTGAGGAAGCCGCAATAGGCAGCCTGTGTGCTGCTCCCTTGTAATTATGCACGCCCCTCTCTGCTTGCTAAGAGCCTGACCACGTCATGAAAGGGGGCGGGGCTCCGGTATGGCACGATTTTAGCCCCGCCCCTTTCGTGATGCGGCCAGGCTCTATGCAAGGCAGCAAGCTGAGAGGGACGTGCATAATTACAAGGGAGCAGCAGACAGGCCCCGCCTATTGCGGCTTCCTCAGAAACAGAGAACTCACACAGGACGAGGTAAATATAAACTTTTCTCTACTTTACAAAATCGATTTTTTTCTGCAAAAGAGATGGCTAGAAATGATAAGAGGGGTGCAGGGACAGGTCTAAAGATGTGGGGGGGTCAGTTTGTGGGTTTAGGATCACTTTAAAGGGGTTGTCCGGTATAAAATAATAATCCTGCAGTCACTCTGTATGACTGCAGAATCAGCAATCCTCCCAGTGCCCGCACTGAGCACTGTGAGGATTTGCCGTTTTGAAAGCTAGGAATGGACCGCAATTATGCAGTATGCATCTTCCTAGCAAAACAAGATTAGTGGGAACAGCATTTGTCTATACAATTGTATGGAGCAGGTGCATCCGACTAGTGAGCATGGCCTTGCTCTATACAATTGTGTAGTGGCTGGGACTCGTGCATACCAGATAACTGCAGTTCGTTACCAGTTTAGAAATAGTGAATCCTTGCAGTGCCGAGTGTGAGCGCTGGAAAAGCGTGATTGGGAGGCACAGTCACGTGATCCACCAGTCACATGCTTATTTAAGTGTGAGTGCTGGGAGAATAGATAATTCTGCAGTTATACAGGGTGATGGCAGAATTATCATTTTAGACCAGACAACCTCTTTAATAATTGATGACAATTACATAACTCAAAAGAGTTGGAACAGGGTTGACAAAAAGCTGCAAAAAATAAGTGGTACTAATAGAAACAGCAAGAGGGTAAATTTTCAACTAACTCATATGGCTGTTAATAAATGGAGCCCGTTAGTGAGGCAAAGTCTCTTATAAGCAAAGATGGTCAGAGGTTCACCAATCTGTGACCAACTGCATGTAAGAATTGTGGAACAATTTCAGTAGAATGTTCTGAATGTAAAATTGCAAAGACTTTAAAAATATCACATAATCTATAGCATATAATATCATCAAAAGATTTAGAGATTCTGTAGAAATACATGAGCACAAGGGATAAGGCTGACTGTCAACATTGGATGCTATGTAATAAACACAAAAAGGGGCGCAATGTGAAAAGCACCTAATGGTATATGGGCTTTTGTGAGAGGGGGCCAAAGGGCTACTCACCTATCCTGGTTGTGCACCTCTGCACAACCGGAGTAAGATGCACTGGGTTAGAGGATCGGTGCGGGTCGGGGCATCCTGGAGGGTCCAAGGCTGGTTCAGAGTTCTTTCTGTGTCACTTCCTGTTTGGGTCATGTGATCTGGAAGCTGATGACATCACGGCAGGTCCTTGAGTGCTTCTAAGTGTTACCCAGGAAACACCAGGTCCTGCAGTGTGTTTTGGATTCCCGGAGCTGCTCCTGTCACTAATCCCTCACAGGGGAACATAGCAATGTGGAAGAAACAAGTGACGATCTTTTTGGAGCACTGGCGCACTTGGGCAAATATAACACACTCAGAGTGCTTATTTGCAAACTTTTATTGCCCTTTACTTCCCACTACATGTTTCGACAGGGTGCCTGAGGAAGACAGGCACCCTGTCGAAACACGTAGTGGGAAGGAAAGGGCAATAAAGGTTTATAAATCAAGCACTCTGAGTGTGTTATATTTGCTCACATGCCCCAGCGCACCTAAAAGATACCACTTGTTTCTTCAACATTGGATGCTAGACACCTATGGGCTCTTAGGTGGCACTACATCAAAAACAGGCATGATTTGGTCATGAATAGTAGATTTGTAATTACCATAAGCAATTGCTCCAGAGATTAGCAATGCTTCTTATTTTAACTACTTTTTAGGGTCACAGATATAAAGGAAGCCAAACACTTTCACATAGACACATATACAGATTTATTGTGCTGTGCAGATTTGCAAGCTTAAACATAGAAAATGGGTTGGGTCATAACTAACACTAAGGAGCGTCTGTGTAATTGTACCGTCTTCTAAAGATGTTCTTACTATTATGCTCCTGTTAGGGATATTATAGTAACGTAAAAATATATATCATGCTTAAAGTAAAGCATTGTGTGCAAATGGGAAATCATTATATAATGCAAGCCTCTAAAGCAGTCACCTTTGACCACAAATGCATTAAAAATTTATCATACTAGTACAGGGTATTTATCTTAAACATATGATCCAATAACTTCCCATAATTGGATTAAAAGTATTTCATTATAGATTTCATCTCGTTTTCCATTCAGGCCACCAGCACTTACCTTGGGATCTCCTAGGTAATTCCTTCCTAATTTAATTTGTATTACATTTTCTAAGTACATCTTATATCTTATATAATACATTAGGCGAGCTGCAGCTGAGAAACTACTATAGCTTGGAATATACCTCTTGGCTTTTTAGCCTATTGTTATTCTCACAGACAATTTTAATAACTTGCTATGACATTTTGATCACTATCTTGATTCCAGGAACAATGACAAGTCCATTGCACTGACATTATACATTATAGCTTCTACAGTCTTAGTTGTCTCACCAAAACAAGTGGAAGCCAGTACGTTTTCCAGATGAAGCATCATATCCTTCATGTCAGTATCCTGTTGAATGTTGGAAACATAAAAGAGAACAAGTAGGTTAGTTCTGATAAAATGATGTCACTCTAAGATTATGTTCACCTCAATGTCTGAAAAATCATCCAATTTTCTTCCAGAAAAAACTGTACATTTTTCATTTTGATTGTCATGTACAGTATATGCCATTTTTTACCCCATATGCACTCAGTATGGCATCCATATGACTGTATTTACATCAGTGTGACATCCGTTTAGCATCTGTTTTTATACATCAGCAGTTAATAAAATTACTTGCCTACATAGAGTTTATTATGCTAATAATTACAATATAACCGTAAAAATCAGATGCAAAATGGCTGAACCATTTTTTTGTGTAATAGAAAAGCCGGTAGTTATCCCCACTGTTTTCACTCTGATTGGTGGAGCAGTCCTGTTAAAGTCTTGGCACTTTTGGTGTTGCTCAGTTAGGGAACTATGGTCATGATTTCTGGCTCCTTTCTGTCAGAACTGGGAAGGAGTGTCTTCTTGTTAAATGTCTTAATCTATGATGCCTATTGCTCTCCTAGCAGCCTGTACTATTGGCAAGCAGCAGACTCCAAAGTCCCAACCATCAGCCCATGGGATCTTGTGAATGGTGTGGCATGTGCTTAATCTGGCTGTGGTAGCCATATTTGGACCTGCCAGGTGACCACTGACTGTGAGATGGCGGTCCACTGACTTGAATAGGCAAGGCTAATCAGAAATTCAGAAATGCGAAATAGAGTAGAGCATGCTGCAATTTTTTTTGCATAAATATTCGGTTCAAAAGAAAACATTGTTGTTTGTTATAGAGACAGCACTCTGACCAAAGTACGTTCATTGTAAACATACTCTAAGGCCAAGTGCACATATTGAGTATTTGGCGAGTTCTTTAACTCAATATTTGTAAGCCAAAACTAGGAGTGTTTAAAAAATGCAGAAGTGTGTAGAGAGATGGACATACTGTCATGTTCACCCTTGAAGACATGAGTATTGTTATGGTGTGAAATACTGTATGTATTGTGACACGCGTTATTAGTGATAGTTTGTATTCAACTCCACAGTAAGGAGGTTAAGCTCCTGTCACACACAGCGACGCAACAGCGATCCCAACAACGATAACGATCCTTAGGGATCATTGATGCATCACTTTGGGATCGCTGGTGAGATGTCAAACAGTCAGATCTCACCAGTGACTCAGCAACGATCCGGAATGATAGGAAGTCGGGAATTGTCACTCTCGGGAATAATATTGAGATCGTTGGTCGTTGTCCCTTTCAAGCACAGCGATGTAGCGCTCCCAGCGGGAGACCAACGACCTAAAAATGACCCAGAGCACTTTGTAACAATTAGCGATCTCACAGCAGGGGCCTGATCTCTGCTAAGTGTCACACATAATGAGATAATTAGCGAGATCGCTGTTACATCACAAAATCTGGGACTTAACATCGATCTCGCTAACAATCTCGTTATGTGTGACGAAGGCTTTAGAGCTAATGTATGGGACTAGCCCAGAGCGTGAAGGGCAATAGTGAAGGGACCGTTTCCTATGAGGAGGTCACAGGTTAAGGAGTGGAGTCCAAGACAGTGGATAGAGAAGAGAGAGAACGGACTGAAAGATAGAGTGATCAACCGGAGACAGGTCCAGGGACAGGATGCCTAGAAGCACAGATAACGAGCCAAGATGGAGCAGAGAAAGGGAGACTAAGAGAGTGCCCCAGATAGATGTTCTAAGGCGTCAGAGATAGAGAAGCTAAGTACCAGCCATATTGGCAAATCAGTTCCTTTAAGCGGAAAATAACGCAGAACCATGGAATGAGAAATGGACTTTCACTAACTGGACTTTAGTATCATGCTGGGCTATAGTGAAGGAAAGGAGACTAGTTGATGAAGAAACAAGTAAACTTGAAGGAGCAAACAGACAAGTACACTTGAAGAAGTAAAGAGGATGTTTATGAAAATGCTCTGTGTTGTCAATGAAATGTTTGTGAAGTTATGCAGTTATCTACTGTAAATAATCCCTACCAAGTTACTGTTCAGTAAAAAGCTTATTTTTGAGAGGTCTTCTCTCTCATTGAACTGTTCAACAATTGGGCCTGGCCAGCCAAAATCACTTGCATCATACTTAGATCCATCCGAGCACCTGCACCATCTGACACATGGTGCATGTGTTTCTATTATACTTTTTTTTTCTGATTGTTCTAATGCAGATTTTGGTGTACAAATACTGAGATAAAAAAAAAATCACAAACCAGTCAAAGTGCACATAATATTTTAAATAGACATATGCTTGTTATGGGTTTATTTTGTGAGTTTTTCACACTGCATATTTTAAACGAGTTAAAATGCGTCATCCAGCAAAGTGGATATAATTTATAGAATCTCATGCCCACTGTGTGTGGAGCCCACTGGGACAGGGTACTCGGTACCAGACCAGGGCTATCACGGGGAATCACGGTGGTCTTGGTTTTGACCGTGTCCCTGGCCCACAAGTATTGGTTTGGGGGTTATTTACAGGGGATATAGTCGTGACGCCACCCGTGGTATGTGGTCAGGGTGACCACCGCTGCTGCAGAACCTCCGGGAATGACGTTTGGCAGCCAGTGATGTAACGGCTCTCCACGGGCAGAGCCTGGTTTCCCGGGGCAGTGGTGATGATAGTCTATGGATGATGCAGGGTAGGGGTAGTGGTAGAGATAATAACAGTTTGTGAGGGTGAGTAGGGCTCAAGCGCAAGGATTACACAGACTCACGGTTTTGTAGTTTTCCAAGTCTTGACTGCAGATGGTATTCAGTAGATATTGTCCATGGAGTCTGTCCTGGGCTGGGTTGCTCCCACCCTGGCGGGTCCTTGGCTTCCTACTCCTGCGCTGTGTGTGTGTGGCCCTGCTGCCGCTCTAGCTAGGCTGCCGGCCCTGTCTCTCCTCACTGGCACAAACTTGCTAGGCAACTTGAGCCTTATTCTTTTGTTTCTGACCCCGCTGTGTTGCTTCTCTGTGGTACAGTGAAGATACATAATCTTCACTTATCCGGTGTTTTCTGTGCTGCTTGTGTCAGTCACAATTGCGGATCCGGTATCTGGTCTTTGCACTTCTCCGGGGTGAGTTTAGGGTAACTCCGTGTCCCGGGTGTGTTCCTCAGCTTCTCCTATTCATCAGACCCTGGCTGGCCTGGAACTGGACAGTGGACCGTGGGGTGACCCAGGTCCTTTCTTCCCTCAGTGCTGCCCCGCACTGAACTAACTGCCACTTCATATCCACCCAGAATATATAGGGAAGCAGCTTTAGCTCCCCCTTCTGGCCTGGAGGCGCTAGTGTAGTGTTGTGGGTTGTGTGGGGAGTTAACCCTTTCTGGTGTTACTGTGGCACATGAACCTTGGGGTGCCACATGTGCTTCTTTTTTACTCAGCAAAAACTGACCTGTGGTGCATGTTTCAATTAAGCAACATGTCAATTTCTTTTGCGAGGACACTGAGTTTTATGTGCAGATTTTCCCCAATACACCATGTTCCAAATTATTATGTAAATTGGTTTTAAGTGTCATAGGGTTGTTGTTTTTTTTTGTCAATGAAACCCATTTATGGTATTGTGTCTCAGGGTTCTTTGGATCACTGAAATCTCAGATACCTGTGATAATTGGTTTAGGTAGTTGAGCCCAATAGAAGGAAAACTGGGTGTTCCACAATATCAAGCAGGCCACAGTTTTCAAGTAACATGGAAAGAAAGAGGATCTCTCTGCTGCCGAAAAGCAACAAATAGTGCAATGCCTTGGACAAGGGATGAAAACATTAGATATTGCACGAAAACTTAAGCATGATCATCGTACTGTGAAGAGATTTGTGGCTGATTCTGAGCACAGACGTGTTTGTGCAGGTAAAGGCAGAATGAGGAAGGTTTCTGCCAGGCAAGTTCATCGGATTAAGACAGCAGCTACTAAAAAGCCCTTACAAACTAGCAAACAGATATTTGAAGCTGCTGGTGCCTCTGCAGTCCCTCGTACCTCAAGGTGTAGGATCCTTCAAAGACATGCTGAGGTGCATAAACCTACTATTCGGCCACCCCTAAACAGTGCTCACAAACAGAAACAGTTGCAGTGGGCCCAGACATACATGAAGACTAATTTTCAAACAGTTTTGTTTACTGATGAGTGCCGAGCAACCCTGGATGGTCCAGATGGATGGAGTAGTGGATGGTTGGTGGATGGCCACCATGTCCCAACAAGGCTGGGATGTCAGCAAGAGGTGGAGGAGTCATGTTTTGGGCCAGAATCATTGGGAAACAGCTGGTAGGCCCCTTTAAGGTTCCTGAAGGTGGGAAAATGACCTCTGCAAAGTATATAGAGTTTCTGACTTAGAACCTTCTTCCATGGTACAAAAAGCAAAAACGTGCCTTCAAGAGCAAAATCATCTTCATGCATGACAGACAATGCATCATCTCATGCTGCAAAGAATACCTCTGTGTCATTGGCTGCTATGGGCATAAAAGGAGATAAAACTCATGGTGTGGCCACCATCTTCCACTGACCTCAACCCTATAGAGAACCTTTGGAGTATAATCAAGCAAAAGATCTATGAGGGTGGGAGGCAGTTCACATCAAAACAGCAGCTCTGGGAGGCTATTCTGACATCATGCAAAGAAATACAAGTTCAATGGATGCTAGAATTGTGAAGGTGATCTCAAAGAAGGGTTCCTATGTTAACATGTAACTTGGCCTGTTAGGATATTTTGGAGTTAAATAGCTTTTTTATTTCAGTGAATGTGACCTCCTATTGCTGCAAATTCAACAAATCAGCATTTTCAGTTCTTTCAAACATATCAAATGTTTAGAAACTCTACTGTGCCTAATAATTTGGAACAGTGCATTTAGAGTTTTTTTTTATTTTTAAGATTATACTGTTATCATTGGAGGTTTCTTCAATAAAATTCGATGTATACTCTATTACACTGACTGTCATTTACACTGACCATTTAGGAAAATCAGAGAAAAAGGACATTTGCATAATAATTTGGAACATGGTGTACATATGCATTTTTAGTGCGTTTCTGCAGTTGAAATGCACTAAAAATGCACGTAATCCGCACATGACTATCAATAAAGTAATATCAAAGCGAAATACCAGGAAGTGTCAAAAACAAAACAACTTTAAAGCATGACACACCGAAAAGAGACAAAAATACAGTGTCAAAAACGCAATAAAAATGCATGTAATAACAATGCACTCAAAAACACAATGAGAAAACACTAGCAACCTAATTTACATTAGAGGTGCAGAAATGCTGACAAAATTCTGCAACATAAAAAGCTCAACAAAAGTTCATTGTGGGAACATTATGGGGGAATTTTTAATGGGTTCATTTATGATTTTGTGCTTTTACAAACACTTTGCAATTATACTTATTATACTCATTTAACCCAGGAAAGAGTGCCCCCTAGGGATGAGTAAGTAGCAAAATATTTGTAATCACTATACTCGTAACGAGTAGTTTTCAGTACTCATGTACTCATCCGAATAGCGAGTTCAATGTTAGTCAATTAGTGATAGGTTCAGCCCACACACAACTGTCTACAAAACAAGTATTTCTGGGACAGGGCGGGAGGGTGGGCTTTTTTGCGTTTTTACTTCATGCAACACCTTGCTGTGTCCCCCATAGAGAACCTAACATTCAATCTGCTCTCACTGGGGTGTCGACTCCCTTTGTGTACTGAATGGAGCTGGCAATTAGTGTCAGATTGATAACGATAGACACATTACTCACAAGCACCGGCGTTAAGGGGGTGTCACACGCGTCAATGTCGTCAGCGATCTGATCGCTGACGACATTGACGGCTGATTGCTGGTGAGCTGTCACACAGACAGACTCACCAGCGATCAATTGACCAGTGACATCATGGAAACGATTTAAATATCGTTTCCACGATGTCCTGCTCCCGCTGCCAGCCTGCTGGAAGCGGGAGCAGCCTGGTCTCCAAGGTACACTGCGGGTAACTAGGCAGCGCGCGCTGCCTAGATACCCGACGTGTACCTTAGTTACCAGCCTCCTCTGCTCACCCGGTGAGCGGAGGAGGCTGGTAACTAAGGTACACAGTCGGGTATCTAGGCAGCGCGCGCTGCCTAGATACCCGACGTGTACCTTAGTTACCAGCCTCCTCCGCTCACACGGTGAGCGGAGGAGGCTGGTAACTAAGGTACACGTCGGGTATCTAGGCAGCGCGCGCTGCCTAGTTACCCGCAGTGTACCTTGGAGACCAGCTCCCAGCGCTTGTGACAGGCGCTGGGAGCTGGAATATCGCTAGTCCCGGTGTCACACGCAGCGATGCTGCGTGTCCACCGGGCGACAATCGCCAGGTTTCAGAGCTGGTTCTGAAACCTGGCGATCATCAACCAGCGATTTATCGCTGGTTGATGCAGTATGTCACACGCGTCAATATCGCTGCAACGTCACGTGCAGTCGATATCGTGCAGGCGATATTGACGCGTGTGACACCCCTTTAGTTGCCGAGTAACGAGTATTGCAAATACTGTACTGTCTGTGTGAGTAGTGAATAGTAAGGATTATACTCGCTAATCACTAGTGTCCCCTTCTATGGCAGTCAAGCCTAGTCATGTATTGATGTACAATAATCTGAAATGTATTGGCCGTCAAGAAAATCCAGGGTTTGGTCCACATCTCATTAGCTGATCACCAGCGCGGGAATATATGGAACAAGTATTTATTTTCATGAAGCCCTTCTCAAAGGGGATGTCTACTAGTGGTAAACCCTTTTTAATGGGATAAAGGTCAAAGTAAAAAAATTTTTTCCACCCCATTAAAAAAAGGTTTAAAACTAGTGAACAATCATTTTAAAAGACAGAACCGTACAAAGAGTTGTGCTTAACATTCTACATATTTTTATGCTAGAGGTGCTATCACACATTGTTACACTTATATGGGGCATATGGATGGACTTTTTCCTTTCCTATAAATGTAAAAACTGTTAGCTCTATTTTTTTTGTCTACATGTACATTTTGTTTAACACTCAACATGACACATATGCTGTAACAGATGAGATCCAGAGGGGGTTAATCATTTTTCACAGCACGGTATGTGTTGGGCATACTGTATAATTCAGTGGACTGTCTAAGTATCTACTTCATCTATCTTCCCCATTTCAGCACAACCAATATATTCTGTACTGGGAACATAAATAGGTCAAGGTCAGGAGTCTTCCTTTCCAACAGTCATCTTTATACATCACATTATACTCGGTGTCATCACTTATATGCCATTTTTTTTTTCTTAGTTTATATCATATATGTCAGTAGCCATATTTATCAGTACAGAATATACAGGAGGCAGGTATCAGTTCAGCACCAACATTAAGACCACCCTTTGTTGCCCACATCTAAGGTTACCACATAGAGTAGGGGTTAAAATTATTTGATCCCTCGCTGATTTTGTAAGTTTTCCCACTGACAAAGACATGAACAGTCTATAATTTAAAGGGTAGGTAATTTTAACAGTGAGAGACAGAATATCAAAAATAAAATCCAGAAAATCACCTTGTCTAAATTATATAAATCTATTTGCATTTTGCAGAGAGAAATAAGTATTTGATCACCTACCGATCATTAGGAGTTCTGGCTCCTACAGACAGATTAGACAGTCCTAATCAACTCACTACCTGCATTAAAGACAGCTGTTTGTGCCGACCATCCGCTGTGAGGCTGAGCTGCTGGTAAGGCAGCACCCCAAGAAAACCCCGAGACCCTTAACCCCTATACAGGGATCTGGAATTACAGCGGAGCCCGGGGGGTAGCTGCCTATTATGAGCAGCAGAGCAGGAAGGTCGCCAGGAAGGGAAAAATCAGGACCCGAAAAACATAGTCAGGAGTCTGAGTCAAAACTGAGAGGGCAGCTAAGGTACAAAATCGTCAGGCTGTAGCAGAGTCGAAAATCCAGGCAAAGGTCAGAGTCAAAACTAAACACACACTATATCACTGGGGAACCAAAACTATATCTGGCGGCCTGCAAGACAGGCTCCAATGTATTTGAAGGGCGCGGTTACCTCCCGTAGGCTGGAGCTCACAGCCTGATGATCTCATACGGACCGCCCCTAGAACCAGGCCAGATGGTGATGCACGACTGGCACCAACCACCCCACTTCTGACAGAAGAACAAAGGCGGTGCCTATCAGACACCTCTGCATGGCCCGCTCCTCTGCAACCAACATCACCCAAAAGAGAAACACGGCGGCGTTCAGAGACAGAGGCAGACGTCGAAGGAGCAGGTCCATATGAGGACTAGGCCCTCCTATCACCAGCACCATCAGCCGAAGCAATCCAACGCCTCCCAGCGGCCGAGGCAGGAACACCAGCCACCGAGTCCAATGGTGATGTAACACCAACATCACCCAAAGGAGAAACACGGCGGCGTTCAGCGATAGAGGCAGACGTCGAAGGAGCAGGTCCATATGAGGACATGGCCTTCCTATCACCGGCACCATCAGCCAAAGGAATCCGGCGCCGCCCAGCGGCCGAGGCAGGAACACCAGCCACCGAGTCCAATGGCGGTGTGACACCAACATCACCCAAAGGAGAAACACGGCGGCGTTCAGCGATAGAGGCAGACGTCGAAGGAGCAGGTCCATATGAGGACATGGCCCTCCTATCACCGGCACCATCAGCCAAAGGAATCCGGCGCCGCCCAGCGGCCGAGGCAGGAACACCAGCCACTGAGTCCAATGGCGGTGTGACACTGTCTTAAATTATCCACTGTATAAAAGACTCCTGTCCACACACTCAATTAGTCAAACTCTAACCTCCTCAACATGGGCCAGACCAAAGAGCTTTCTAAGGATGTCAGAGAAAAGATCCTAGACCTGCACAAGGCTGGTATGAGATACCAAACCATAAGTAAGATGCTGGGTGAGAAGGAGACAACTGTTGATGCAATGGTAAGAAAATGGTAAGAAAAGGGAAGAAATATAAAATGAGTGTCAATCAACATCGATTTGGGGCTCCATCTCTCCCAGAAAGGTTTAAAGTAAAAGCTAAGCCTGGGTCCCATCTCTTGCCATTCACATGAGGTCTGTGGGGGGACATTGAGCACTGAATCATTAGATTTAGGGACCATCCAATATTAAGATACATCTGGTGGAATATTTTTTTCATTTCTTGATCAAAAAAATGTACCTAAGTACCTTCCATTTTTAACGTGTATAACAATAGTGGAAGTCATGTATTCTTTGGTCGCTGCTTAATGTGATATTGCCATTGGGCCCCATAAGGGTTGTTCACTACCTAGACATCCTGTTTTTATGTGAAGAAGTCCCTCTTGTAAAATAAAAAAAAACATATATTCCACCTCTCTCTTGGTCCCTAGCATGACATTGTTATGCCACATGAATCCTCCAATCAGTGGCCGCTACTGGAGTTTTGATGAAATCACGGTTTTATCTACAGCAGATCTACTAGTTCTCTGAATGCTGAGCTCTATATATCCCCACCCACACCACTGATTGGAAGATTTCTGTGTACACTATGTATAGGCAAAAAAACTGCCAAACAATGGAAGGGGTGTGGTTGGTAGTAGTAGGTTTACATGTAGTGATAATCTCATGCTTATAAAACAGTACTTTATCCAAACTACAGCAAGAAGCCCAGTAAGTGACACATTGCTGGATCAAGAACTCGCTCTCTACATTATGTTGCTCTCAAATTAGGTGGCAAAAACCTGGTGACAGATTCCCTTTAATTGTAGTCATTTTGGAAATGAACATACTAATTAGCGATGAGCGAACATTTTCAGGTTTGGTTTGGTAAACTGCCAGGTGTTCGCCGAACATTACAACGAATAGTTCAATAAACCTCCCAAACCCCATTGAATTCAATGGGAGGCAATACAAAAGGCTTATAAAAGGGGGGGCCCAAAAGCTGCCAAAATAGCTGAAAACTTTTTGCAGTGGAGCATCGCTGCTGTGGCAAAGCCAATAGCCTCCTAGGCTATTATACTTACCAAGCTTCAGTGCCGCTGTCACCATGCTTCTATACCTGCTCAATAAACCTCATACATATTCACTTCTTCCTCCCACGTAGCTGGTTAAAGTTAGACTTTGCACCGCCCAAGCCATCTTTCGGCATCTGTGATTGGCTGCTGTTAAAAGTAGCTAACTGAGTTTCGAAGTGCAGCGTAAAAATAAATAAATAATTGAAAAAATTGACATGGAGTCCCCCCCAACTTTTTGATGCCAGCCAAGACAAAGCACAAAGATTTGGTTGGGGGTTGGTATTCTCACCCTGGGGAGGCACGTAGTTATTGCTCCTCAGGGTAAGAATAGCAACCTGCACTTGCCCTATATTTGGCGCATTCACTAGAAGCACCAAATCCTAATGCTTTATCCGGCTCTTCTCAATAGATCATCTTTTACTCTCTGACGCAACTGCTCGCACTGCTATGGCTGTCAGTGTGAGAGCTGCTCGCACTGAATGGTCCAACTGTAATGTTACTACTCAGCGCGATGTTGCAGAGCTTTATCGAGGGCCATTTTGTTATGGATTTACCATTGGAGCTGGGTATGTTTGGGTTTAATAAACGGGTAAACGAGGGTGTCTGTGTGCTTTATTTCAAATAAAAGATTTTTCTCTGTGTGTGTTTTGTAACTATTTACTCACAAGATTGGTAATGTGAGGGTTTCATAGAGACTTGAACATCACCAATCCAGGGTTTAATGACAGCTGTCAATTTTCAGCTGTCATTTTACCCTTCTATTACCCCATTTGCCCATGCACCAGGGCGGCAGGAAGAGCTGGGGTGAAGTGCCAGGAATGGTGCATCTAATGAAGGCGCCAGTTCTGGGGCAGCTGCGGCCTGTTATTTTTAGGTTGGGAAGGGGCCAATAACCTTGGCCATTCCCACCCTGATAATAACAGCTCTCAGTTGTCAGCTTTACCTTGGCTGGTATCCAAAATGGGGGTGACCCTACACCATTTTTTTTCAAATGATTTATTTATTTATAAATAAATAATTTGCAAAAATAGCGTAGAGTGACCTCTGTTTTGTATTAACAGCGAAGGTAAAGCCGCAAGCTGTGGCCCGCAGGCTGGAGCTGTCTACTATACCCTAGCTGGCGATCAAAATTAGGGGGCACCCCGGGTAAAATTTTTAAAAGTAGTTATTTATTTTTTATCTAAATACAAGGCTCAAACACCCTTTAGTGCCACATGAAAAGCATGGCAGGCAGCACTCCAATTCAAGGTGATGTGGACAAGTTTAATTCAGCCCTCAGTGGCGCAACGTTTCGACCAATATGGTCTTTGTCAAGGTGCTTAACAAAGACCATATAGGTCGAAGCATTGCGCCACTGAGGGCTGGATTAAACTTGTCCACCTCACCTTAAATTGGAGTGCTGCCTGTTTTTGGGATTTAAATGACACGTCCGATGTCATCGGCGACGCCAGAGGGCATCATTTACAGATGCGAGACAAGTGCGACGCAGAAGCAGGAAATGACATGGCCGCTGCCTGAGTCATTCAAAGAGGCGGCAACATTAAATCTGGGGGATCGCTTCTCACACCCAGTAGGGCATGTTACCTACAGCTAGGAGTGGAGACGGAGGCCAGGAGACCGCCCAGCCAGTCTCCACACACCATCGCCTGGATGCTGCAGTGAAGGTATGAAAGTAATTTTGGCAAGCGAAAATAGGACACAATTAGGGCACACAGGGATGGTTAGGGTCGTGACTGAAAGCTGCAGGGACGGGTAGGCATAGGTTTGGAGGCTAAATCGACTTGACAGGTTCCCTTTAAGTTTGTGCTGATTCCTTGTTTCTGCTCTGTATCCATGCAGCTGGAACAGCTGAAAATTGAAGGAAGCTTTAAATTGCTTTTTTTTTATAAATTCTTTTTATTAAGTTTCACAAGTAACATATAGTTGTATAACATAGTATTCCCCGCATGTGAAGCATGTAGAGTATAAATTGTCTGTTCATGAAGACGTGCTTGGCCCCAAGCTGATGCTCTCTCTTCTCCAAATTGGCCTCCTTCTCCCACTCTTCCAAATTCTGTGAGGTGGTGGTTCGACTTACCCCCACTGAGTACAACCCCTTGCACCACTTTAATTTCAGGAAGGTGACCTCCTCTCTGAAATAGAGGGTGCAGAGTCAGGAAGGCAGATTTTGCAGCTGCAGGGTTAACCCATTGACATAGCACTGGTGGCAAGTGCCCTCTTCGGCTATGAAGTCGTTCCTTCTCCTCTGGAAGAAGTCCACCGCCTGGTACATTTTTCATCAAAGGTGGCCTATTTAGATCCCTCAACCATTCTTGGGTGAGGGCCTCTGAGAGCATCTTATCTTGTAAAGATGACAAGTACGGGGGTGGTTCAGCCTACAAGGATCCTTGCTGAGAGGTGGTAAGTCGACCCACGTTGCATTCCCCCAGTCAAAGGAAGGGAGGGAAACCTACTCCTCGATCTCCACATCCACCGGCTGTAGCATCAGCTGCAGGTTTGGTAAGTCCAGGCATGCTGCAGGATCCTCCCTCCAACTTCTGGATGTCCTGGCTGGCATGAGGAATGGCTCATGTCCTAAGCTTCATTCTGGTGGTACTTCTTAAGGCATTCAGTATCAACACTTGATCCAGACCTTACTGCAGACCAGGTCTAAAGTGTGGTGTGCGGTGGAGCTCCAGCTCACATAAGTTGGCATCTCCAGCTCCTCTGTGGTCTACTCCTGTGGTGGTGAAGTACCCATGGTCCTTGGGGTGGTGATAAAAGCAACTCCTCCCGAGCAGGCATCTTTTGGGATGGATTCATCTCCAGACTGCAGGGACACAGTAGCACAGTGTTGCTCCTCCATACAACAATCCTAAGATGGAGTTGGCCTCCGCGATGACACATCTTTAATTTGCCTAAGGTCCAGCCTCTTCTGGTGCCAGGATCCAGTCACCTAAAATTGTTAAAAAGCTTAAGGGATGTTTAAAAAGATTTTAAGGTTCCTGGTATTAAGTGCTGCTGGCACGCCTGGAGGTTCTGAACTTTTCCAAAGGTGTCGCAACACCTGGAATTTTGAGGAAGCTTAATAACGTATAGACTCCCTTAAATACACCCGGTTAAAAGCTACTGCTAGACTCAAAAGCTGTGAACACAGGTGACCTGAAGGCTACCAGAGTTCTCAGCCACTGGGCTTTCTGGCAGCTAGTTTTGCCGCAAACCTTAAAAGGATGTTTTAAAAGACATTTTAAGATCCTGGACAGTTACCGAACACCGCCAAAATTTTGCAGATTTTTGAGAAAATGCTTGGGAATCCAAACATGAATCCAAATCGCCAAGGTTCAAGCCAAATTTGAAATTGGTGAACCTTTGCCGAACAAGTTTGCTCATCACTAATCCTAGTGTCAATATCAGTTTGCTATCTACTTTACAAAAAAAGGATTAAGCCATATCACAAATGCAGACATAGCACATACTTTACTAGGGACAGTCAATAAAGTCTCAGTGTACTAACCTAAAGTGACATATGCACCCACTCTAAGGAACATTTGTATGCAAAAGAATGCCCTGAAATGATATGTCACAACAAATCAACTACATAAAAATGTAACCGCCGCTTGTCGCTATCACATGTACAGGAATATGTTTGTTAAGAAAAAAAACTTGTCTTAGGCCCCTTTCACATCAGCGGTTCTGTCCAGATCTGGCCAATCTGGCAGATTTACCGCATCTGCCGCCTAACAGCCGCACTTGCGGCAGGCCCCATGCATTGTCTATGGGGCTTGCGGTTGGGTGCGGCAAGTGCGGTTCTGCCGGATGCAGCAAGTCCGTTAGTTGTGGCTGCGAAAAAAAAACGTTGATATGAAAGGGGCCTTGCTGGAGTTTTAAATGGTCCTCAAACTGTCAGAAAACTTGATCTCATTGATAGCCTACGTGCTAAATATACAATCTACAAATCACTTGCTGGACTACTACTAGGACAACCCCTTTTCATTCCCCATGTTTGGTCCAAAAAAAAAAGGTTAAACTCACCACTGTATCAGCACTGTTCCAGCTCATATTGCCAAGGCTCCCAGACTTATACTCAGTGAGGCATCAGGAATTATATACGTAAAAGTTGGCCAATTTTGACTTGTGGCCTTTAAAGCAGGAGTGTCTAGTAGTTTTTATATTTCTGAACCCTTGAAATAGTTTCATGTTGCTGTATCTAACAATAATGCTGACTTCACAAATCCAGTAGTCCTTTTTGATAAAATCTAAACTGTGCTGGTGTCTACATTTTAGAAAACAAATGTTATGACTTTTGGCGTTTTTACACAAATTTTCCCCAGCTCTCCCTAAATCAGTGGGGCTGAGGCATGATGGGGTACAGTGGGGGTGTGACGTTACAGTTTGTTTAATTCATGACAAGCTTTGGTGTTTCTAATGCCACAAATCTTACTCCAGTCAAGGATCGGAGTAACATTTCTGGGGAGGCGCGTGGTGGCGTATGCTACTCATCAGATAAACCCAATTCATTAGGAATTATGCATAAACCAGTAGCATCTGTCACCTCTCTGCCCCCTCATCAAAATCAAGGATACAATTGCTAGTCTTGATGAACTGAGGCAGTAGTCTTTACTCCAGGCACTGTATGATAAATCACATACTATAGAATAGTGCAGCAAAGATTACAGTGTCTCGGCAATGACATTAGAGGTATATCTTTCAGAAAAGTATTGCTGTTAAATGATATTAAAGGTTTATTCTTCATTTTTCAATGGCTGAAAGTATAAGGTACTTGTATAAACAATTTGGTTATTAAAAATCCCCTGTTCAATAGAATGGATTTTTTCTTATTTTATTTTTTTACTGCTCATTGCCAATGTTACCGGCCCTAGTGCTTACAAACCTTTCCACAGAGCTTGTAAACGCTGCTCTGAAGCGAGTAGATCACTGCACTTAGCCTTAGCTCCCAATCCATACAGTGCCCCTTTGCTCTCCAATGATGCTGAAGCCAATCTGCCTCTGCTTACAGCATTGGAGCACACACACTTTGGGCCACTGGACTGGACTGTCAATCAAATTCCTAACGTACTGCAAGTGGAAAGCCTGAGGAGCACTGGGATTAAATAAAAAACTAACCAACTTGTAGAATTTGGAATGTTAATAACTTATATCCAAACCTGTTGATATGTTGTTTGAGTTATCAGTGTCTCCTCATCATTGTCTTCTTCTTCTTCTATGGATTCTATATCACTTTCTTCTGAACAAGATTCAAAGCCATCCTCATAATATTCTTCTGCTACTTGTGGGTCTTCTGGAATATCTTCAAAATGAAAATACAAACTATTAAACATCAATACTGATAAAAGCCAGCATAGGTCCTAACAGATGTTTTGCAGCATATGTGAATTCATGCTCTGCCAACTTCATTCAGACTAAAATGCAAAGAAGACGTGCACATGATCACCAGGATTATACTGCACTAGTACCTGCAGATCATTTATCATCGGGACTGCTGGTGGTCAGGCTCGCATATAGAATCAGTACGTAAACAAACATTGTGTGAATGATGCAGCAGCATTTTAACAGAATGGCACGTGGGTGAAGGTAAAGTACAGCACATTAGAAGATAAATTGTTACTTGGGGCCTTAGAAGTTCCCAAGAAGATCAGCATAAGGTCTCATTAAGATATATGTGAGTTTTCAAATACGCAAAAATGGTACTAGTGACATCAGTGTTTTGGATCCAATTTTCTCAGTGTTTGTCCATATGTCAGTATTTCATTAGTGATTTTCCAAAAATAAATAAATTACAGTTTTCCTATACATAATGTTGATTACAGACGGCACTCTGATGCCATCTGCGTGCTGTCTGTGATTTTCATCGACCCAAAGACTTGTACCGCTACGTTTTATTCATGTCATGGATTAAGAACGGACACATCTCCATGATTGTTGCTGTGGCACCCTGGTACCCTGTTGGGCACCACAGAACCCTTGGGACATGAATGGAGCAGTAACAGCAAAGCAATACTCACACAACACCTTAATACACCTTTAACACCTGGTTTCACCCCGAGCCTCTAGGGGGAGCTCCACTGGTCACTTTGAGCCAGTTCCCCCTATAAATAGGGTCTTGGAGGGAGAAACACCAGAGTGTGCAGACGCTAGGAGAGCTGCAGGTTGTGTGTAATCTCTGGCTTATGAGACACACACTAGGCCCAATCAGCCTATCCAGCAAGTGAGGAGACCCTTGCAATTGGGGTAACAGGAAAGGAGAGCACCTCTCAGGGATATCAGAGTTGCCTTAACTCTCCCTCATCATCCGGTTACTGGAACCGAGCTGTGAGAGCTACCCAGCCACCACAGAGAACCAGCATCCTGCACAGGGAGTTTAGCCCCCTGTTCACCTGCTGCACCTACCAACGAGAGCACAGGGAAGAAGATAGAATTATCATCACCCTTTTACAGTGCCCTCAGTGCAGCTACCCAGGTGAAATACATTCTATTGAACAGACTACCCTGTCCGGCTGGATTCCACATCCACCCGACCTCAACTAGAAGTAAAGAGAAAGGAGGCCTACACCACTGCTTGCTGTGAACCACCAGGTCCGAGTGTACCTGCTTTCCACCAGTAAAGGTACTTAAAAGACTTTGATGTGTCAGCGTTTGATTCCTGGGTCTAACAGCAGCCTGACTAAGCTGCCTCACAACATCTTGTGCAGCTCCTGACTCTGGGGACTCCCACTCTTCCTGTGGGGAGCGTTCCATCTAGCTGCATAACATCCCCCAGAGGCCTAGCAGCGCCGGTGAAATCACCGGAATACCCGCAGGTGGCGTCACGAAGACAATTAACCCCTACTGTTCAGCCATCCCCCCTATTGATTTGGACCACCGGGCCCCACAGCCGCAGGCGCGGTTCCGTGACAAGGAGAGTCAACGCCTGCGACGTGCAGAACAGGCTACGGTGAGTCATTGCACAAACACACAGTCTGCAAAAAAACGTGGACATGTGAACAGCTTCATAAAAAATAATGGGTACGTGTTCTATCCAAGAAATTCACGGACTAAACATGTACATGAAACACAGACGTCTGAATGAGGCCTAATATGCAGACGAGGGAGGAAAACTAGTTATTGTAATGAAGTATCTTATCTTGGGAACAAACGTTGTAGTCAAAATAGTAGAACTTTTTCTTGTGCACCAGGTTACTGAAGACAACATGAAATATAATCACAGAGCTTTACATCAACTGTGGAAATATTGGTGTATTCATGTATTGTAATCATACATTTTATGCAGTGATTTTTGCTAAGTTGTGTACCTTTAAAGGGTACTCTGAGAAATGTAATAAAATAATTAAAATAACTAAAGTACATTTAAATATGAAACATTTCACTAAATACCTTTAGTTAGCAAAAATGTAGTAAAAAGGTCATTTTGTGCACTATCAGGATTTGAAATATGTCAGCTCCCAGCAGTTTCCCAGCCATCCCACGTCTTAGGACAGCTAGATAAAGACATGTGCTGAAGACAGACATCAGATATGTGAAATGTCCTGTCTGGTATGGGGACTGTACATTCCTCTACTTACCGAACCAGTTATGACTAAGAGAACTGCATTCCACAAAGCGCGTAAACCCTCCATGGCTATGTCTTTGTACTTTTGATATTTATTTTTTTTAAATATATAAATAATCTTTTTAAGCGCTGGATCCCTTCCTATTTTGATGATTGAGTTTTCAACCCATGCACTTTCTCAGACAGGTGAGATGAATTCTTTTATACTTTTTTTTAGCTATGGCCTTTCATTTAATCCAAATGTCAATGGATAGTTTGAGCGGACACTGATGCACCCTAAGCCTGCAGAACAGCTTGAATTTCTTTGGAACTTAATTGGAATTGCTTCTTCACCATCAGGATTATCCTGCGTTGCAACCTTTCATCAATTTATCTCTGCCGTCTACATTCAGGGAGATTAGCTACAGTGGTAGAAGTTGTAAACGTCTTGATTATGTTGTGCACCGTGGACAAAGGAATATCAAGATTTCTGGAGATGGACATGTAACCTTGAGATTGTTTACTGTATATTTCTCAACAAGTTTTGTTCTCAAGTCCTCAGACAGTTATTTGCTCTTCTTTCTGTTCTCCGTGCTTAGTGTGGCACACAGAAACACAAAATGCAAAGATTGAGTCAACCTCTCCCCTTGTTATCCGGTTTAAGGTGGGATTTTCATATTGCCCATACCTGATACTTGCCACAGGTGAGTTTGAATGAGCATCGAATGCTTAAAACAAAATTGTTTAAGCACAATTTTGTAAAGGTGTCAACAATTTTGTCCAACCCATTTTTGAAGTTGTGTATGACATTATGTCTAATTTGCCTTTTTTCTCTTTTTTTTTGTGTTTGTTCTGTTACACACAATGGAAATAACATGGGTATAGCAAAATGTGTAATTGAAATAATTTTCTGGGAGAAATACTTCATTTTCTGGAACAATTTCAAGAGTGCCAACATTTACATTACTGTAAATCTGAATATTGTGACATGCATTTGTAATCAGCCCCTCTGAGCTTGCTGCAACAACCATGTTTGACAGTGGGGATGGTGTTTTCAGGCTCATATGCACAGTTACTTTTCCAGTGCACATAATGGTTAGCATTTAGCCCAAAAATGTCTACCATGGTTTATCTGACTAGAGCAACCTTCTTCCACATGTCATCAAGAGGACAAAGATAGCATGTGGAATTCCATTCAGAATCTGTGGCAACACTTGAAATTTGCTGGTCGTGGAAGCTTTCCATCCAATCTCACTGAGCTAGAGCTTTTAGTAAAGAAGAATGGGCAAATATTTCAGCCTCTAGATGTGCAAAGCTGGTAGAAAATACCTGAAAAGATTTTCAGCCGTAAACTCAGTGAAAAGTGGTCCAAACAAGTATTGACTTAGGGGGCTGATTACAAATGCTTGAAACAATTCTGAGATTTATACTTTTGAAAATATGTAGAAAACCATCTATCATTTCAATTACACTTCACAAATACTTGCTACTTTGTGTTGGTGCATCACATAAAATCCCAATAGAATACATTTAAGTTAATGGGTGTAACGTAAAAAATGTGGAAAGGTTTACGGTTTATGAATATTTTTTTAATAGCACTGTATGTAATAAGTATATATTATATAATTGTTCCAATATTTCTTTAAATAAATCATGTAGACAAGCTTCTCTTTCACTACCTAAGTTCAAGGCAAGCCTAATGTCCTTGCAAGTTATTGTAGTGTTTTAGTACATCATTTTAAGGTGTTCACAATTGATTTTTTTATTGTTATTGGCCATATTATTCTTCTGATATGAGAACAATACTGGAAAAGTGAAGTAAGAGCTCCATTATAACTTTTTCATTTAAGCATATCTGTTGTTTCAGGTAATTTTTCAGAATAAGCTGCAGTACATGAGGAATAACACTAATTCTGGTCATTATATGATAGTTAGGTCCATACATATTTGGACACTGACACAAATTTAGTTTTTTACCTGTTTACTGAAACATATAAAGATATAGTTATATAATGGACATGGACATAAAGCCCAGACTTTTAGCTTTCATTTGTGGGTATCAGCATTAAAATTGTATGAATGGTTTTGGAGTTTTAGCACCTTTACATGTGCCACCCTCTTTTAAAGGGGCCAAATGTAATTAGCAATTGCAATTGATTAAAAGTCTGTTTCATGCGCAGTTTTGGGCAATTCCTTTGTCATTTCATTCTCAATTAAGCACATAAAAGGCCTGGAGTTGATTTGAGGTGTGGTTCTTGCATTTTGAAGATTTTACTGAGAAGTAAACATGCGGTCAAAAGAGTACTCCATGCAGGTGAAACAAGTCCATTCTTCATCTGCAAAAACAGAAAAAAAACATCCGAGGAATTGCTACAATATTAGTAGTGGAAAAATCTACGGTTTGGTACATCCTGGGTAAGAAACATTGCAAAAAGAACAGGATGCCGATGGAAGACAATAGTGGTGGATGATCACAGAATAATTAAAATGGTGAACAGAAAACCATTCACAATCGACAACCAAGTGAACAACACTCTCCAGGATGTAGGCGTATCAATATACAAATCAATCATAAAGAGAAGACTGCATGAAAGTAAATACAGAGGGATCACTGCACGGTGCAAGCCACTCATAAGCCTCAAAGAATAAGAAGGCTAGATTGGACTTTGCTAAAATAAATCTTAAAAAAACAGCAGTCTTGGAAGAATATTCTTTGGACAGATGAAACCAAGGTCAATTTCTACCAGAATGATAGAAAGAAAAGTGTAAGACAAAGGAATGGTACAGCTCATGATCCAAAGCACACTACATAATCTGTTAAAACACGGCGGAGGCAGTGTGTGGCTTGGGCATGCATTGCTGCCAGTGGTCACTGAGTCCCTAGTGTTTATTGATGATGTGACACAGGTTAGAACAGCTGGATGAATTCTGGGGTTTTCAGAGAAATACTATGTGGTTAAATCGAGCCAAATACAACCAAACCGGATGTGTTTCTTAATCCAAATGGACAATGAACCAAAACATAACATCAAAGCAACCCAGGAGTTTATTAAAGCAAAGAAGTGAAATATTCTGGAATGGCCAGTCAGTCACCTGATCTCAACCCAATAGAGCTGCATTGTGGGACGTCGTGTCTGTGGATCACTTTGCAGGTCCGGTGAGGGCCCAATAACCATGGACCGCCCCTGGCTGAGAACACCTACTTCCAGCTGTCTGCTTTATCTTGGCTGGGTATCAAAATTGGGTTTATCCCATGTCCGTTTTTTTTTATTATTTATTTCAATAATTAAAAAAGAACACAGAGGGTCCGTGTATTTTGATAGTCAGCCAAGATAAAGCACACTGCTGAGTGTTGTAGCCACTAATTGTCTGTTTTATCTGCGCTGTGTATCAAAATACAGGGGACCCCCATGACATTTTTTTCAGTTATTTGTTTTTCACTAGTGTGTAGGTCAACCAATGACAGACACCAGCTCAGAGAGTGGGAAGCAAGTGGTGCTGAAGCTTGGTAAGCATAATTTTCATGCTTTCATTCCCCTTTTGCTTTCTGTTATAGCCCCCTTACTACCACCATCTTTACTGTATGCGCATGATGTTGTAATGTCTAAAATTTAAGAAGGCCTGGATGCCTTTCTTGAAAAGTATAATATCACCGGTTTTATATACTAGATTCACTGATAGGGCGTTGATCCAGGGAACTTGTCTGATTGCCGTATGTGGAGTTGGGAGGGAATTTTTTTCCCCAATGTGGAGCTTAGTGTTTGCCGCATGGGTTTTTTCTGCATTCCCCTGGAGCAACATGTTAGGGTATGAGTTGAACTAGAAGGACTTAAAGTCTACCTTCAACCTTAAAAACTATTAAATTAATTTTATAGCACTAAAGTTCAGGTCCCCATAGACTGGGGCTCATGGATTCGGGCTCAAATTTGGGTCAAGTCCAGTTCAGAACTGTTTAGGTCAAGTCCGCTGAGATCGACGAACCTGAAAATCTGTGGATTCGCCCATCTCTAATCCTAGTCCTACAGAATCTCTTTAAATTGTTTTAACATCTAGCAAGCATATTTACATATACTGACTGGAGTAGTATCCATATCTTAAGTTATCTTATTTCAGATACAATGCTGTGTGAGCAGTAGATACACACTTCACAGTGAGAAGCAAACATATTTTCTTGCAGTAGCTGCAGGTGACAGAGTTGCTGTGTGATAAATAGCTTTAATTTCCCCTTTACCCCTGAGTCAAGTTTATAATAAACGTGTTAATATACTGAGCTTCCTACAGACCTAGATGAAAATGTGGAATATATTTGAGGAATAATGCCACCCTTGCATCATTTCACAGATCACACAGCCTGTAGGTAACTATCAAACGTGTCAAGTAAAAGAATTGCAAGAGTTTAGATTAACAACTTTTCACATTCTAAATCAGATAGAAGCCTTTGATATGTACTGCAGGGTGGCAGGATGAGCTCATTTCAAAGATTCGCTTACTGAGAATATTCTGAAGAAAGGAAATTATTTTTAGCATATATCACATTTTTCGAAATATTTGCTTTCAGAAGATTGTTTTATATGTCTTTAAAATAGGTTACTCCAAAGTCGTAAACAAGTTTTATTACTATATTGTCAATTTTGGCAACAAAATATATATATATTTTTTTACAGCATCCATCATACTGCCTACGATATTATCTGTTTTGTGACCTCAGATAAACCAGAATTTAAAAGTATAGAAACAACAATCTTGTGCTACAAATATAGGGAAATTCAACAGGTAGCAGTGGAGCAAGTAGTGCAAACAGGATTTGGTTATCAAAAGCTAATAGACACAGCGGATAAACAAAGAAGCAAAAGCAGTGATTATGAGTTGAGATGAGAGGACCCGTGAAAATTCTGGTTCTGGGGGTTCAGCCAGACTTTAGATAAAGTTCAGTTCTGGACCCAAACCTCATTGGAAGACACTGATTGGATAATTCGGGTGTCCACCAACATACAGCTAGCCATAAACAAAGTAGTTCTAGGAGTGGGAGAGGGCGTGTACATTTTTTTTCTACACACTACATCCAATAATGCTGATTTTACCCGCAGTGCGAGTCATTCAAATACTGCAAGTGGCTGGCACTAGGCCGATCATCAAGTATACCCGAGCACAGAGATGCTCACTAAACTGTTTTGCATACATAAAGCACTGGAACTTTGAACTTCAACACTGATTATTTTTGGAAAGTCTGTGTTCAGGCCCGAACACCGAACTTTAAAGTCCAGGTCCACTGATCTTTAATATGAGTGCTGTATATACCTGCATACATACAATGCTTAGCATAAATTAGTACACCCCCTTTGAAAAGTAAATATGTAATCAATACCACATTGAACACAAAAACAATATCCAAAATGTTGATAGATGTTTCCATGCGCTTTGAAACTTTTATATTTTTCCATTCTTCAAGAATGACCTATTTTATAAGCTGGATAGTCAGTGATGCTCAACTTGTCTCTTCAAAGCTCCCATGAGTGTTTCACTTGGATTCAGATAGAGATATACTTGGTCAATTAATCACTTTCACCCTGTTCTTCAAAAATGCAACATATTTCCTAATGCCTGGTGCCTTCAGAAAACTATGGTGGTGGCAGTGTCCTTATACAGGGCTTTATGAATGCTCCTGGTGCCGGGAAGCTACACGTCATTAGTAATATAATGAATTCACAGATGTACTGATCTATATTGAAAGATAAAATGCTACCATCACTGTGTGCCCTAGGTAGACATGCACTTTTCCAACATGACAATGAACAAAAACATACATCTGTTGCATTTTTGAAGAACAGGGAGAGAGTGATTCAGTGGAAAAGAATGCCTACTGATCTCAACCCAACTGAACACATATAGGTCTTAAAAATAACCCAGGGGTCAGGACAAAAATATACAAATGTAATACCTTTATTAATTCATTACAATTAGTTTAAAAATAGAGATATTAAAAACTGGTTCACTCCTGAGGATTGGTGGCTGGCTGCCAGGATGACCAAAAAATTCTCTTCTTGTATTAATCATTTAGAGCAGATGAAAAGATCCATAAGCACTGGTATTTAACACCGCATAAGCTCTCAAAATTTGATAAGTCATCCACACCGTTATGCTGGAAGGTTGTGGTACACTAGGAGACATGGGGCATGTGTGGTGGGGGTGTACTATAGTCAGAACCTTTTGGTCTCAGGTTGAAGATCTAATTAAAAAATGGCCCTCTAGCAGTGTTGAGCATTGGTTTTGACTCTCTCCCTCCAGGGTTGTCTCCGGTCTTGTCTCATATATTGACTGCTGTGCGACAATGTCTGACTAAATGTTGGAGATCTGAGATTCTATCCACTCAAAAGAAACTAATTGCCAGAATTAACTCACACTATCATCACGAATGGTATCTCTCATCTTCTCTCTAACAACGAGAATGTATTGGTAACCTTTGGGACTTGTGGGTGTCGTCGGAATTTGCGTTACCAATATCTTAATTTTCTTTGAGAATGTTTAATTTAAAATGTATCTAATTTTGTCATTGCAACCTGGCCTCTCGACCTGACCCAGCCACATTTCCCTTTCGTGTACTCCTACTGTTTCATAATGCCCATTATATGTTTATATTAGCATTGTGGTTACTGCTACTTTACTGTTATTGCTATTGATCTTGCTCAATAAAAAAATGTATGGTTAAAAAAAAAAAACTGGTACACAATACAGGTAAACCCATATGGTATTGGTAATACTGCACATGGAACATAGGGAATTACTAGCCAATACAATGGCTACCAAATCTGGCATAAAATTATACTCAGATCCCAAAGGGTTAATATCTCCAGCAGACTCCTAATGCTCCCAAAGAAACAGAGCTTTTGTAACTGCCAGTGCCACCTTAGTGGGTTAACATTTACCTGCAGCAACCAGACACCCTTAACCCGAGTTTTGCATTAGCTTTGTTAGAGAACCCCCTCTGACAAAGCTATTGTGATACGTGGGTTAGGGGTGTCATTCTACTTGTAGTCGCTGCAGGTAAATATGAACTCATGTTAATATCTCTATTTTTAAACCACTTGTCTATTATATAATTGCCGTAGTGACTTCCGTCGCATACGGCGTCACTTCCATGGCTTTGTTCAGATCCGGCGCCACTTCCATGGCTTTGTTCGGATCCATGGCTCCGGGGGCGGCGACAGTGCAGGGTCCCCCGGCTACAGGGAGCGGCGGAGGAACGTTCCGCTCTCAGAAGTTCCGTCCGCCCTCCAGCCTCTCTCCTCCACCCACTACCGTACCTAGCGGGGGGGGGGGCAGGGGAGGACAGCGACCACCTCATCGCCTTCACCACAGCTGCCTGCAGGACACCCGGGACCTGGTGCGGGACTCTGCTGCCTTCAATGTGACGGAGGCGGCCGGGACGGCGGCGCTGCTCCGCCTGCACGTACTGCCGCTGCGGACCACCCAGAGCTCCCAGCTGTACGCGCTGTGCTCCCGGCGAAGCCGCGGGCTGCCCTGGACGCTGCACCCGGGGCCGGACGCCCGTCTGCGGGTGCTGGAGGAGCACAGGCCGCTGCTGCCCGTGTGCCTGCAGCCGATCATCATCGCGCTGCTGCTGTCCCTGTCCGGCATCTTCAGCGGCCTCAACCTGGGGCTCATGTCGCTGGACCCCATGGAGCTGCGGGTGCTGCAGCGCTCCGGCACCCCAGGTACGCCTCTCCCCCCCTGCCTCCCCTCCAGCCTCCGCCCTCCCCTCCAGCATCCGCCCTCCAGCCTCCCCTCCAGCCTCCGCCCTCCCCTCCAGCCTCCCCTCTGCCCTCCAGCCTCCGCCCTCCACTCCAGCCTCCGCCCTCCCCTCCAGCCTCCCCCCTCCCCTCCAGCCTCCGCCCTCCACCCTCCCCTTTCCCCTCCAGCCTCCACTCTCCCCTCCAGCCTCCCCTCTCCCCTCCTGCCTCCGCTCTCCCCTCCAGCCTCCGCTCTACCCTCCAGCCTCCGCCCTCCACTCCTGCCTCCCCCCTCCACTCCTGCCTCCGCCCTCCCCTCCAGCCTCCGCCCTCCAGCCTCCCCTCTCCCTTCCAGCCTCCGCCCTCCCTCCAGCCTCCGCCCTCCAGCCTCCCCTCCAGCCTCCCCTCCAGCCTCCGCCCTCCAGCCTCCCCTCTCCCCTCCAGCCTCCGCCCTCCAGACTCCCCTCTCCCCTCCCCCCTCCAGCCTCCGCCCTCACCTCCAGCCTCCGCCCTCCAGCCTCCCCTCTCCCCTCCAGCCTCCGCTCTCCCCTCAAGCCTCCCCTCTCCCCTCCCCCCTCCCCTCCAGCATCCGCTCTCCCCTCCAGGTTCCGCTTTCCCCTCCAGCCTCCGCTCTCCCCTCCAGCCTCCGCTCTCCCCTCCAGCCTCTGCCCTCCCCTCCAGCCTCCGCCCTCCCCTCCAGCCTTTGCCCTCCCCTCCAGCCTCCACCCTCCCCTCCAGCCTCCGCCCTCCCCTCCAGCCTCCCCTCTCCCCTCCAGCCTCCCCTCTCCCCTCCAGCCTCCCCTCTCCCCTCCAGCCTCCACCCTCCCCACCAGCCTTTGCCCTCCCCGCCAGCCTCTGCCCTCCCCGCCAGCCTCCATCCTCCCTGCCAGCCTCCGCTCTCCAGCCTCCGCTCTCCAGCCTCCGCTCTCCCCTCCAGCCTCTGCTCTCCCCTCCAGCCTCCGCCCTCCAGCCTCCCCTCTCCCCTCCAGACTCCGCCCTCCCCTCCAGCCTCCGCCCTCCCCTCCAGCCTCTGCTCTCCCCTCCAGCCTCCCCTGTGCTCAACTCTCCTCACCCCTCCAGCCTCCCCTGTCCTCACCTCTCCTCAACCCTTCAGCCTCCCCTGTCCTCACCTCTCCTCACCCTTCCAGCCTCCGCTCTCCCCTCCAGCCTCCCCTGTCCTCACCTCTCCTCACCCCTCCAGCCTCCCCTGTCCTCACCTCTCCTCACCCCTCCAGCCTCCCCTGTCCTCACCTCTCCTCACCCTTCCAGCCTCCGCTCTCCCCTCCAGCCTCTGCTCTCCCCTCCAGCCTCCGCCCTCCCCTCCAGCCTCCGCCCTCCAGCCTCCGCCCTCCCCTCCAGCCTCCGCCCTCCCCTCCAGCCTCCGCTCTCCCCTCCAGCCTCCCCTGTTCTCACCTCTCCTCACCCCTCCAGCCTCCCCTGTCCTCACCTCTCCTCACCCCTCCAGCCTCCCCTGTCCTCACCTCTCCTCACCCTTCCAGCCTCCGCTCTCCTCACCCCTCCAGCCTCCGCTCTCCTCACTCCTCCTCACCCCTCCAGCCTCCGCTCTCCTCACCCCTCCATATGCAATGTACAGTATCTGTATATATTTGTGTATGTAGTCACTTCCGTCACTTTGTCCGCACTTCCCTCACTTTGTCCGCACTTCCCTCACTTTGTCCGCACACATACACACACACACACTCCGCTATACTTACCACCGGCCCTGCATCAGCCGCCTACATCCTCAGTCGACATGTCGCCACTCCCAAACTACTGGATCCAATATAGCGTCCAAAAAGTCTCGCCAAACTTCCTGGACGCCATATTCGATCCAGTCGTCCCCGGGCGCCGACATGTCAACTCAGTCTCCAGCCGCCAGGGAAGACGCAGGGTCGGTGCTAACTATAGCCAACTGTCTGTGTGTGTGTGTGTGTATGTATGTATGTGTGTGCTGACCACTCTGCCCACGGCGCTGCACTCACCACTCTGCCCACGCCGCTGCACTCACCACTCTGCCCACGCCGCTGCGCTGACCACTCTGCCCACGCCACTCTGCTGACCAATCTCACCGCACTCACTGCTAACCACTGAGCCATCGCACTCACTGCTAACCACTTAGCCACCGCACTCACTGCTAACCACTGAGCCACTGCACTCACTGCTAACCACTGAGCCACCGCACTCACTGCTAACCACTGAGCCACCGCACTCACTGCTAACCACTGAGCCACCGCACTCACTGCTAACCACTGAGCCACCGCACTCACTGCTAACCACTGAGCCATCGCACTCACTGCTAACCACTGAGCCACCGCACTCACTGCTAACCACTGAGGCACCGCACTCACTGCTAACCACTGAGCCACCGCACTCACTGCTAACCACTGAGCCACCGCACTCACTGCTAACCACTAAGCCACCGTATACTCTGCTACCCACTGAGCCACCTGTATACACACAATTCATTTCACCCCACTCCCCTAACTATTAGTAAATAAACTATATATGAATTCTAGACTACCCGATTCTTTAGAATCGGGCCGCCATCTAGTAATTAATAAAGGTGTTACATTGTATATATTTGGCCTGACTGTTGGGTTGTTTTTGAAGTGCTTGCATTGTTAGATTGGTCTTATAGGAATCGAACACATATAGGGAATTCTGAAGAGACAAGTTGAGAATTGCTCTCCATCCAGCATCCAGGCTCTAAAAAAGTTTGGAAAAAGATGTTGCAATAATTTGCCTACTTGTTCATTTCATGGCTCAAAGTCTTGGTGCTGTCCCGGAGCTCATACAAAAATGCTAGATGTAGTAGTTTTTGATGTGGGTTGTATTTATTTTATGATGAATGGTGAAAACAGAAAAACTTTGCAATAAAAATGATATTATTAACCTTACTTTCATGTTATGGGTTAAAAAAATATTTAATGAAAATCAATCTCTTCCAAATTTTGGAAACTGGTTCTTATGTTCAGTGAGAAATCTTGTTTTTCAGAAAAAAGAACAGTGCCCGCGCAGACTCACAAGCTTTAGGTTACCATGTAAAATAGCAGTGGTGCAAAACACATCATACTGGTCTCAAAAGCAGTAGAAACATGTTCTCTGAAGTTGGTACACAGAGAATACTTCTGTAAGGTGTGGTGGAGAGGGGATAATGGTTTACTTGTGTTCTTCAGGGTTTGGGATAAGTGTCCTAGTTCCCATGAAGAGTAATGTAAATTATACAGTATATTAGGATATTTAGATACTGATATGCTTCCAACCTCGTGACAACATTTTGGGAAAGCAAATTGATACTGGCCTCAAAAGTAGAAGAAACGTGGTATCTGAAGTTGGTATTCAGAGAATGCTCCTTACTAAAATGCGTAGCATGTCATGTAAAATGATGTGGTTTAGTTCTGTTCTACATCATATTAGGACATTTAAATACTGAAATGCTACCAACCTGATGATGACATTTTGGGACAGGCCCAATTTCCCGCAAGACTTTACCTCGTGCACATACCAGGATATTACTTGTTGAATTTGGTGTGAAGGAACACAACTTCAAGCCAGACATTCTCACACAACATCATTATCTGATCTTATGAATACTCTTTTAGGTGATTTCACACAAATTGTGCCCACCTAAACTTTAAAATTCAAAGATAAGTATTCCAAAACAATAGATGGTGAAGAAAGGGGCATATTTCATTTTGCCATCCAGAGTGTTCTGTAATAAAAAGTCAAACATGTTCATGTAGATTTCATGGTTAGGTATCCACTCACTTTGAGACATAAAGGCCCAAAGGCCCTTATTAATCATGGTTTCCCCACTTTCCAGAGGTGCCTGAATCATTAAGGGGTATAATCTACTTAAAAGGTTGTCCAGTGTAAATCCATAAGTCTGCAGTCACTCTGCATAGCAATCACTGTGAGCTGTGAGGATTCGCCGGTTTCAGAACCAGGAATGTAGGTCACATGGCTGCAAGTACGGCATATGCATACTCTCATCCACATTCCGATGAGAGGGGCACAGACTCACTCAATACATTTGCATTACTCAGAATATGGAAGGGTGAGTGCATATCTCTTCAGTTACCCCACTGCACATCTAGTTCTCTTTTTTCCACTGACATACATCACATTTCTAAAACTTCTAGCGTGCAGGCCCAAGTGTTCACACTGCACGTCACATGGTTGTGATGTTGATGTCACAAACCTATGACGCACAATAATCTCCAAGGCCAGGACATGGCCAGAAGTCCTGGTCTATAAAGAAGAGGCCGAAGATGTAGCCACTGATGGTGAAAGGAAGAGGACCAGATGTCGGTCGGCAAGTAATGGGGTAATGGGATGGCCATAGTGGTCAGTGGTGGAGTACTTATTTATTTATTTTTTCTAGCCCTGTTTCAATTTACATACATATCCAGGTTACAAAAAAAGCTATAGAACGTATCCAGTTCATTGCCCATAGAAAGCCTGTATGACAATAGAGCCTAAGCCAATATTTCCTCTTCAGACCTAAGTGTATATAGTGTAAAATTTGAGTCAGTGGTGCAATTATAATGTTGGGCTGAAATGTCTATGAAGAACGAGTGCATCACCCTCAGCAAGGAGGAAGCCGGGAGGTAGGAAGCGCTTCGCTCCTGCAGAACACCTTGAGAAAACACTTTTAAGTCTAATACCATCATCAAAGGTCTAAATCATGGGTACAATATATTTTTAATTCTACCTAAATAATAAAGCATCTGCCAACTAAAATTACCGTAACTTAAATAATGTTATATAACAGAACCTCGCTGTCTTTCTTAGCTGTGGATGATTTCCTATAGATATATAGGCCAGGATTCCTGAGTAGCTGCCCTCTCGAAATGTTATAGTATGTTATGAAAACCACTTTCCTATCTATAGTCATAGCTCATTTTCATATCATTTTAACACTTTATTTTGGCATCTATTTGCAGCAAAGCTTTTTAAATGACTAATTAAATGAAATCAGTGGTAAGATTCTACATCTGGCAATATGAAGAACGCATTTTAATTGCAGAATAGATTCCCACTGTAAGTCAGCTGTATACTTTACATAATGCATTTCTGTTACTTTTTTCGTTTTTTTGCTTATATTGGAGCTTCTAAATGAAATTATGCATGGCTGCATAAATAAATTGAACATTAAGTCACGAATGGCTTGTTGTGCATGCCTAGAAAACGAGGGTTCGGCTGTTGTACTGTCTACATTTCAAGTAAACACAGCAAAAATGATTACTGAAATGTTGAAAGCCAATCTAGCGATAATGGATTCTCATTTCTAGTGACTATACTGCTTTTTACCTTCATTTAAAGCGTTCACGTTCTGTACTCTGGCTTCTCTCTGTTAGACCTGATCTCTTTAAAGAGGTAATTGGCAATCAACAGATATAATACAGCACATATGTCAAAAGCTGAAACTGTAAACCGACACTTGGGAGTAGCTGCTAGACACATAGACCATTAAGATAGTGAATAAAAATGTGCTCCCATTTACTTAATGTATGTAATAGCATTCTTACTAGGGATTCCCTATAAACAGTGCTGTATAGATGAATTGATTAGCAGTATGTCATATTACAATATATAATCATATTTACAGCCATTTATGGAGGGCAAAAAGTTTACAAAAACATACGGTAACCAAGTTGAAATATTCTTCTCAAGGGTCTGATTTCCTTTGAGCAACTTCACGATATTAGCTAAACTAATGGGCTCCATTATGTTTGTTTAAAGAGGACCTGTCACCAAACCAGGCATGGTGATCTAATTACAGCACTGGATGCAGCATGTCTGCAGCATCCAGGCAAGGGGTCCCCCAGCACTTGAGCAGCCCTGTACCCCGAGATAATACACTTAGAAAACTTACATCCTGCAGCCTAAAAGGAGGTGGCTAGGGGCTGCAGCCAAGGGCAGATTCACACCCCTTGCATGTTTAATTCGCCCACCACCGCCTCCATGATGCCAATCATTCTCTCTCTCTTCAGCACCATTTAAACAGAGGGTTTTTTTTTTTTCAGAACTTGCTGTTTGGCTTCGCCCCTCAGGGGGCGCGGGTAAACGGACTTTCTGGGAGAGAGAAAAAAAAAACTCTGTTTAAATGCTGCTGAAGAGGGAGAGAATGATTGGCAGCAGTGGGCAGATTACACATGCAGGGGGTGTGAATCTGCCCTTGGCTGCAGCCCCTAGCCACCTCCTTAGTGGCTGGAGCATGTAAGTTTTCTAAGTGTATTATCTCGGGGTTCAGGGCTGCTCAAGTGTTGGGGGACCCCTTGTCTGCATGCTGCAGACATGCTGCATCCAGTGCTGTAATTAGATCACCATGCCTGGTTTGGTGACAGGCCCTCTTTAAATTGGTTTATAAAGGAGGTGTTTTGAGAATTTATATATAACTACTGTTTATTGCATTTTTACTTTTTATTGCCTTCCTACTTTTACCATTTCACAATTTGATCCTCACTTCTCATATGTATAGAATTGGTCTATTAGGTAAAAATGTCAGCTTCTAATTAGCAAAGTTTTCCAGTGCCAAACACAACTTCGACTTTTTTAGCGACTTTTTCAGCCATCCAGTAAAACATGAGATGAAAGGAAAGGGCTAAACCTGTGCTGCCCGATGAAGAGACATGGTAACAAGATTCCATCAATGTGATTTATTATTACAATACGTTTCAGAGTAACGGACTTCTTCCTCAGGGAAGGAGTCCATATTCTCTGAAGAGTGTTGGAATAATGAATCTTACTGAAGAAGTCTTGTTCTCATGTCTCTTCATAAGGCAGCACAAGTTTAACCCTTTCATTTCATCTCATGCTGGATCTCCAAGGGTTTGCTGCAGCCACCTAGATATGTTTGTAGCGGTGTCTCACACAAGTAATCCAAGTGACCATCTCCAAATTCTTGCGCTCTACTTATACCCCAGATAAGACCCAACTGCGCTCCTCTTTTTTCAGTTTTTGTATCCTATAACACATAACACAAAAGCATATACTGAATTTTAACAGAGGACACGGAATGATGATGCCCAGCGGGGCATGAGAAGAGACAGCAAGGAGGGAGAATGGAGCCCTGGAGACCACCCATCCCATTCTACAGATATAGACTGTATGCAAGTTATTAAATAATTTTTCAGAAGCTTTATAGTGTAGTTTTAGGTCAGACAGGGATGGTTAGGGATGAGCTAGCAAGGTGCAGGGATAGGTAGTGGTAGGTTAGTGGCCTAAAATGAGCTGTGTATGACTTCAGCAATCCGCCTAAGCCAGCTCGGAGGAGAAAATTGAAGGCTACTCAAATAATGCAAAAAACGTAACTACTTCTTCTTGCCTCAAATGAGGAGTAAATCGTGTAAGTAGGGTCGGAGGGAGGATGGAGGAGGTGGGGATGTAAGGGGTCAAGGGGATTGAGAAAAGGAAGGGTAAATAGGTGAGGAGGGAGGGAGGGGGGGTTTTGGGTGGGGAAAGGGTTAGTAAGCATAATAACGAAAGTTCCGATAATCCGCGTTATCCGATGAATGGCGATGTGTAACAGGTGTCCCTATTAAGAATATGGGTCCCAAATGGGCGATTGTGCCATGATTCTCAACATTAGTGTGGATTTCCCCGGAGATCCAAAAGTAAGGCGTACATTGGGTTGCTCAGAAGGCAAAATTAGGTAGCAGTGTGATCCCGGACTGACACCTTAGGTGAATACGAAGGGACCAAAGCCGGGGAAGATAGTCAACCCGACATACTGTAGTAGAATGTTACTGCAGCGATAAAAATGATGTCCGCATGAATCAGGTAGAGTCACCCAGGTCTTTTAAGGGCGGAGTCTTTGCCGCCTTCCTTTTTAGTCTCTGAGCCTTAGGGGTTGTAACCACTTGCCATGACGGTAGGGATGGTATTGGCTTGATCAGAGAAGCAGAATGGAATGACTCTAGATCCGGATAGCTATCCAAGACGATCCCCAGTTCCTCACATATTAATTTTATGTCCGCTGAGGTTCTGGCCTGGAGTTTCTTGTCCCCTGCAGTTATAAAAATACCGAAGGGGAACAGCCAACGGAAGCGGTGACCTTTCTGTAAAAGGATGTCGGTAAACGGCTTCAGCATTCTACTTTTGCGTAGTGTGACAGCTGAGGGATCTTGGAACAATTTAAGTGAGGAGCCCTCGTATTTAACAGTCTGTTGATCCTGGGCTCTGCGTAGTATTAGGTCTTTAACTCTGTAATCTAGAAAGCAGCAGATTACGTCTCGTGGCTGTTCCCCTGGGCTGGTTTCGGTTTGAGAGCTCTATGTACTCTTATCAGGTCAATTTCCCTTTTATCGTCCTCTGGTAGGGTGCTTTTGAAAATTTCAGTGGCTGCTTTCTCAAGAGTTTCAATTGCTACTGATTCAGGGAGGGCTCTTATTCTTATGTTATTGCGCCTCTCCCGATTTTCGTGATCTTCTAAGGTTGAAATGACCATGTGGAGTAGGTTTTCATGTATTTGTAGGCCTTCTAAGATAGTATTAGTTTGGTGAATAGATTATCTCTATTCTGTGTCCTTGTTGGGTAAGGTCGCGTTTAATATCAGCTAGCTCTTTTCCAATTGGCTCTAGTGATTTAGCTAATGTTTTAGCCAGTATACGTGTGATGAATGAGCGGGTAACTAAGGTGTCTTTGTCCATCGGCCCTGCTTCAGAATCACTTTCTATATCAGACTCCGATTCTTCAGCCAGAGCTGAATCCGGGAATTTGGAAGTGGTATCTATATAATTTAACGTGGCTTGCTTTTTCCACAATTTATCGACATTTGCTTGCGTGACAGATTTACTGGTTTTGGACAGCCCTTTCGGGGTTTTGGTGCCCGTTTTCCCCATGATAGTGAGCAATTGGGATGGTTAGGTATAGTTCAATGTAGTTACGGAGCTCCTCCTGCTGGCCTCGAGGGGCTATTACAGCATAGTTAGGGTATTAATATGTTTGAGAAAAGTAATGGTGAGATCCTCTGAAGTGTATATGAAATACTCCAGATATTTGCTCAGGATGGCTTAGGAGTGGTTAATGTGGGAGGCTAAGTCCGGGCCCCCATAAGCGAGGCTGCAACAGGGTCTGAAGTGTTTAAGTCTCCAAGGGACTGTTCCCAGTCAGGCACTTTCCTGCCTCAATCACACAAGTGTCAGTGCGGCTGCAGTCTCTTTCGTGCTCAGAAGTCTGCTGATGTGGAAATTACTGACATTCCTCTGTGTCAGAGAGGTGATATTTATTGATCTGTGGGTCTGGAGCCTGCCTCAGGTCCAGTTATAACAGGGGCACTGAGGTCTCACGGCTGATGATGGTCAGCCTGATCTTAGACTTATATATAGATGCCCAGTCTGCCTTTATTGGGTGGTCCGGGTCTCAGGGGTCTCCCTCGCAGGGTGTTAGGGTAATTAGTGTCCCTGGTCTCAATAACCAGTCTCCTCTCCTGCCAGGTAAATCTCCACCTCTCCCTTCCCGTGATACCAGCTCTCACTCACCCAGCTACTGTAGTTGCAGCAGAGCTCTACGAGGTTTCAGGTCGCCTGGGGGTTGTGGTGCTTCCAGGCGACTCGCTCCAGCCCGCTCTCCTGGGCCTGCACCTCACAGTGCGCTCCCGGACCCGGTCTCCCACTTCACAGCGGCTCCCGCACACTCCCGCTCCGGTGCCTCCTTTCTCCTCAGCCGCAGGCAACAGCGCGGCGTTCCGCCTGCAAGCTGACAGCTCGGCACTGTCTCCCTGGGGCTAAGCTCCCCCGAGGCGAGATGGCGTCCGGCGGGCCTTGCAGCTGCCTCGTGGTGCGCTCTGCCTTTCAGCTCCCGGAGGGTCCCAGACACCAGCAGGTCACCATGAGAGTCCGGAAAGGCGGTATAAATGATCTGCGTCACCCCTCTCAAGTTTTAAGAGCCTTCCTGAGGTTGGAAGGCACGGATGGTGGTGGATTTCTAGGACAGCTATTAAACACAGCCTCCTCCATCCACGGCCATCTTGGATCCCTAGAGTAAGCAATTCCTTATGCATTATGCTTTTCACATCTAAATTAATCTTTTTTGATTATGCATGTATTTTTGTTACACCATTAAAGTTTTTTTAATAGTTTCATAGTTTTTTAGGTTGAAGGAAGACTTTAAGTCCATATAGTTCAACCCATAGCCTGACATGTTGAGCCAGAGGAAGGCAAAACAAAAACCCTGTGGGAAACAGTAAGCTTCACATTGGGGAATAAAACTCTTTGGCTGCCTTCGCATCCACAATTTTGAGGCAACCGTGTGTATCCGTGTCAAATCGGATACACTTGGATGCGATTGTGGCTCCCATGTATCCCTATGGGGCTCGATTCTGCTCGGATGTGTCCTTTTTGCCATCCGATTTAAGCACAATCCTTAGCCTTCCGATTTAGTCACGGATCCAAAATCGCAGCCTGCTATTTTGTTGTCCGTGACTAAAATCGGACACCACAGATCCGTGACGGATCCGTGATGGTCCGTAGGGCTACACAATGGGGGCCTATAGACATAGGATCTGAGTCTAAATCGTATCCGATGTCGGCTATGTGTTTATGTACTGAGCATGCCCAAAGGCAGTGCTCAGTACACAGCCCTGCCTGTCCCTGTCTGTCCTTCCTCTATCTCTGCTCCCCCCCCTGTTCTCTATCCTGTCCTTTCCCCTGTCTTATCCCCTGTCCTCTCCCCTCCAGTATATAAAAAATAAAAATCCTCCCGAAGGATACATTACGACAGGTCCTTCAGCCACCAGATGGAGACTGTCACATCCCCGCAGCAGGAGGACAGGTAATATATCCTCTGGGAGGATTTTTTTTATTTTTTTATACACCGGAGGGGAGAGGACAAGGGATAAGACAGGGGGGAGGACAGGATAGAGAACAGGGAGGAGCAGAGATAGAAGAAGGACAGACAGCGGCAGATGGAGAAGATGCAGGGAGAACAGGAAGAGACCGGGACCACAGGATCCACACGGATCCTGCATTAAATTGGATACAGATGGCTATTTGCCATCCGATTGCAGGGGTCCATGTGGATCTGTGGCTGTCATAGGGATCTGACCTAAACACGAATCCCCACAGACAGCCACAAATCGTGATGTGAAGGCAGCCTTTCCTGACCCCACACAGCGATCAGACTAATTCCCTGGATCAACAACCTTTCAAAGAATCTAGTATATTTAACCGATAATATTATATTTTTCAAGAAAGGAATCCAGACCCCTCTTAAATTTTAGTAGTGTATAAACCATTACAATATCATGCGACGGAGAGTTCCATAGTTTCACTGCGCTAACTGGATAAGTATGGACTTGGAATATAATGAAGGAAACCTTCCCAGATGTGATCCATTTGTTTTTTGGGGGGGGGCTTCACACTGCTCTCCCTCCCCTCATACCGATGAGGGGGGTACTTCAAGTTATTTACTCTGTTTAAATCATTTTTGTAATACTGCACAATATAACATTATTAAGTACAGTGTTATGTCTGAAATGCGTTGGTTTATGTCTTGATATAACATTTTAATGTATCTGGAATGTAAAGCAATCTATATAAATACATTATAAAAATCTGAATTGGCTGGAGATCTTCAATTTATATTCTTGCACTTCAAGCTAATCAATGGTTTTTTATCCATACTGTGGATTAACAAAAGATGTTCAGAGTGAGCTGGTGGATTCTTTGACTTGCACATATTTCTACAAGGACCTTTATGGGGCATTTATACTTTGTGATAATTGTGAAAGAGCGTTTTTTCACGATTATCTTGCCATGTAAATGTGGCGCCCCACTGGTCTGGCCGCCACTGGGGGTACTGCATTCCTCCATTAGTGGGAGAATAGTGCCCCTGTTCTCCAGATACCGGGATGGTAAATTCGAAACCCCACAACCACAACACCACGTAGGATCCTGGGCAGGGATGGTGAGCGGACCCAGGAGGGAGGGTCCAGTCTCAGTGAGGGGAACAGGGAAGTGTAGAGGAGTCAGGAGGAAGACAGAGAGGGAGATGGAAGTTGGAGTGTGAGTCGAGAGGTGGTGTAAGGTGTTAACTCCTGCGGGCTGGAGCACGGTCATGCTCGACCTGGGAGGTAAGGACCGGAAAGTGTAGAATAAGGAAGGAGCCCTTGGAGTGCGGAAGAAGACCTAGATCACCTGTACGCCCGTATCTGGCAGAGGAACAGAGGGGTTGGTGGATGAAACTGGGGACCGGCCCTAAACACAGCGCGGCAGCCATTTGTCCAAACCATTGAGACTGGAGGCCATGAGGTCTTAAAGGGAACTGTGGCCACGAACCCGGCACATCTCAGAGAAGGCAGCCGTACTAAGGCGGGCACTAGGAAGCGGTTAGATTAAAATGATCCAGCACTAGGAAGCGGTGCCAGATATTGCCTGTGGCTGTCAGTACCCGAGCTCTGTCGCGGAGGCGCTGACAGGGAAGGCGAGGAAAGGTAGAGGCAATGAGAGTACCACCAGTAAAAGGAGCACCATGAGTGAATGGAACACTGTGAGTGATAGGAACACCGAAGGGGTCTCGACAACACTGTTCCGGTTCTCGAAAAACAGCTGAACCGGAGGTTGGCAAGGGTAAGCACCTGGCAGCCTGGTCAGAACATGGAAGTAAAGGTACCAGACTCTGACAGAAGTGTGTGAGACTTTTCTTTGCAGCATCCACCGCCATGGTGGCCGCATGAAACACTGAGGTGTTAATGACCCAGTGAACATGGGCCAAAGAACGAACTGACTTTCCTACCCACTGCACTGGGGATCCCGCTCCGCCCGTGGGGAGCGAAACCATCCAAGCTACCGGTCATCGTCCCCAGAGATTCTGCAGCAGCAGCGGCTGCACCTGGCAGCACACCGCGGGTGGCGTCATGAATACCCCTTTCCCTTTAGACCCCATCCTCTAGTCCTGAACTTTAAAGTGACACCGCCAGGATAACGGAGCCGGGCTGCCACCATGATGTCCCCCGTAAAAGAACCAAAAGATCCGGCCCGGTTCCAAGTATCCCTTATTCCCCTGGAGTGGGCGTGTCATAAATAGTCTACCAATAACCTGATGATTGAGTAAAATTCTCATTCTTTGGGTGAAAATATCTTTTATGCAGCATAATATATCATCATGCATGGTCTTGTGTAAACAGGACTCACACTGCCAAGAACAATGGCAGTCTATGTACACTGAACAATCCAGTATGGATAGCTCAATGAGTATCTATTAACTTAGTCTGCCAGTTTAAACAGGCATTCAAGCGACTGTCAATCAGTAAACGTTTACTGATTGATGGTTGTAAAGTTCAACCGATCGGTTTATATAAATGGACCCTTAGCCTCTAGATTGGCAAAGGGTCCCACTATCACATGCAGTTTCCACTACAGCTTTCTTTTTCTCTAACATCACTTTTTCTTGACTTTATGACCTGCTGTATTACAATCTGCTGTATTCACCACAAAATGTGGAGTCTATAGCCACACTTTCTCCATTCCAGTAGGGAAAAGTTGAAAACAGAATGGTCCTGAAAGAAGGATCATGAATATTTTCATATACAGTAACTATATTTGAGATGTAAGTATCAGGGGGATGCAGGTCTGGAACAGCAATATTCCTCAATTTTTCTTTATTCAGCAGGTTTTTTGGTCACTTGATTGAATAGATCCACATAGGAAAAAAAACAGAGGGTACACAAAACTTCACCAGTGCTGCATCCTGCTGAGGTCCCAGAGATCAGACTGCCAAATATGAAGCATTGTCAAATCCTAGTGATATACCATCAATTTATGTGTGGGGAAAAACAAGACAATAGGTCAATAGTTTTTAAATATTGGTCACCAACATTTTATTTGGTGGGGGTTCTACCTCCAAAAACTAACGGATCAGTACAAAGGGCTTTGGTACTCCTGCAAGCAACATAACAATGGGTATTGGCGAGTCCTGAGGGATCCTCCAACCAACTTACATGCCCATCCCCTTTTTGGCAGCCCAGCCAACCCCTGACCCACTCCACCCAATAAACAGGCATGACACGTGAGTGGATTAATTGGCCACAACAGCCATTTATTATTAACATACAACAGTTAACCAAAGTGTATCAAAACTCAAGGGGGATTAATCCTCGAAGCCTAAAAAACACCCTTAAAGGGAACCAACCACCTCAGATGACGACTATAAGCAGTTAATACATGTCCCTGCACCCTACCTACACCGTTCCAGCTATGTTTTTGCTAAGAATATTGATAAATGCAAACCGAAATATACACTTTGTAAACTTACATTCCTGCGTACTTGAGGGCGTCTCCCTGTGTGTGCTGGCACTTGTGAGCTGTGCTCGTCATGCCTGCTCTCCCCCTCCCTTATGCACGCCCCCTCTCAGCATGCTATACTGTGTGAGGCTGATTGCGTCATAAAGGGGCGTGGCTAAATAGCGGCATCCCGGTAGCCCCGCCCCTTTATGACGCAATCAGCCTCACACAGTATAGCAGGCTGAGAGGGGGCGTGCATAAGGGAGGGGGAGAGCAGGCATGACGAGCAGGGACATGTATTAACTGCTTATAGTCGTCATCTGAGGTGGTTGGTTCCCTTTAACATGGGTAGCCTCACCCAGGCTGAATCTTACTTCCAGCCGAGTAACACCAGCTCGAAAGCACGTCTGCCAGCCTTTTATCCCACCAAAACGCCACAACCCTTTTGTTCCTCTCTGAGGGGTCCAGAACCTCTGCGGTTACCCCCTATTGTTCCACAAATGACCATATCCACCAACTTCGAGGATCTTCTCCCCTTATGCCTCGCTACCGTGACAAAAGGAAAATGAACAAACACAGTTACTAGCAATAAGCAAATGAGTATTCCCCAAGACAGCATGCCCAAAACTAATCCCTATAAGCCGTCAAAGGAAGGAGGGTGGGTGGGTGATCCTGTTGGGTGGCAGTGCTCCTAAAATGGTTGACCCCTTAAAATGGTGGCCCCCTTTTATATGATCCCCCCATAAAACCCTTCCCCATTGTCACTTCACCCCTATATTCAAAAGATGCCCTATACTGCCTATGCCATTTTCTCTGCCTTCCCCTATTTCTTTACTACCACCTGCTGTTAACCCCTGAATTAACCCCTGAATTTCCTGTATCTGACTAACACTACTCCCTCCCGCCCTAACCCTGTCATGTTGGTCTTTATTAATGGGGGCTTTACCCTCCCCCCAATCCGGCCTTTCTTGACCTTCTCATTGTATACTCTTACACAACAGCACATCAGTATGGAAATATCAGCTCAGTCCCATTTAATTCAATACAACAAACTGCAGATAAACATTACTGTTACTAATTGAGCAGTAAAGTATCAGACTGCAGGGAGTTCTACAGACTGCTAACAGACTACATGATCAACGAGCAGCATGTATCAGACACTGGCTGTATGATTTCAGGTTTCATATATGACTCTGAAATATTGGGGTGTTTCAGAGAAAAACATACTTTAAAGTGTAAACGTCATTTCATTGAATAAAAAAAAAACTGCACTGGTTGTTTTTGATGGACCACATAACAGATAAGTTATGTTTGTGTCCCAGTGTCCTATGACTTATTTTCTCACATTTTTCTGTGATCTTTTAAAAACTGCATTTTATGCCTCTGTGGGCAGTGTCTGCCAGCACTGTGTGTGTATTTCCACAGCTTCTAAGAGCAGCTGATATGGAGCAGTGTGAAATGCCAGCAGAGAAGGGGATAACAGAGATTGTGACTGAGCTGTGTGGAGCCAGATGACAGATCAGAAGCTTGTGCCAAGGAAAGAGGAGTTTGAAGTGATCCTCACATTCTGACATTTCGTAGCACTGTGTTGTAATCTGATACATTGTCACCTCATCAGCTGCAGTCAGCAGTGAGGACGCTGTGTAGGCCCCACCCCCTTTACTGTTATATGGTTACATGCCCCGTATTCAGTATGAGAAGCTTGAAAACGGATCTGACTGAGAATGAACATATGTCTGCTTCAGACACAGTCTAGTGGGACTGCGGAAGGTTTATGAATGGTTTTCAACCAAAATTCTCTTATAAAGTATATTTGAAAGTTTAATAAAATCACTTGATAAACATTATTATTAAATAAGAATTTAAACGGCGGTTACGCTTTAAAAACACCAACATGCACTGGCGGCGAGTCAGACAGGCAGTCTCCCGCAGCTTCTCTCCACTTACTCCTCTTGTTCTATTCCTGCATGCGTGTGTAGGAAAAGACCTGTTTTTCCAGGGAAATATTGGCCTTTTTTCGTAAACTTTGAATAATTATACCCTTCTGTGGTTTTAAAACATTGTGTCATACTAAATACTCAATAAGCATTCTGTATCTGCAGTTCTTCCCCATTAAAGGTTCATTATTTAGTATTATTTGTAGTTTTCCTCTTGGGTCTTATATGCCACTGTATATTTTCATTAATGGACATACACTTCTCAAAAAATCAATAACTTAAATTTCTTTTTCATTTAGATCTCATGTATAATTTTAATTAAAGAAGAATCTTTTATGACATAAATTGTGTAGTTCATTGAGGTCAATAGTCAAAGTGAATCAAAATTATTAGCCAACTGAGGGCTGGACTACAGCACCATGAATGTCAAAGTAAAAAACACAGGTTGATTCAATTTGCATTAATTTGTTTTCTGGGCAAGTCTTAAAATGATTGATGTTTTTGGCCCCCATATGACTGTATGCACTCCTGACAGTATCAGGTTATGCTTCAGACCTCATTCAGGGAATCGGTAAGCTCCTGAACAGTCTGTGGTTCTACCTGACATTGTTGGATGCACTAATACATAATATCTTGTAGGTGGAGAATGTGAGGGCCAGTCAGTAGCATGAATGCCTTTGTCATCAAGGAACTGCCTACACACTGCCTCCTGCCATAGGAAACTGAGGGCCCATTGGGCCAGAGTTGATATTTTAATAATCATGGTTCACAACTTTTCTAATAGTGATTAGTGGCATATGGCAATTAGTAACCTGCAGATGCTTATACAGTGGCGATCAAAATTAGTGAACAACACTCAATTTTCTTAATGTTAAGGTCACTGTGTTATCCTATGTGAAAATATCCTAAAATGAGTAAAATAGCATTATTTTAAGCTTATTTCATAAATTGAATATGTTGTAAAGCACAGAATATAAATGTAAATGAGATAAATTAAAAAGAACTTGATCAAAATGAGAGAACATTTACAGATGCCTGCAAGTTATTGGTGTTAATCTGGTATCTGGTGCTATTTTTCTTAATTGTCTGACAAAACCTATTTAACTGGCAGCCTAACTTTCCAGTTTGCACTCACTTTGCAAAAATGGTGTGCTGTTCCAAAGTGACTTAAACCCTCTGGCAACAGGTTGTCCAGATGAAGGCCAAAGGGATCATCCTATCAGACATAGAAGGTGGTCATTTTAAGTCTGTGTTTCTAGAATATTGCATGTTTACAACATTAGAAACTTTTCAAGTCTCCAAAAAAGGCAGGTCGTCCTCAAGAGACAAATGCAAGAGAGGACAGGATAATGTGGAGAATCTCCATGGGTAATCGTTTCAACACTGCAGCTGGACAGCTCACCAGTTCAGCACTAAAAAGGGTAAGGATCTGTCTCATCATACAGTGTCACAACATTTAATAGCATTCGGACTGAAAGCCACTATGCAGTGACCAAACCTCTCATTAGCAGAAAGACTCAAAAGGCTAGATTCACCTTTGGCGAGGAGCATGTTATTTGGACAGAGGAAAAGTGGTCCACAGTTCATTTCAGTGATAAAAGCAAGTTTATAGCGTAAATGCTGTTTAAAAGTTTATTTGATAATGATGTAGCACAAGTGATTATTATAAACTTTCTAATATACTTCATTAGAAAATTCTGGTTTCAAACTATTCATGAACCCTCCACAAGGTATCCGTACTGCATTGTGTGTGAAACAGACACATGTTTATTATCACTCAGATCCATTTTCACATTGAATACCAGGCATGTAGCAAGAAATTGAAGGAGGTGTGGACTACACTCCTGACTGCAGCTGATGAGGTGACAATGTATCAGATTAGCACAAGATACAGCACAGTTGCTAAGCAATGCTAGAAGGACAGGAATAGTGCAAACTCAACAGAAACAGCTCAGTCACAATCTCTGTTAACCCCTTGTCTGCTGGCTTCCCACTCAGCTCACTGTCAGCCTGCTCTCAGATGTGAAAATACACACACTGTGCACTGCTCCCTATCAGCTACTGGCCACACCCACAGAGCAATAAAATGCTGTTTTTAAATAAGTTATATGGCACAAAAAAGCATTACCTTAGCTGCTATGTGACCCATCATTATCAACCAGTGTAGTAATGGGTTTTTGTTTTTTTCAATGAAATGACAATTACACTTTAATTTATTTGGATCTGACGGAAAACATTGTGTTCGTTGACAAACTGGGAAAAGACTGAAACCAAAGTGTGAAGAGAAGTCAGTGAAAGATGGAGGAAGTGTCATAGTTTGGGGAATGTTTTCTGCTGCATAGATTGGACCTCTCATACAGCTACATGGCAGAGTGAATGCAGGTGTATATCAGAACCTCTGTGGATCGTTACTTGTGTTCAGCACTCAATCAGCCAGCAATTTACATGCAGGACAATGCCCTCTGTCACACAGAAAAATGAGTAAAGCAGTTCCTTGAAACAGAAAACATTGAAACAATGAAATGGCCGCCCAGAGTTCTGGTCTAAATCTAATAGACAAAACTTCTGGAAAATCCTTGATGGCAAAGTTATGGCCAAGAAACCCAGAACAGTCTCAGAACTGTGGAAGTGGAAAAGAGTGGCCCAAAGTCACACCAGAGCAGTGTGAGAGACTAGTGATGTCCTGTGGCCGCAGATGTGTTGAAGTCATACAAAGCAAAGGCCTGTACAAAACAAAGGCCTGTACACTTCCTACTGATTGGTGACTGTTGTAACCTTCACAACATTTAGTTTGAATCCTCTGTGCTACAGTCATTGCTGATCACCTGCACTATATACTGTATATTATTTTTCTATAGCACTTATATTTTCTCTTTCTCTTAATTCTCATTCACTCCTTTACTTTGATCTACCCAAGAATTGTTCTGTTTACTAGAGTCCATGCTGCTTTCTTCTGTCATCTTGGCAGATGTAATATTTAAGACGCTCCAGGTATCATGGCCTAAAAAGCAGCAGCCACGATTACAGGATCTTGCTATCTTACGAGTTAAAAGAGGTACGGTAATTCTTTTTATTGTACATCCTCCCTGAAGAAATGTTGAGAATTCATAAGTAAATTACATCCATACCCTTAAACAAATAAATAAAGAGATAAGTGTGCACTGGAAGTAATATGTTCTGCCTTCTGCTACACAGAGGGTTTTCAATAGCATTAAAGTATGCAAAAACTGGGTCTTAAATGGCTTCTCCCTTCCGGGGATATGCCAATTAGGCTTTATGAAAAGAATAACTTGTTGTTACTTCACAAACTTAGTTTTTCCTTCATAACTTTTTAATAAGAAGCATTATTAGCCAATAAAGATATAATGTAATTTTTTTTCATTTCTTTTTGTGACTTTGCACATTACAATATTGCAGTTAGAAAACTTAATTTTATAATATTCAAGGTCTTTTCATGAGAATCTGTTCGGCAACCGAATCTCTAGAGACAATAAATGACACATTGTGTAAGCTTCAGATCAGAAAGCTTCATAACATTATATTCAGAAATTCTGGAAGTAACAGTTCTTATACAACAGGAATGAATTCAGTCTAAACCAGAAATTATGTGTTTCTTAAATAGCCATTTCTTTGTATCCCAGAAAAGTATCTATTTTTTAACAAATGAGGGGCATAGTGAGTGTTATACTGAGCTTAATGATTGATGTTAATATTGACCAAGACTAAAAACTTTTTGCAGATAGAGTTGATTCCTAGCCTCACGGGATGTCTTGATGCTCAATCCAGAGGTGCAAAGGATGCTAGGCCCCAGATGCCAGGTGAGGACTGGCAGCCAAGAGGGAGCAGACTGGAAGGCAGACCAGGGCAAGGGAAACCAAAACGATCATTTCTAGTTTCTATATTTTCTTTAATCGTTATTATTATTAGGACTATGAGGAATCTGGAAACTATAAAGAGGGCAAAGGCTAGGGTCACACTTAGCATGTCACTCACGTTTGACGGATCCAGAAACTGCAGAGGCAAGCCTGCTGTAAGGGCTAGTGTTGACATCGGCTGCTGACAGGCAACACTGCTTCATAGTAACCCGATGTTTACCATGGATGCAGCTACACAGGAAGCCACAGGAACTGCGCTTTAGCAGAGCGCACAGGAAAATGTTGTCTGCAATGTTTTCCTGTGCGCTCTGCTAAAGCGCAGTTCCTGGGGCTTTCCTGTGTGGCCGCATCCAAGGTAAACATTGGGTTACTATGGAGCAGTGTTGCCTGTCAGCACCCGTCGTTAACGCTAGCCATTACAGCAGACTCGGCTCAGCTTTTAGCATATCCAGTAAACCAGGGTCACCCTCAGGGTGTGACCCTAGCCTTAGATAAACAGTCTTTGCACAAAGCACTTCACTTAGCAGAGCTGCTTTGATGTTCATACTTTAACCTTTATATAGGAATCTGGCCTTCAGTGCAGAGGCCCCACGATGTGTTCATGGAGTAGTGCATATTCAATGCAATTGGCAACAGGATGGTGAGCAAGCTCAAACAATCCAGATGGACATACCCAAATACCCAATAACAAAAATAGTGGACAGGAGTGAGGTCAGGTGGGTGGATAGATAAGGTCAAAACTGGATGATCAAAAGGAATGACAAAATCATTAGGCAATAGTAGACTTACATCATTTGTGTATCAATCTAAAGGTTAAAAAGCATACTACACAATCTAGGCCAGATTCAGGATATTAAACATGTGTAAACACACCAGAAACTAAATACACAAAATAGCCGGCAAGGAAGGAAGTCACAGAGGAGTTAAATAGGATGCCATGTACTCTAATTGAATGCAGATCCTGCACTAGTGTTGGTCTGCTAACCAATTCCAATGATTACTATAAAAAAGTTAGGCCCCTTTCACATTAGCGGTAAGCGCTGATTCGGCAGTTGCAGTGAAAAAAAACGCATCTGCCGCAGTTACCGCATAATGGCCGCACTTGTGGTTCACCTGCAGCAAGCCCCATGCAATGTCTACGGGGCTTGCAGCAGGTGCGGCAAGTGCGGTATAGTTGCGGTTTCGGGACTTGGGCAGATGCGGCCGCGAAAAAACGCATAGTTAGGCAATTCAATTTTTGATGATTAATGTATTATCGAACAGCCACAGTGCTGTTGGTCAATCCAAAAATGTAATAAACTTGAAACTGAATTAGTTAAAAAAGGAAAAGACAAGTTTTATTTTTATTAGTAGAATATCCATGTGTGCAAAATTATCAAGGAACTGTGCATAGTTATTATGCTAAAAACTGATGTATGTAAAGTGCTATGGAATTAATAGCGCTATATAAATGAATAAAATTATTATATATATATATATATAAATATATATTATAATTGAAAAACATACATATTCCCATCTCAATTGTTTATTTTCATCTGTCAACTTTTGACAAAGGTTGTGTCACTGCCTTTCAGGTGGTCTCGTATGTCAAGCCCGCATCTTTCTCTGCACATAATTGCTGCTTTAATTAGCCACCATGTGACTCTAAAAGCCATGGATAGATTGGAAGTCCAACTGTGGCTGTTAACCAGTGACCGCAAGATTTAACATGTGCTGGCGGGGAGGTGCGTTATTGCCTGCTCCCATTGGCACACCCATGATGTGATCACGGGCCGTGGATGGGTTGTTATGACAGCCATGGGTCAGCTGATGACCCCTCTGTCTGTCATTATGATCCTTCTGTGAATGCTTGCTGTGAGCTGGCATTCATAGAGGATCGTGATTTCTGCTTTTCAGAGCAGTGTTGATATACTGTTCTGTATAGCAGAAACAATGGGTCGATCGCAGCTTCAAGTTCCCTAAAGGGCCCGTCACACAGGGACATATCGCCGGCGATGTTGCCGGCAACTGAGGGGCGTGGTCAGGTTGCGGCGACATCGCCGGAGAGTTGCCCCGTGTGACAGGGCGATAATCAGGCGAAAAATCGCCTGAGTCACATCGCCAGGTTTCCCAACAATGTTGGGAAATCTGGCGATGTTGCTCAGGCGATCATGCCTGATCGCCCTGTGTAACGCGGCAACCTGCAATGTTGCGGGCGATTCCGCCTATCTACAACATTGCGAGTTATCGCTCGCTGGGTTGCTGGGCAACCCAGCGAGCGATAGCCGCGGCAACTAGCCGGCGATATCGCCGGGAAGTTGCTCCGTGTGACATCTCCCCGGCGATGTTGTCAGGGATGCGCGCTCCCGCGATCCCAGACAACATCACCGGCGATATGTCCCTGTGTGACGGTACCTTAAGAGAACTAGTAAATACAATAAAAAGTGGAAAAAAAAGTTAAAAAAAATGAGGAAAAAAAAAAAAAAAAAAAAAAAAACAACAAAAGTTCACATCACCCCGGGGGCGTGGCTAGCCGATGGCGGAGAAGGAAGCTTAGACCGAGAGCTCCTGCAGCCGCCGCTCCTACAGCCGCTTCCTAGCCTCACAGACTGCACCTGAAGTTGGATGGGCAAAAATAAGAAGGGCCCAGGAGTCACTGGACCGACGGAGACACCTCACAGAGGCGCCATTGACCGTTATCTCCGCTCTAACGCTGAGACCCCAGCAGCACAGTCTCTCTCCAAGATGGCGACATCAGCACAACGCGAGATGGCTTCCAGAGCTGAGCGCGGCAACAGGCAGAGGGGGAACAGATTCGAGTGCCTCAGAGATGAATCATCACAGGAGGAGACCGCAGAAGCAGCACAATTTCCCCAGGACAGCACATCAAACCCTGAGTTAAGTGCCTATATTAAGAACTTGCCCACAAAACAAGATCTAGAACGATTTGCCTGCAGACTAGAAAACTCCTACAAAACGGAGATGCAGACACTGAAACAGGAGTTTACAAGTAGAGTGGAGGAAGTGGAGAGGGCACAGGATGAGGTTCTGGACGAACTAAAAGCCCACAGAGCAACCTTAGAGGTCCACTCTGCCCTCCTGGAAGATCTTCTTTACAACCAAGAAGATCTAGAAAACAGAAATCGCAGGAATAATGTAAGGATCAGGGGACTGTCCGAGTCTGTGTCACCTGTGGATCTGGGGAGGGCAATCCAGAGACTGTTTAAACAGATCCTAGGAGATGAAAGCGGCCCGGACATCGACCTGGACAGGGTCCATAGGGCCCTTGCCCCTAAACCATCCCCAGAGGCTTTCCCAAGAGATGTGGTATGCCGAGTTCATTTCTTCTCAATCAAAGAAGATATCATGACTGCTGCACGCCAAGCCGGCACCATCTCCTTTGAAAACTCGAATGTGCTGCTGCTCCCTGATCTAGCGAGGAGAACTCTCCTACAAAGGAGAGGACTGAGACCATTGCTCTCCATTCTTAAAGAAAGGGAAATAAAGTACCGGTGGGGATTCCCCTTTCAACTAACTGCGTCCAAAGATGGCCGCTCAGCTTCTTTTAGGAGGCTGGGAGACCTTCCTGCTTTTATCAAGGCCATGGACCTGCCTCCGATTGAACTACCAGACTGGCCCAGGAACCCGACGATGCCTACTCCTCCGACACGTTGGAATAGACCCCCTAGAGCCGGATCCGGAGGAGGAAGACCACAAACCTGAGTGGACTATGACGCCCCACTGCGTTTCAAGATGAGGGAGGAGAGAGGTCTTCCAGCTTTCAAGACCCGGTTATTGTTAATCTAACTGTTACGGAATATTAAGTTTGATTAAGATATGTGTACCTCATAGTGGAGGTCGTCTCTGTCCCTCCCTTAATTAGACCAGAAGGCCTATCCTCCACCTGATAGTCACCCTTCCTTGATATTATACCTTCCCTTCCCCATCTTCTTCCACCCCTCCATTTACCATCCCCCCCCCCTCCTGCCCCCCATCCTATAGCATATACCCAAATGCATGATTCCAATGCCATTCCCTAATCTATAATCTCCCCACCTATACACCCCTTTCTTCTTTTTCAACTCATACCCTCCTCTCCCACCTAACAGACCACTTCTTCACCCACTTATCATTAAGAGACACTAAATTTCCATAAAAACACCCCCAGGAAATACATCTTTATTTCTTACACAAGGGAGGGACTAAGCAGACGATCACTCATATCTTCCTATACTTTCCGTTATATAGTTCCGTTTATTAGAAGTGATTTGGTTTACTATTTTTGCTGTTGGGGAGGAGAGGGTGGGGGAGAAACCCCCCCCCTTTTTCTCCTTCTCTCTTCTCTTTTATTAATCATCATAATCATGTTAGCCCATATATATATGCATGCGACAAGAATATGGCAGTCTACCTAAGTTATATAAAATACAACAATTAATATTTTTTTTGTATAGGTTGTGAGGCGGGACGGCAGGAGGGTGGCGGCATATTAGCTACCTACCTGGTGATCCCGCAACCCCCAGTGCTGGACAGAAGTTCTGTCCAATTATTGCACTCCTCCCCGTGCGGGGCTAGACGATAGCCTACCATGGGACTCTTAAGGGTACCTATCCTTATGCCTTTCTACTATCTCTACTCTATATTCTTCTCTTACCTTTCCTCATCTTTCCTATATTCTTGTAGTCGGGTTAGGACTTCTACACAATTATATAACACCATATTTTTACATCATGTCGAACATGTCTGAATTAAGGTGCTGCTCCTTTAATGTCAGGGGGTTGAATAAGCCTGAAAAGAGGCGCCAAATCTTAACGACAGCCAAGAAATCAAAGGCACATGTGATGATGTTACAGGAGACCCACTTCAGATCTAATGCTCTGCCTGCCTGTGGTTCCCGGGATTTCCCGTCCTGGTTTCACAGCACTAACCCTACATCTAAATCCAGGGGAGTCTCGATAGCCTTTCACAAATCTTTCGCCCCAGAGGTCTTGGACCAATTAATCGATCCATCTGGTAGATACATCTTTCTCAAAATCAGCTGGCTTACTCGAACATACATATTGGCTAACGTTTACTATCCCAATAGGCACATGATGAGATTCGGCTCGAGACTCAGAGGATTGCTGGAGGAGTTCGCGGGTTCCACACCAATAATTCTGGGAGGTGACTTTAACTTTCCAGTGGATCCGAAGGTGGACACCTCTTCCGGTAAGTCGTGCTTATCTGTACCATCGCTCCATAGTCTCTCCAAACACTGGGAATCACTACAAATGGTTGATATTTGGAGGATACTGCACCCGGAGGAACGCGACTACACATTTTACTCCCACATACATTCAGTTTATTCAAGGTTAGATAGATTCCTAATCTCGCACTCCTTGTTAGACTTTAAAATCAGATCGTCTATCGGGAATATATTATGGTCAGATCATGCCCCTATATACATCACTTTACAATTTGGCCCCCAGGACAGAAGAGCATACACCTGGAGACTAAATGAGTACCTACTAAGAGACCCCACTTGTCTTAAAGACCTCACCTTGACCATTCAGAATTTTAATAATGACCACGCCTCAGATCCTACATCTAATCCTATGAAATGGGAAACATTAAAGGCTGTCCTGAGAGGGGTTTTGATCTCCCATGGCTCCAGAATCAAAAAGATGAGATCGCAAGAAATCCTAGAGCTTCTCCATAAAGTATCATCTCTGGAGACCATTCACAAACAAGACCCCACCCCTGCCATACATGCCCAATTATCCACCACGCGGCATAAACTGCTCGCTCTTCTTGACCAGAAGGATAAGTTACAGAGGGATAGGATAAACTCAAAATACTATCTACTGGGTAATAAACCAGGAAAATTATTAGCAAGGGCACTACATCCCAGAAATCAAAAAACTTTCGTCCCTCACATAAAAACTAAAGAAGGGAATAAAGTCTACTCCACCAACGAAACGGTGGAATGTTTCCGAGCCTATTATGCATCCCTCTATAACATAAACAGTCCTGACGGAGGTTCTGATGTCCCCATTCCCACATCAAAAATTAATGAATATATAAATAACCATGGCCCCCCACCCTGCCTGAGGAAGAGAGAGAGGGATTGGCAGCGGACTTCACAATGGAAGAACTGTCCGACGTAATTAAGGAACTAAAAATAGGTAAAAGCCCAGGACCGGACGGTTATTCGTCCGGATTTTACAAATCCCTATCTGACCACTTGAACCCTCGTCTTCTAGAGGTATTTAACAGCATATCCAGGGGGGACCTGTTCCCTCCTCAGGCATTAATAGCACATATTGTTGTTATACCAAAACCGGGTAAGGACCCCTCTCTCTGCAGTAGCTATAGGCCTATATCCCTGATGAATTTAGATATAAAAATCTTTTCGAAAATGATAGCAAACAGAATGAGAAGATTCCTGCCACTTCTAATCAATCCCGACCAGGTAGGCTTTGTTCCAGGACGAGAGGCCCGAGATAACATAATTAGGTCAATAGCTGTTATAGATGGAGCGAGGAGGGGGGGGACTCCCATGTGCATCCTGTCGATAGACGCCGAAAAGGCTTTCGACAGGGTGCACTGGGACTTCCTGTTCGCCACCTTAGAGCGAGTGGGGCTGAGGGGTGCGATGCTCCAGAGGGTTAGAGCACTGTACACAGCACCATCGGCCCGGGTTCAGGTCAACGGTACTTTATCTGACTCATTCCCCATACACAACGGTACTCGTCAGGGATGTCCACTTTCCCCTCTGATTTACATACTATGCATGGAGTCCCTGGCAGACGCACTTAGATCTAACCCATCGATTAGAGGTTTGGTGACGGGTGAAGTAGAACAGAAATTGGCCCTATTCGCGGACGACCTGCTCCTATATATAACAAATCCCCTCATATCAATACCCAACATAGTGGACGAGCTCAACAGATATGGAAATCTAAGTAACTTCAAAATAAATGACTCTAAGTCAGAAATATTAAATGTTTCCCTCTCAAAACTAGTGGTCACTCTACTTAAATCTCAATTTCCATTTGTGTGGAAACATGAAGAGATCAAATATTTAGGTATAAAATTAACCAAGGATCCATCCATTCTGTATGCAAAAAATTTTGAACCCCTATTAGAAAAGGTGACATCGGACTTCAAAACGTGGAATAAACTTAACATCTCATGGTGGGGAAGAATCAATTCGATCAGAATGGATCTATTGCCCCGACTTCTTTATTTTTTTCAGGCTCTCCCGATTCTCCTCCCGGCTTCCTTCTTCTCCAGACTTAAAACCTCGATCATACGGTATATATGGGCACATAGGAAACCTAGACTGGCGTATAACTTACTAAATAGGAGACCGGGGGAGGGAGGGGTGGGACTGCCTGACCTCATGACATATCACCTAGCTTCATTGGGCAAATGTATACTAGATTTATATGCTCAGGAGAACAGACGTCAATGGGTGGATGTGGAGACAGAGCTCAATGACGCTGGCCCTCTGTCGGTAGTGTGGCTTTTTAGCTCGGGTGGTCCTCGACCCCTTTCATTCATTACAAACCACCTACAACAATTTTTAAAAAAACATAATCCATCACTACACATGACCACAAACCCAGGTCCTCTCACTCCAATATTTAATAATCCATCCTTAGGATTGGAAACAAATAGGAAGACCTTTTTAGGTAGACACAAAAGAACACATCCCATGATCCAGACCTACACTAACCTGAACGGTATAAAAAGCCTCGCAGAGATATACCGAGATTCCTCGATTCCTCCGGGTGCATGGCTTCTCCACGCCAGACTTAGTAGCTATATTAAATCTATAAATTGGAATGTGGCCGCCAGACAACCCACAGCCTTTGAGAGACTTTGCTTAGAAGGAGGCCCAATCCCACATACAATCTCAATATTATATACTTTGTTCCGAAGCGCTTTGGAGACCCCAGATAAATACTCACTTAAATACAAAACGAAGTGGGAAGGGGACCTCCGGAGGGAGTTCTCTTCATTGGACTGGGAAAAAATCCTATTGTACACACACAAATCAGCTAAGGCGGCCGCATTCCAGGAAAGAAATTTCAGAGTAATGGCAAGGTGGTACAAAAGCCCGGCAGAACTACATCAAATTTTCCCTTTATTATCTGATCGCTGCTGGCGATGTAACATAGCTTGTGGCTCCTATCTACATATATGGTGGGATTGCCCGCAGATACAACCTTTCTGGAGGGAGGTGTCTGACCTATTGGAACTATCCACAACAACCCGCTTGGTCCTTACACCATCCATGGCCCTACTAAATCTTATTGATATCCCAATTTCGAATTACAAAAGTGACATGACTAGATATTTCTTATCTGCAGCACGAACTTTGATTGCCAGAAGGTGGAGAAACACAGGGAGACCAACCAAAATGGAATTAGTAGCCGAGTTAAACCATGTGTGCAGGATGGAGGAAAACATTAGCCAAAGTTCTCCTGATATGAATAGTGCGGATAGACACTACCGCATTTGGACCCCCTGGATTATGTTCAGAGAATCCGAGAATTTGAGAGAATGGTTGTCATGAGGGAGGCGGGGAGAGGGGCGGGGATCCGGGGGGACTACGGACGGGCCGAGCAGAGGACATCCCCCGTAACATATAACCCGTGGGTAGGTGGACCCGCTAGTGTGAAAAGCAACATCATTAAATAGATGAGACTATTTCCGAGACTCCAGGATATATCCAAATTTCCAAGAAATTTAGCTATTGAGAAGTCGGCACCTTGCAGACCGACTATTCAGATGACTTAAACAAAAGCGTCCATCCTGATCCGACTCCTTTCTTTCTTTCTATCTCTTTCTCTTTCCTATCTTTTCTACCTGAATATCAACACTGATTACTTTCCTCTCTCTTCTTATGGTTCTGAATTTTCCATACTCTCCAAATATAGATGATTATGTTTTTATGTGTAATTGATATACTTCTACATTGTTAATTGGACCCCATATATGTATACAAGCCTGATACTAATAATACAAGTTTTATGGTCATGATAAATACAAATTATTTGATTTTTTTTTGTTAAAATGAAACAAATTTCTGAGATGTACAAAACTGATTGTTGTATGTTGCAATATGAGAAATGTGTACAAATACAAATATGTTAATAAAAATTGATTTAACCAAAAGTTCACATCACCCCTTTTTTCTCCTGTAAAAATAAAACAAAACAAAAAAATACACATATTTGATATTGCTGCATTTGTAAAAGTCTGGTCTATCACAATATAAAATAAATTAATCTGACTGCATAATCTTTACTGATGATTAAGGCCCATATCGATGACTACACAGAGATAGGGTACACCATTAAGCGTTTAACCCTTTTTACAGGATGTTTATTAATTTATGGTTTATATTACAATACAAACTTTAAAAAATTTTAAATTGTGCACAGGATAAAAATCACTATTAAAATTTAAATAAAAACAGTTTTTATGTCGAGGTGTGGCTGGCGTCGGCTTACTGCTGGGTAGGTACAATGCGTGTTTAGGGTGGAGGGATCCTCTCAATAAGCTGCAGCCTATAGAGGGGTGTTCTTACTGTTAGTAAAGGTGCAATTGTTTTTGTTCACTCTGAAAAAAATAAAGTCGCTTAGCATGAAATTGTTTCTGTGATGCAATTTGATTCTTGTGCGGTGGACCCTTTATAGGGTTTTTATGGCATTTAATATGTTGGCGTCTAAATTGATAACTGTATTATGCTTCTTTTTACTCAGCCCTGTTGTGTATGAAAGTACAACGTATTTCTTATATGGAGCTCTCTGGAAAGATTACTGATTCTTTAATTCCTCAAGCACTTTAAAGGCTTGTATTGTGCAGTGTATTGTTCCTTTAATGCACTACCTTTACTTTCTACACTAGGTCAAATGCTTGTAAGGCTGGCTTAACACCACGTCACTATCAGGTCAGGGGCTGTCAGGGGTGAACCTGACAGCTCTGGACTCGACTTGCAAACAGAACCGGACGGCAAATATGCCCTCCGGTCCTGTTTGTAGCCGGATTCAGCCGAGCGCAGCCCCTATGGGGCCGGATGGAGCTGGATGGCAACTATCTGCAATCCGGTTTCCATCTGTCCGGGAGGATCCGAGACAATTCGGATTTTTCTCCCGGACACAAAAATGCTGCCCAAATTGGATCCTCTTGGATCCGGGGCAATCCGACACTCCCTAACATGGGAGTCTATGGCGCCAAATTGTCCAGATCCGGGAGGATTCGGGAACCGGACGCCGGCTGCTGAAGTTCAGTGTGAGCTACGCTGACCTTCAGCACCAGGGAGCTGTCCCATGAAGCGATTCAGCACCATTTCACAGGAAGACCCGGAGGAGTGCGGTGTCAGAGCGGCGGCGGCGACAGGGATAAGTATAATGATCTATTACTTTACAGGTGTGCGGCAGCAAGGGGGGGCCCTGTATGCCCTGTATACCACTGATGGGGGGGCTGTATACCGCTGGGGCTGCTGTGTACCACTGGGGCTGCTGTATATTCCACTGGGGCTGCTGTATTTACTGCTGGGGCTGCTGTATTTACTGCTGGGGCTGCTGTATACCACTGGGGCTGCTGTATATACTGCTGGGGCCTGTATACACCACTGGGGAGGCTGCTGTAATACTGCTGGGGCCTGTATATACTGCTGGGGCCTGTATATACCACTGGGGAGGCTGCTGTATACTACCACTGGGGAGGCCTGTATACCACTGGGGGGGCCTGTATACCACACTGCTGGGGGCTGTATACCTGTGCTGGGGTCCACCCTCGGCTTATACACGAGTCAATAGGTTTTTCCCAGGTTTTGGGGGCAAAAGTAGGGGGTCGGCTTATACACGGGTCGGCTTATACACGAGTATATACGGTATCTAATAATTGTGTGCACAGGATACACAGCAAACATTCTGAATAACAATATAGGTGTTGAACATGTCACCCTTATGTTGATGTGGTTGCCACTGTGAGGTAGCAACCGGGGAACCCGCTTGCATAACGACAAAACACGTGTTTATAAGTTTAACCAATGTCTACCCGTTTATTTTTCACATATAATAACATAACCCGGGTAGCATGTTTGCCACATTGCACATTGATTATAAACACTTTACATAAATACATCATACATTACATAGAACATTGCACATATACATTCACAATAACCCGGGACCTGTAACCACGACTCTCTCCCCATTGGAGCTCTAACACCTGCTCCCGGGGTAGCTACGGCCTCCGGCCTACTTACACATCTCACAGTACATTTATAATAAATACATGTGTTATATTTCGACGATGACCCCTCCGGGTTCATAACAGGGATTGAGCAACCTGAGTACCAGGTATATCATGTATCCCCAAGGGGCTCCTTCCTGGACGTATCTCCGCCTACGTCCCGGTCAGAGTCCACCTGGTTCAACCATGGTGTCCCCACTCTAGGAGCCCTTGTAACCCCTGCTTCTGACCTTCGTTACATACGCCTCAACGGGCCCTGTGGGTCCCAATGGCGGTACCTGCCGCCCGGCTTTAGTCACCCAGCATGATGATATAACATTACCCCGTAGTCAGGATTCCTGCCTGACCGGGCCTTACATACCATGTGTGATCCATCATTCAAACGTCCATGGATCACATACATTTCTTCCACACGCTCACAGCCCATCATCCATGGACTGTGGCTCCTCCATGGCCCATTACAGGGACTGGCAAACCATAGTACACGGGAACCTCATCCGTTACCTACTAGGAGCCCTATTACCCCTGTGTCTGGCACCACAGGCACACCCACACCATTAGAGGCCGTGGTTGAGGGACGGGTACCCTCTGCAAGCAGCAGGGCAAGCCTCCCTCTCGTCCCACAGGGACGGAACGCCTCCAACATCATCCATACTGGCTGGGTCACTTTCTCCCCACATTATTATACAATGTTCTTACATAGGTCATCATTTTACATTCAGGGCAATTGCCTAAGCCCCTACATACATCAACAGGTCCTTTACCGACTGCCTAGTCGGACCCAATAGCGGTTATGCCCGCCTGGCATTACTCACAAACAGCTCACTCCGTTACACGGGAACCGCTGTCTTACCGGGCAAGGATCCGGGTCTCGCTACCTGTGTCACGGGTCCACCAAGCGTCCCCCAAGGCTCCTTTCCCGGACGTGGTTCACCCCACGCCCGGACCAGTCTCCACCGGGTTCAGCCACGTCTTCCATACTAGGTGCTATCACAACCGCGGACCTTGGTACCGGCATGGAGCTAGCATGCTCCCTTCATTCACACAGCCTCTGGACTGCTCTGCACTTGGCTGGTCTCAGCACGATCTCCAGTCCCTCACACAGACTGGCTCTGCTCAGCTCTCAGGCTGGTAATCAGCCCGCATCCTCTCAGGCTGCTGTCTGGCTGAGAATGAAATCTCTCAGCACGAGTCTCAGCTTCCATCTGAATCTGAATCTCTCAATCACTCAGCTGGCTGCCTCTTATCGTGCCAGCCACTCCTACATGGACACACCCCCTTAGCTGCCGGTAATCAGCCTTTCACACAGCTCAGGTTAACTCCCTGTGTTTCGGGTTGTCAGCACTCAGCCCTTACATCCCTTTTCCTTAGGGCTTCCTCGATCTTATGAGCCACTCATTAGTAACATGAGACCTTGTGTTCAAAGTTGGTTCACACAGCATTATCACAGTCAAACCGGCCAGTGTGCACAGGATCCTACCTTGATCCTGCATGTGATGCGCCCTGGCCATGAGGACCATGCCGACGGTGGCATGCCGGCGGTGCCTCACACCACCCTGACCTTAACAATATCAATCAGAGGTGCCTGACAGCAGAGGCAGACACACATGGGTAAGGTAAGGTGGGCAAATGACAATTAAAGGTTAAATATTCTGAAGAAATGTAACAGCAGTGTCAAAGGTCATCCTATCAAATATGTACATGGACATCACTGGTGTTCTGTTAGTTCCATTTGTGCCATTGAGGTAAAAACTATGATAGGCACTGTAATCATCATGAGACTCTGTCGTTTGTACTATCTTGTGTTCTTGCTCGAAATGTACAATTTGTTGTTGACTGTTGTTTGTTGTGCCCCTGCGGTCTTGTTGTCACAGAGGGGTACTGCACCCATCCCACGGGAGTTTAGTATTCCTGTTCTCAGTAAACAGGATGGTAAGTCCGAAACACCCACAAAAGCACATATCACAACCGGTCCCAGGGACAGCGAGTGGACCCGACAGAGGGAGGGCCCAGGTAGTCCGTGGGATGAAGGGAAGAAGGTGGAGGGTGGAAAGTTAGTTATGCAGTCAGAAAAGAGCAGTGGGAGGGTCAAGAGGGAGCAGTGAAAGGAGGAGGATCCGGAGGACTTGAGCATCGAGGAGCTCTGCCTTGGCCCCAGGAACAGCAAACTGCAGAGAGGCAGAGGGAGCCCTAGGGGCGCGGGCAATGAGCAATTCACCCGTGTGCCCGAATCTGAAGTGAAGCAGAAGGGCAGGTTGAGAACCAGGGAACCGGCCCTGAAGGTGACAAGGAGACTCTACGCTCCAACCACGGAACCGGTAGCCACTAAATCTAGAGGAGCTGTGGCCAACTCCCGACACATTTGCCGAGAAGGTAGCCGTACTAGGGTCAGGCGGCAAGGCCGGTTGCCCGACAGGACTCGTGGCTGCTGGATTGGGGCACTGTGTGCGGAGGCGCGAGCAGGAGTGAGGCGGACAGGCAGCGTTGAGAGAGAAAGCAACCCAAGAAGAGAGGAACATAAAGGGGATGTCTTGGACAAGCTATCCTGGTTGTTGAGGACTAAACCAGGTTTAGAACTCAGAACTGTGTGTGAGAGTATTAATTTTCCACCTGCGGAGTGGTAGACTGCTAAGATGCACAGGCTGCAGAAGTCCTGCCAGAGAATCGCTCCCATTCCCCTATCCCGCTGAGAACATCCCTGCTGGCCTTCCATCGCCGAACATCACACCGGTTTCCCTTTTGAACCACTCAACCCGTGGAGACTGAAACAACCAAAGCTGCACCCCCATCATCCCCAGAGGTCCCACACTGCAGCATCGGCCACTAATGGCCGAATACCATGGGTGGCGTCACAACAACCATTCCTAAATCCCAATTCCCTGAACTTTTATTGACACCGCCAGGGCCACAGAGCCAGGTCTTGACCCCGTGACTCCCCCAGCAGAACTGTTAGCCCGGTTCCGAGTACACCACAGCCCTGGGGAGGGCGTGTCATTGGTGACCCAATGACATCTTCGCCCTGTGTTGTCTGTGGTATCCTGTACACAGGGAAGGAGGATGAGCTATCGGTGGGATGAGCACTGGTCCTTTTAGTCTTTCTAAAGACAATCAGGCCAGCAGACGAGAGCACCCACTGACCTCATGTCTCCATGACATGTTAATATGTTAAGTATCCAGTATTGGCCTTGATATTACTTACCATGACATGGAGGTTCTGATTCACATAGTCTATCTGGTATTTCATTACTTTGCTCACTGCTGTCATGAGAGTTGTATTTTCTTGCACTTATTGGCTCTGACTGTATAAGATGCTTTGGGGTGGCATCATCTTGCTGTATAAAAGAGGAAAATGAAATCAATGTCATATTGTGATATAAAACATAATCAGAAATTCACCACTCCTATTCCAGCTTAATGAGCAGTGATGGCTCTGAGGTCAGACTTTGTTGTGACATACATGGTATATGGTATAAACTAAAACTTTAAATCATAGATTAAAATTGTAAAATTTTTCTGTTAAAAACTAAAGGGAATTTCGCTTGATTCATGCTGACAGGTAGCATAAATCAGAACTTGACCATACGATTGCAGTCAGGTATGCTGGAGTGTTTCACAGGAAACATATTTTAAATCACCATACTATCATTTTGTCTAACTGCTGGAATGAGCAATGGTTCCCGGATGTACATCACATCTCCTTTCATTGTCATTATATAACAATATAAATTTAACATTATAATTTTTATTTTTTTTCATTCACCAACATCGGCGATAAAAATCTGTACTTTTGAGGAATCAAATAAATGATTATGCCATTTACTGTTAGTAGTTATTATTTTCAGCATAGAAATGATTTTGCTTATTATTGCGTATGAGGCTGGTTAATTTCCCTAGGAATCAATATACTAACAATCTAAGGAAATAATCCATATTCCTAATAAGTTGTAGGTGTAATTATCTACTGTAGGATTTCACTATGCTAAATAATACTAGAATAAATCTAAACCATTTTTATGCTATCTAATATATAAAAGCCGAAGGCCACTTCCGGAAAACCTGAAGGGTACTTCCGTGATGGTCTTCGCCCTGGCCTGGTGACGTCAGCCAGTGCAGAGTAGCCGCGCGCAGCCCGGCTACAGGCACCGGCACAGGAACGTTCCGATCTCGGAAGTTCCGTGTGCCCTCCAGCCACTCCCCTCCACCCTCTGCCCTCCAGACACTAGCGAACATACCGGGGGTGCAGGGGGGGCCTATTGCCCCCCACCTCGGGGTGCCACACACACCCTGGGGGTACCCGTGCTCCCCGCCGCGCGCCTGGAGAGGAGGAGGCCGGCACTTCCTCTCCTGCACCTCTGCAGTCTGCCCGCCCCTCCTCTCCTCCTACACCCGATGCACGGCCCGCGGTGAGTCTGCAGAACCACACGCTCCTCTGCTCTCCATCCTGTGTGCCCCCTCTGTCCTCTGCTCTCCAGCCTGTGGCCCCTACTGTCCTCTGCCCTCCAGCCTGTGTGCCCCCTCTGTTCTCTGCCCTCAAGCCTGTGTGCCCCCTCTGTCCTCTGCCCTCCAGCCTGTGTGCCCCCTCTGTCATCTGCCCTCCAGCCTGTTGCCCCCTCTGTCCTCTGCCTCCAGCCTGTGTGCCCCCTCTGTCCTCTGCCCTCCAGCCTGTGTGCCCCCTCTGTCCTCTGCCCTCCAGCCTGTGTGCCCCTCTGTCCTCTGCCTCCAGCCTCTGTGCCCCTCTGTCCTCTGCCCTCCAGCCTGTGTGCCCTCTGTCCTCTGCCCTCCAGCCTCTGTGCCCCCTCTGTCCTCTGCCCTCTAGCCTTGTCCCCCTCTGTCCCTGCCCTCCAGCCTGTGTGCCCCCTCTGTCCTCCAGCCTGTGTGCCCCCTCTGTCCTCTGCTCTCCAGCCTGGTGCCCCCACTGTCCTCTGCCCTCCCTGTGTGCCCCCTCTGTCCTCTGCCCTCCAGCCTGGGTGCCCCCTCTGTCCTCTGCCCTCCAGCCTGTGTGCCCCCTCTGTCCTCTGCCCTCCAGCCTCGGTGCCCCCTCTGTCCTCTGCCCTCCAGCCTCTGTGCCCCTCTGTCCTCTGCCCTCCAGCCTGTGTGCCCCACTGTCCTCTGCCCTCCAGCCTGTGTGCCCCGTATGTCCTCTGCCCTCCAGCCTGTGTGCCCCCTCTGTCCTCTGCCCTCCAGCTTGTTCCCCCACTCTCCTGTGCCCCCAGCTGTGTGCCCCTCTGTCCTCTGCCTCCAGCCTGTGTGCCCCCACTCTCCTCTGCCCTCCAGCCTGTGTGCCCCCTCTGTCCTCTGCCCTCCAGCCTCTGTGCCCCCTCTGTCCTCTGCCCTCCAGCCTCTGTGCCCCCTCTGTCCTCTGCCCTCCAGCCTCTGTGCCCCCTCTGTCCTCTGCTCTCCAGCCTGTGTGCCCCCTCTGTCCTCTGCCCTCCAGCCTGTGTGCCCCACTGTCTCCCCTCCAGCCTGTGTGCCCCCTCTGTCCTCTGCCCTCCAGCCTGTGTGCCCCCTCTGCCTCTGCCCTCCAGCCTGTGGGCCCCTCTGTCCTCTGCCTCCAGCCTCTGTGCCCCTCTGTCCTCTCCCTCCAGCCTGTGTGCCCCACTGTCCTCTGCCCTCCAGCCTGTGTGCCCCGTCTGTCCTCTGCCCTCCAGCCTGTGTGCCCCCTCTGTCCTCTGCCCTCCAGCCTTGTTCCCCACTCTCCTGTGCCCTCCAGCCTGTGTGCCCCCTCTGTCCTCTGCCCTCCAGCCTGTGTGCCCCCACTCTCCTCTGCCCTCCAGCCTGTGTGCCCCCTCTGTCCTCTGCCCTCCAGCCTCTGTGCCCCCTCTGTCCTCTGCCCTCCAGCCTCTGTGCCCCCTCTGTCCTCTGCCCTCCAGCCTCTGTGGCCCCCTCTGTCCTCTGCTCTCCAGCCTTGTGCCCCCTCTGTCCCTGCCCTCCACTTGTGTGCCCCACTGTCATTGCCCTCCAGCCTGTGTGCCCCCTCTGTCCTCTGCCCTCCAGCCTGTGTGCCCCCTCTGGCCTCTGCCCTCCAGCCTGTGGGCCCCTCTGTCCTCTGCCCTCCAGCCTCTATGCCCCCTCTGTCCTCTGCCCTCCAGCCTCTGTGCCCCCTCTGTCCTCTGCCCTCCAGCCTGTGTGCCCCACTGTCCTCTGCCCTCCAGCCTCTGTGCCCCCTCTGTCCTCTGCACTCCAGCCTCTGTGCCCCCTCTGTCCTCTGCCCTCCAGCCTCTGTGCCCCCTCTGTCCTCTGCCCTCCAGCCTGTGTGCCCCACTGTCCTCTGCCCTCCAGCCTGTGTGCCCCCTCTGTCCTCTGCCCTCCAGCCTGTGTGCCCCCTCTGTCCTCTGCCCTCCAGCCTGTGTGCCCCCACTCTCCTGTGCCCTCCAGCCTGTGTGCCCCCTCTGTCCTCTGACCTCCAGCCTGTGTGCCCCCACTCTCCTGTGCCCTCCAGCCTGTGTGCCCCACTCTCCTCTGCCCTCCAGCCTGTGTGCCCTCTCTGTCCTCTGCCCTCCAGCCTGTGTGCCCCCTCTGTCTCTGCCCTTCAGCCTGTGTGCCCCCACTGTCCTCTGCCCTCCAGCCTCTGTGCCCCCTCTGTCCTCTGCCCTCCAGCCTCTGTGCCCCCTCTGTCCTCTGCCCTCCAGCCTCTGTGCCCCCTCTGTCCTCTGCCCTCCAGCCTGTGTGCCCCCTCTGTCCTCTGCCCTCCAGCCTGTGTGCCCCCTCTGTCCTCTGCCCTCCAGCCTGTGTGTCCCCTCTGTCCTCTGCCCTCCAGCCTGTGTGCCCCCTCTGTCCTCAGCCCTCCAGCCTGTGTGCCCCCTCTGTCCTCTGCTCTCCAGCCTGTGTGCCCCCTCTGTCCTCTGCCCTCCAGCCTGTGTGCCCCCACTCTCCTCTGCCCTCCAGCCTCTATGCCACCTCTGTCCTCTGCCCTCCAGCCTGTGTGCCCCCTCTGTCCTCCAGCCTGTGTGCCCCCTCTGTCCTCTGCCCTCCAGCCTGTGTGCCCCCTCTGTCCTCTGCCCTCCAGGCTGTGTGCCCCCTCTGCCCTCCAGCCTGTGTGCCCCCTCTGTCCTCTGCCCTCCAGCCTGTGTGCCCCCTCTGTCCTCTGCCCTCCAGCCTGTGTGCCCCCTCTGTCCTCTGCTCTCCAGCCTGTGTGCCCCCTCTGTCCTCTGCCCTCCAGCCTGTGTGCCCCCTCTGCCCTCCAGCCTGTGTGCCCCCTCTGTCCTCTGCCCTCCAGCCTGTGTGCCCCCTCAGTCCTCTGCCCCCTCAGTCCTCTGCCCCCTCCAGCCTCTGCCCCCTCTAGCCCTCTGCCCCCCACCCTCTGCCCCTCCGCCCTCTGCCCCCTCCGCCCTCTGCCCCCTCCGCCCTCTGCCCCCTCAAGTCTCTGTCCCCTCAGGCCTCTGCCCCCTCCGGCCTCTGCCCCCTCCGGCCTCTGCCCCCTCCAGCCTCTGACCCCTCCGTCCTCTGACCCCTCCAGTTTCTGCCTCCTCCCTCCTCTGCCTCCTCCCTCCTCTGCCCCCTCCAGCCTGGTGCCGCACTCACTGCTGACCACTGAGCCACTGCAATCCCTGCTGACCACTGCCCCACCGCACTCACTGCTGACCACTGAGCCACCGCACTCACTGCTACCCATTGAGTCACCGCACTCACTGCTACCCACTGAGCCCCCGCACTCACTGCTACCCACTGAGCTACCGCACTCACTGCTACCCACTGAGCCACCGCACTCACTGCTACCCACTGAGCCCCCGCACTCACTGCTACCCACTGAGCCCCCGCACTCACTGCTACCCACTGAGCCACCGCACTCACTGCTACCCACTGAGCCACCGCACTCACTGCTACCCACTGAGCCACCGCACTCACTGCTGACCACTGAGCCACCGCACTCACTGCTGACCACTGAGCAACCGCACTCACTGCTTACCACTCAGCCACTGCAATCACTGCTGACCACTGAGCCACCGCACTCACTGCTGACCACTGAGCCACCGCACTCATTGCTGATCACTGAGCCACCGCACTCACTGCTGACCACTGAGCCACCGCACTCACTGCTGACCACTGAGCCACCGCACTCACTGCTGACCACTGAGCCACCGCACTCACTGCTGACCAATGAGCCACCGCACTCACTGCTGACCAATGAGCCACCGCACTCACTGCTGACCAATGAGCCACCGCACTCACTGCTGACCAATGAGCTAACGCACTCACTGCTGACCAATGAGCCACCGCACTCACTGCTGACCACTCAGCCACCGCACTCACTGCTGACCACTCAGCCACCGCACTCACTGCTGACCACTCAGCCACCGCACTCACTGCTGACCAATGAACCACCACACTCACTGCTACCCACTGAGCCACCGCTCTCACTGCTACCCACTGAGCCACCGCACTCACTGCTACCCACTAAGCCACCCCACTCACTGCTAACCACTCACCCACCGCACTCACTGCTAACCACTCACCCACCGCACTCACTGCTAACCACTCACCCACCGCACTCACTATTGACCACTGAACCACCGTATACTCTGCTACCCACTGAGCCACCTGTATACACACAATTTATTTCACCGCACTCCCCTAACTATTACTAAATAAACTATATATAGATTCTAGACTACCCGATTCTTTAGAATCGGGCCACCATCTAGTGTAGTATAAAAGCTGAAAATGAGAGTTGGAACACCAGTGCTGATACAAAGCATCGGGAAACCACATGTCAGTGTATTCGGTTATTGAAGAGTCAAAGCTGAAGGAATGATAGATTTGTTAGGCAATATTCCTAGTATGGCACAAAAACAAAGTAATCTATAAAACTATTTGCATGTTGGCTTTGTGTCATGCTGCCTGGAGAAGTAGGGGATGTAACTAAACATATCTGATGGATGTAGATACAATACTTGCTGATGTTGGTGAAGATAAATTATACAATAAGCAACTGATCAGTATCAATAAACAGATCTTCATTTCTGTAATAGAGTAATTTTACACTATTTCTTCATCCATATTTGAATATATGTTTATATCCAATTTGGGAAATTAAAGAAAATAAGAGAAATAACATGATTAATAGGGTATTTTAATATATGGGGGAATAATCAAAAAACAGTCTCCTCTTATTGCTTTCATGTTCTAGGTTGGTAATTAATTGCATCTACAGTCATGGCCCAAAGTATTGACACCCCTGCAATTCTGTCAGATAATACTCAGTTTCTTCCTGAAAATGATTGCAATCACAAATTCTTTCGTATTATTATCTTCATTTAATTTGTCTTCAATGAAAAAACACAAAAAGAATTGTCCTAAAGCCAAATTGGATATAATTCCACACCAAACATAAAAAAGGGGGTGGACAAAAGTATTGGCACTGTTAGAAAAATCATGTGATGCTTCTCTAATTTGTGTAATTAACAGTACCTGTAACTTACCTGTGGCACCTAACAGGTGTTGGCAATAACTAAATCACACTTGCAGCCAGTTGACATGGATTAAAGTTGACTCAACCTCTGTCCTGTGTCCTTGTGTGTACCACATTGAGTATGGAGAAAAGAAAGAAGACCAAAGAACTGTCTGAGGACTTGAGAAACCAAATTGTGAGGAAGCATGAGCAATCTCAAGGCTACAAGTCCATCTCCAAAGACCTGAATATTCCTGTGTCTACCGTGCGCAGTGTCATCAAGAAGTTTAAAGCCCATGGCACTGTGGCTAACCTCCCTAGATGTGGACGGAAAAGAAAAATTGACAAGAGATTTCAACGCAAAATTGTGCGGATGATGGATAAAGAACCTCGACTAACATCCAAACAAGTTCAAGCTGCCCTGCAGTCCGAGGGTACAACTGTGTCAACCCGTACTATCCGTCGGCGTCTGAATGAAAAGGGACTGTATGGTAGGAGACCCAGGAAGAACCCACTTCTTACCCCGAGACATAAAAAAGCCAGGCTGAAGTTTGCCAAAACTTACCTGAGAAAGCCTGAAACGTTTTGGAAGAATGTTCTCTGGTCAGATGAGACAAAAGTAGAGCTTTTTGGGCAAAGGCAACAACCTAGAGTTTACAGGAGAAAAAAAGAGGCATTCAAAGAAAAGAACACGGTCCCTACGGTCAAACATGGCGGAGGTTCCCTGATGTTTTGGGGTTGCTTTGCTGCCTCTGGCACTGGACTGCTTGACCGTGTGCATGGCATTATGAAGTCTGAAGACTACCAACAAATGTTGCAGCATAATGTAGGGCCCAGTGTGAGAAAGCTGGGTCTCCCTCAGAGGTCATGGGTCTTCCAGCAGGACAATGACCCAAAACACACTTCAAAAAGCACTAGAAAATGGTTTGAGAGAAAGCACTGGAGACTTCTAAGGTGGCCAGCAATGAGTCCAGACCTGAATCCCATAGAACACCTGTGGAGAGATCTAAAAATGGCAGTTTGGAGAAGGCACCCTCCAAATATCAGGGACCTGGAGCAGTTTGCCAAAGAAGAATGGTCTAAAATTCCAGCAGAGCATTGTAAGAAACTCATTGATGGTTACCGGAAGCAGTTGATCGCAGTTATTTTGGCTAAAGGTTGTGCAACCAAGTATTAGGCTGAGGGTGCCAATACTTTTGTCTGGCCCATTTTCGGAGTTTTGTGTGAAATGATCAATGTTTTGCTTTTTGCTTCATTCTCTTTTGTGTTTTTTCATTGAAGACAAATTAAATGAAGATAATAATACCAAAGAATTTGTGATTGCAATCATTTTCAGGAAGAAACTGAGTATTATCTGACAGAATTGCAGGGGTGTCAATACTTTTGGCCATGACTGTACATATAGGTGATGGGAGAGCGGGAATAGGTGGGAAGAAATATGACTTTTATCAGAGAACCTCTATGCATTATGTAGCTAGAGGGGGTAATCAGAACCTTAGCATTAGGTGTTGGATGTCAGTAATGGGGTCAACCAGTTACATTGCCTGCTCAATGTAGTGTTAATAGTTGACTTTTAGCAATTAACAAAATGTAAAATAAAACATAACAAAAGCATAGTATGGTGTTTTCCTCAGTAGTTTTCTATAGTTTTTCTGCTTTTATCTGTACTGTTTATCTCCATTTGGTATGTGGTCCATGAAAAATGCTACCAGGTGGGATTTATTCATGCGTTGAACAGCCGTTTGATCTGCCCTTGATGTCGATGTGTTACACATTTGGAAGTTAATAACTAAAGGAAACACTCATAAAACATGTATGTTTATTAAAAAACACAAACAATAATAAGATTATAACTCACTCTTGACTTCTCGAGTTGGGCATGGGCATTGTAACAATTGTGATAAGGCACTCTGATATTTACTGTATGGTTTAGCCATCTATATTTCACTCCTTGGGCTTAAAATGTTCTTGTAGGACTGGCGACCATAAGGACTGACCTTGGACAGAGTAACTGACGTATAAGGGTAGTCAATTAGTCACCAACTCGAAAAGTCAAGAGTGGGGAATAATCTTATTATTGTTTTTCTGTGTTGGGGTTGGGTTAGGTAATGCTTTGCACACATTTATCGCATTTGTTTGTTTTTTTTTAATTAATAAACATTCATGTTTTATGAGGTTTTCCTTAATATATTAAGTATTGATTTGGTTAACTCCCCTAATCTTTTTTTCTGTGATCTGATTGTTACACATTTGGATCCCAAGTAATAGATCTAAAAGTGCAGCTTACAACACTCAGGAGCATTGTAAACCTGGAGAGGAGTATAGAGCTCACCGAGTCACTCTGGCTGGGGCGATTAATATGGAGGTGGGTGGAGGTGGGGAAGGTCAGGACTCAGAAGTAGGTAGCTGGGTTACAGAAGATGTAGGGGAACAAGTGTCAGGGAGCCTAGTAGAAAGGAGGGAGATAGGAGTGGAGCAAAGGCCAGACAGATGTTGGTGGTAGAGAACTCTATAATAAAACAAACAGACGGTCATCCGGTGCCCAGACCGTGAATGTGTCACGGTGTAGTGAGAATACTGATGAGGGAATGGCAGTTACGGACAGGGTGACCAGGGAAAACTAGTCTGACCCTACTCTAGGAACCCTGAATGGCCCTGATCCTGAAGGTACATCTGATGGTGAGAAAGTTCAGGCCTCCAGCCTCTCCCTAACCTCTTCCACCATCCCTGCGCTATTCCCCCCTCACCTCCCTCCACAGAACCGGGATACAGCAACTCCAAAAGAAGGGACATCAGCCACACAAATACACAGGACTGCACAGCATGGCTTCCAGGCATAGAGTGAAACTCTATCAGCAGTACCACATGGTGGAAGGAGAGGCTACTTAAAGGCTAGGGGGAGGGGAGTTCAGGTGAGTCAAACATTAACCGCTCAACCAGTAGTTGAACCTAATAGTCAATGCAGTTCTGGAGCACAACACAGAAGGCTAGGACATTCATAACTATCAACCATGCAGCTCTTAAAGACAAACAACATACACAGCAGCATCCAGCAATGTCAGCTCTATCTAAGTGCGTGACAGAATTTCAGTATGTTGTCAACCAGGTACTCAGGTTTTCCATATTGCGGGTCATATAGACAGATTGCTGGGTGGGGGTCGGGAAAAGCCAGTGATCATGGTACACATTTGTACCAATAACAAAATTAAATGGAGAAGTAAGGTCCTTAATATCGATTACAGGGAACTAGAAGTGAAGATGAAGTCCAGGACCTCCAAGGTGTTTTTTTCCGAAATATTGCCGGTGCCACAAACATCACTTGAAAGACAGCGGGAGCTTAGGGAGATGAATATGAGGCATAAAAATTCGTGAAGGAAGGAAGGGTTTGGGTTCATGGAGAATGGGGCTTTGGTAGGGATGGACTGCACCTCAATGGGGAGGGTACAGCTGTGAAAAAATTGGCCAGGCGCATAGAGGTGCTTTTATACTAGAAAATGGGGAGAGGGAGGATAGTTGAAAAAAAGGGCTAGACCGACTAGACAGAGCGAGTGAGACAGTATGGGTGTCACGATGTTCTCTGTTACTTTGGAGACTTGTGACTGGTCTGGGACCTCATTCTCATTTCTGTATTGAGACTTCATATTAAACATGTTTCTTTCCTTTTGCAGTGTTGGAATTAATATCAGTTTCTGTTGCTAGCAAGCTCTCTAGTTTTCTTTACAGATGTGGCTACTTAGTGATCACTCCCATCTCCTTTATATGGTCACATTTTCCATCACTCTTTGATAGTGATTGAACTAATTCCTGACCTAACTACCTGAGGTGTAGGTAGTTCTCTGGAGAGCTGATCATTGCCAAGCTATCTGCTGCCTTGGAATGTATCAGCAGCTGTGGAGTTGCCTTGTTGTTTCCCTGTTTGTCTCCCCTTCACCTCTTGTCTTGTTTATTGCAGTGGTTGGGACTAGTGCTCCTGTCAGCTAATTCCCTATTGAGGGTTTACATCAGGGCCAGCGAGGGCATAGATAACTTGCTCGGCGATGGAATGAAAGAACCTGTGTAGGGATGGTAGGGATATCAGGGCACAGCTGCAGGTGAGGTCATAAGGTCACCTTTCCCCTGTATCCTAAGAACAGGGCCCCCTGTCTGCTGTTGTGAGTAGTGCGCTGGACATTCTTGGTCCGGGCGCCACTGTCACTCACCATGTCCAGATGCTACCAAGTCTGCACCGTGACAATGAGTCAATGAATATTAAGGGGGAGCCTGGGACATGCAAGTAAAATAGGGAGATGAGTATAAGTAATAAAAGTTCTAATAGTATTAAATGTCTGCTGGCAAATGCAAGACGTCTTGCAAACAAAATGAATGAACGCTTATGTCACCCACGGATTACGATGTGGTAGCATTACAGAAACCTGGCTAGATGAGAGCCATGATTGGGTGACAAACATAGGGGGTTAAAATGGTCAAAAGGTTGGAGAAGCTTTTATGCTAGAAAATGGAAGGAAGGGTAGTTGTGCAAAAAAGGGGATAGATAGAGTAGAGGAGAGAGAAAGTGAGACAGTATGGGTCAAGGAGGATTCAGGGGGGACTGGGACATGTAAGAAAAGTAGGGAGGTGAGTAGGAGTATTAGATATGCTAACAGTATTAAATATATACGGTAATAAACATTGTAATAGTACTAAATGTCTACTGGAAAATGCAAGATGTTTTGGGAACAATATGAATGAATTGGAGATTGTTATGTCATCCATGGAGTACGATATGGTGGGCAGTTCAGAAACCTGGTTGGATGAGAGCTATGACTGGATGACAATTGTAGGGTGTTATACCACATTCATAAAGGACAAGAAAGACAAAAATGGTGCAGGCATGTATATTTTCGGTAAATCTAATTTAAGGCTCGTGCTCAATGAAGCCATTGGGGGGAGCTGTGACGATGTAGAGTCAGTATGGGTAATTGTACATGAAGCGGGCAATAATTGAAAGCTGCTAATTGGAGTTTGCTATAAGCCTCTACATATAGCTGAACATGATGAAATGCTGCAACAAGCTAAAAAGGCAGCAAACAATATTGAGAATATGAACTATCTGGACATTCAGTGGGACATAGACTCTTCTGGTTGTACTAAAATCTGCAAGTTCACATCTACAATTACTCCTCTCAGTTACAGTAGTAGATGAACCAACCAGGGGAGATTATTTGCTGGATCTGGTCCTATCAAATAGACCAGATACAATTTCAGATCTGCATGTGCAGAAGAATTTGGACAGCAGTGATTGTAATATGGTAAGTTTCAATGGAATAGTCAATAGAACATTTCTAAAGGGAAATGCTAAAATGAGGAACTTTAGGAAGTCTGATTCCAGCAAATTAAGGGAAAACCATAATTATGTAGGCTGGGACCATGTCATTGTAACTGGGGAAACCAAACATAAATGAGGCATATTTAAGCATGTACTACTAGAATTCTGTAGAAAACATATAAGCTATGTTAATAAGATCTCCAAGAATACAAAGAAACCACTATGGATAAAAACAGTGGGGAAAAAAAGTATTTAGTTAGCCATCAATTGTGCACGTTCTCCTACTTAAAAAGATGAGAGAGGCCTGTAATTGACCTCATAGGTATATGTTAACTATGAGAGACAAAATGAGAAAACAAATCCTGAAAATCACATTTTCCGATTTAGAAAGAATTTTTTTTCATATTTTGGTGGAAAATAAGTATTTGGTCAATACAAAAGTTCATCTCAATACTTCGTTATATATCCTTTGTTGGCAATGACACAGATCAAGTGCTTTCTGTCAGTCTTCACAAGGTTGGCACACACTGTTGCTGGTATGTTGGCCCATTTCTCCATGCAGATCTCCTCTAGAGCAGTGATTTTTTGGGGCTGTCACTGGGCAGAACAGACTTTCAACTCCTTCCAAAGGTTTTCTCTAGGGTTTATACTGATAATAAGTTCAATCAGGTGCCAGTACTGCAGGTAATGAGTGAAGGACAGAGGGGCCTCTTAACGAAGACGTTACAGGTCTGTGAGAGCCAGACATTTTGCTTGTTTGTAGGTGACTAAATACTTATTTTCCACCACAATTTGAAAAAAATTTCTTTCCAAGTCAGACAATGTGATTTTCAGGATTTGTTTTCTCATTTATCTCTCATAGTTGAGGTCTACCTATGATGTAAATTACAGGCCTCTCTCATCTTTTTAAATGGGAGAACTTGCACAATTGGTGGCTAACTAAAAACTTTTTCCTCACTGTAAGCAAAAACAAAGGGCGCTCAAAATCTTGAAGACAGAGAACACAGAAATGGCATTTCAGGAGTGTTAAAATCTCAATCTGACATGTAAAAAAGAAATCAAGCTAGCAAAGTTAGCTACCAAAAAATAAATCCCAACATTTTTTATAAATACATCAATGCCTAAAAGAAAAAAATGGATGGTACTGGCCCATTAAAAGATAATAAGATAATTATAGAGGACAAAGAAAAGGCTGAGATATTAAACAGTAACTTATTATCTGTGTTGATGAACTGACTGTTCCAGGGATCATTCAACAAGGCAAAAATTAAAAGTTCACCACCTGATATAACTACTATAAAAAAAAAGTATGGCTGCATCTGAGCAAATTGAACATCGATGAATCCTGGGCCAGATGGCATTCATCTACGGTTCTTAAGGGAATTGAACTTTATAATTGACGGACAGCTGTATGTCATCTTCTTAGGCTGTGTAACAGGGTTGGTGCCACAGGATTCGAGGATGGCTGAAAAGGTACCAATATTTAAGAAAGGTAACAAGGTGGATCCAGACAACTACTGATGAAAGTATGACATCAGTGGTTGGCAAAGGTTTTGAGGGCATTATAAGAAATTACATGCAAAAATATATTGCAGAGAAAAATATAATAACTGACAACCAGCACGGGTTCATGAAAGATAAGTCATGTCTGTTGGGTTTCTATGAGGAGAAAAGTGAAAATATGGATGTTGGTAATGCAACAGATATGATTTATCTGGACTTTGCAAAGGCGTTGAATACTGTACCATACAGCAGCCTTTTACTGAAGCTAGAGAAGCAGGGTCTAGGGGAAACTATATATAGATGGGTAAGGAAATGGCTAAAAGACAGGAAACTAAGAGTCATCATAAATGATACATTCTCTAAATGGGATATAGGCATAACTAGGGTACCACAGGGTTTTGTGCTAATTAATTTTAATCTCTTTATTAATGACCTTGTGGATGGTATTAAGAGTAAAGTGTCAGTCTTTGCTGACGACACCAAACTATGTATGATAATAAAAACTGACCTTGACAGTACAATACTACAAAACAATCTGAACAATAAGAAATCTGAATGAGTAAAAACTTGGCAAATGAGATTTAATGTTGATTAGTAAAGCATCTAGGACTAGAGATTAGCAAACTTTCACAAATTTCAAATTTGGCACAAATGTTGACAATTCAGTTCCTGATCGGAAAACTTGAAGATTTTGCTATAAAAATCGGCAAATGTGGCTCTGTTCGGGGAAATAGTTCGAAATTTTAAAATGGCAATAAAACTTTCTTTGAAGGTTTGGTGCCAAAGCGCTCTAAAAACGTTTAGGGCCAAAAAGTGCTTCACCACAACCGGAGCAGCCTGCAGAGAAGATACCTACATGTGTGAGCTGGAGTACGACTGCTCCCTGCATTCAGCCTGATACACAGCGAGGTCAATATCCAGAGCTGGTCCTGCATGCCTGAAGAAGTCCCACTGGACCAGAGCTCAGAGTCAGGAGGTGAGCTGTTCCGAATGCCAGTCGAGACCACCACAGGTCAGAGTCAGGATCCTGCAGTATGCATGGCCTTATTAAACTTGCAGTAGGCAGATCGGCAAATGGAGAAGGATTAGGAGGTAGTAGTGGCAGAAGCCCCTGTTTTCCCGCTTTCTGCACACCTGATAGCAAGTTCATTGCCAATGGCATCTAATCACAGATGCCAGCACAATGGGTGAGGGCGTAAAAGACAATCACAGAGTCACAGAGATTGGGCATCTGTTATTGGCTGTTAGAGCCAGTGCAGTGAATAAAATGAAGTTAATGAGCGGGATGCGGCAGTGGTGTGCCTGCAGCCCCTGGAGACTTGGTAAGTATAATGCTCTTGTCTAATCATCATTTTGCTTATTTTTACTGTCCCCCAGCCCTTACTGCCACCATTTTATAACTGTAACATACAGGTTCAGGCTCCAGTTCGGGTCAAGTCCAGTCCCGAACCCGGACTTTAAAAAAAAAGTCCAGCCGGATCCACCGAACCCGAACATCTGCGGCTTCACCCATCTCCAATCTTCAGTGTTGTCCTATGAAAAGATATAATACAATATTTAGAAAGATGTGAGGAGTGTACTCTCTTTTGTGATACACAGTATATATTTATAGTCCATTTGAAAATAGAACACAATACGTACATGAAGGACGTCGATGTTAAGACGCTGAAAGTTTCGAGACCTCAGTTCCTGCATTCGTTGCTGATTTTCCTGATATTTTTCTTCTGCGAGTCGTCTGAAATGCACAATAACACTATCAAAGTTCCATTTACAGACATTTGTTATTGATTGTTATTATAAAAATGCTACACTACTGCCTGAAAATTGCAAAACACTTACACCACTTAGCTGAAAAGTTAATCTAAAAATTAAGGATACAGGGGTTGTGACTGAAGTGGTTGTGAAAACTGAGGTCAGTGATTGGCTGCAGTGGTCACATGTATGGATAGGATAGAATTTTTGCAGTGAAGTAAACACAGATCAGCAAGTGTAAGATTTAACAGGTAAAGAGGTTGTCCACAGCATCTTATTAATGTATAAATGGGCCCATGATAGTAGTAACATAAAAAAAGTTCCCTTTAAAATGCCCACAAGGAAAAATGCCCACAGGAAACCCTAACACGTTGTCCTAACCCTAACACCTAATCCCTAATGGTACCTTTACCCGCTGCTACAGGATGGTGGAAACAACCGGGTGCTTCACATGCACGAGCACGCACAAACGGTTGAAAACGGTACCAGCACCACCTTTACACGCCGCAACAAGGTGCGCTACGGTAGGTTACATCTATCTCTGGATACACCGCCGGGTGCCAGATGTTACCTTCTGTAGCTCACCTTACCTCATTTACACGCCGCTATAACAAGGTAATATGGGCAAAACAAAGGCAGCAGGGACAACACATAAGCGTGCCACAATTGTGGATTACGAGAATTCCGTACGCTGATAGTAAAAGTGATCAAGAAGTGACCACACATAGTACTATAAATATTTATCTTATATTGTGTATACTATTGCTATGGTTGCCACTACATAGAGTTGCCAAAGTTGATATATTTGATCACTTTATTGTCATATTTTAGGTTCTTCTTTACTTTAATTTTACTTAATTGCAGATATTACATTATATTAGTGTAGACATACAAAACCCTATAACAGAAAGGATTGTCATTGGATAGCACTAGGTCTCAGGATGTGTCGTCATGGAGGTAATCCTGGTCACTGCCTTCTTATTAAGAGGACAATGATCTTCCTATCTGGCTGGCTGGACATGACATCTGAAGTTCCTATGTTATTACAACGGGCTCAGTTATTGCACAGATAACACACGTACACCTTGCTGCAGTGTAAAAAGTAAACCAGTGAGCAAAGGTACAAGTACATCCATTTGCTCCCAGGGGTTAAAAATTCACATCTTTATTTGTGACAAATGACAACAGGGAAACCAACTAATTTAAAATTGATAGTAAAGTACAGAACACCTTCTGTCTACATGGATCAATTATTAACCACAAAAAGATCTAGCGAGTCAAGAAAATGACAAACTGCCACATGTTAGAATAAAGAAGAAAATATAGAAAGACCTTCAGTTATAGTGAGTCTAGAAATAAAAACCAGCAGCAAAAGTTTTCTGGCCTACGGTAATTCTTTTTAGTGGTAGTGAAAGTTGGGTAGAAGTAATTTGGAGGTGATGTGATTGATAAGAATCTCTGCACTGTGCTTTGGAATATGGTGTCACTGGATAAAAAACAGAAATAAATTACGAGGTGGATAATTTGGTTTCCTAAAGGCCACGTTACACGTGGCGATGTCGCCGCCGATTACATAGGCGGTGTGGGGGCGTGGCCTATCGGCGGCGAAATCGCCCCTACGTCGCCTCATGTAAAGGGGCGATGTCGGCACCGCCGGGAGGTCGCCTGGTTTCAGAGCAGTGCTCTGAAACCAGGCGACCGATCTGGGGCGATGTGTACACATCGCCCCATGTAACCAGCCGCTGGTGAGCTGACAGGCGATGGGAGCCATAGGCTCCCTTTGTCCTGCATCGCCGCTGGGGTTTTGAGACACCCTAGTGAAGATGCCGCTTGTCAGATCGCCGGCGTGGCGCGGTAGTTGTCGCCCCATGTAAATGGGTGACGGAGATGCTGGCGGGGCGCCAAAAACTAGCGCGCCCCCGCCAGTCGCTGCCGACATGTACAGCGCCGTCGCCTCGTGTGACGGTACCTTTAGAGAAGAGGAGGAATATTTGGAGCATACACTAAATGAGCGTGGTCTATCTTTTAAGTATACACTATGTACAGAATTATTAGTCAAGTTGTATTGTAGAGGATTATTTTTATTATTGATCAACAACTATGTTCTCAACCCAAAAGACTCATAAATATCAAAGCTTAATATTTTTGGAAGTTGGAGTGTTTTTATTTTTAGATTTGGCTATCTTAGGAGGATATCTGTTTGTGTAGGTAACTATTACTGTGCAGAATTATTAGGCAACTTAATAAAAACCAAATATATTCCCATCTCACTTGTTTATTTTCACCAGGTAAACTAATATAACTGCACAAAATTTAGAAATAAAAATTTCTGACATGCAAAAACAAAACCTCCCAAAAATTAGTGACCAATATAGCCACGTTTCTTTATGATGACACTTAACAGCCTTCCATCCATAGAATCTGTCAGTTGCTTGATCTGTTTACGATCAACATTGCGTGCAGCAGCCACCACAGCCTCCCAGACACTGTTCCCAGAGGTGTACTATTTCCCTCCCTGTAGATCTTACATTTTAGGAGGGACCACAGGTTCTCTATGGGGTTCAGATCAGGTGAACAAGGGGGGCCATGTCATTATTTTTTCTTCTTTTAGACCTTTACTGACCAGCCATGCTGTGGAGTAGTTGGATGCATGTGATGGATGTGATGGAGCAATGTCCTGCATGAAAATCATGTTTTTCTTGAACGATACCGACTTCTTCCTGTACCACTGCTTGAAGAAGTTGTCTTCCAGAAACTGGCAGTAGGTCCGGGAGTTGAGCTTCACTCAATCCTCAACCTGAAAAGGTCCCACAAGTTCATCTTTGATGATACCAGCCCATACCAGTACCCCACCTCCACCTTGCTGGCATCTGAGTAGGAGTGGAGCTCTCTGCCTTTTACTGATCCAGCCTCTGGCCCATCAAGAGTCACTCTCATTTCATTAGTCCATAAAACCTTTGAAAAATCAGTCTTAAGATATTTCTTGGCCCAGTCTTGACATTTTATCTTATGTTTCTAGTTCAAAGGTAGTCGTTTTTCAGCCTTCCTTACCTTGGGCATGTTCCTGAGTATAGCACACCTTGTGCTTTTTGATACTCCAGTATTGTTGCAGCTCTGAAATATGGAAAAACTGGTGGCAAATGGCATCTTGGTAGATTCATGCTTGATGATTTTCCTCAATTCATGGGCAGTTATTTTGCGTCTTTTTTGCCCAACACGCTTCTTGCAACCCTGTTGGCTATTTGCCATGAAACGTTTGATTGTTCGGTGATCACCCTTCAAAAGTATGGCAATTTCAAGACTGCTGCATCCCTCTGCAAGACATCTCACAATTTTGGACTTTTCAGAGCCTGTTAAATCTCTCTTCTGAAGCATTTTGCCTAAGGAAAGGCATTTGCCTAATAATTAAGCACACCTTATATAGAGTGGTGATGTCATTACACCACACCCCTCCTCATTACAGAGATGCACATCACCTGATTTACTTAATTGGTAGTTGGCTCTCAAGCCTATACAGCTTGGAGTAGGTCAACATGTGTAAAAAGTATCATGTGATCAAAATACTCATTTGCCTAATAATTCTGCACACAGTGCAGTATTCATTTTTTGCAGAAGGTGAATAAAGTGATTTGCCAGGACATAGGGGAGCATGTACAAGTGGTATTAACATTTATTTTTTGCATTCTCGTTTTCTAAATGTTCCAGTGTACTTATGAGTGTTACGGGATACATGCACACAACGTCTTGTAGACCTTACGTAGTTGTGTTTTCCATGAAGTATGTTTTCTGGATATCTTTTGTGGCAGCATTTTTTTTATTCAATAAATAACATGGAGGATGCTTCTAAGTGGAAGTCACCAGAAAAATGCACCAGTGATTTCTTTTACCCACTTCACAAATTTCAAAAACTTGACAGTAAGGGCCCTTTCACATCAGCGTTTTTTGAAATTTGCGGCAGATGCGGTGAAAAAAAACCGCATCTGCCGCAATTACCGCATACCGGCTGCACTTGCGGCGCAGTTGCGGTAAACGCCATGGAAAGTATAGGCGTACTTGCGGCAGGTGCGGCAAGTGCGGTTTTGCACTTGCGGCACGTGCGGCAGCGAAAAAAACCGCGGTCAGCCGTGCACATACCCATGTTCTTAATGTCCTTCTCTGTAAGGTATCGTGAGGAAGGCTACAATATCAAGATTGCCGAAATGAATTTTGTATTTTGCCTTTGATTTGAAAAAGGATAAAAATAATAATAATAATTATATTAGAGTCTCCTGGGAGTGCCATCTTTTTTGTCTGGGAGAAATTGTTCACACAAGAGTATGTGGTAAGTCATGAAAATTGCTGTTAAGGCTGGCTTCACACCACAGTGTGATCCGGTCCGGGGCTGTCCGGTGTAAACCAGACAGTCCCAGACCGGTTTTTGGCCCCATAGTAGCCTATGGGGCCGGATGGAGCCGGATGGAGCCGGATGGCAGCTCTCTGCCATCCGGTTTCATCTCTCCGGTGGAATCCGGGAGAATTCGGATTATTCTCTCCGGACACAAAAATGTTGCTTGCATCAATTTTTTGTCCGGGAAGAAAAATCTCCCCAAATTGCCGGATTCCGAATTCGCCCGGATTCTCCCGGATTCTCCCGGATTCGGAGCAATCCGGCGCTCCCTTACATGGGAGCATATGGGGCCGGATTGCCCCAGACCGGGAGGATCCGGGAACCGGACACCGGTGGCTGCACGTCGTTGTTCTTTCAGGACCGCGGCTAGCTCCATGCTAGCCGGCAGTCTTGAAAAATCAGCAGCTTCGGCTGCAATTACAGCCATCCGGCTGCACACAGGACAGGAGGGCACATTTGGCCCTCCGGTTCTGTGAGCTGATCCGGTCCGGGGCTGTCAGGGTCATCCCGGACAGCCCCGGACCGGATCACACCGTGGTGTGAAGCCAGCCTTACAGACTCTTTCCATCCAATCTCACAGAGCTAGAGCTATTCACACAGAGGAATAGGCAAAACGTTCAGCCTCTGAATGTACAGGAAATGATACTTAGAGTAATATTTTCCCATAGTTCACGAAGTAAGACATACACTTTTCCATGTCTGTTCCATTTTGCAAATAGGAATGTATAGTTGGGGAACATTTTAGAAGTTTTGGAAGGATGCCTGGAGACCTGAAATCTGTTATAATTAGCTTTTGTTCTATTTAAACTAACTAGAAAGGGTTTGTGCCCAGTCCTGAAAAAGGCAAAACCGCACAGCATATTCAGCAAGGTTACAGTTAGTTGGAGCGCTCTACACTTGTTCCATTAACTTGATTTTTAACAACTGGCAGGGGTCCTGTTAACTATACAGTGCATGCCTTTCAACAGACAGTCAAAGCAATGTTTATATTTAATCTGTACTTTCTATACTTGGAAGCATTTTAAAAGTCAAAGCCACAGTAAAAAAAAGGTTCTATAAGCATTACTTGAGTGTTCATGGGCATTAGAATATATATAAGGAACTGTTCCTGGAGGAGATCAATATTCCTTTCCAAATGCAAAGTCAGTACAGTTTGTACAGAACATATCTTGCTTAAATTAAGATAAAATTGGTCCAAACGTTATCAAGATTGGTTTAGCTTTAGGTCCCCTCCAAAAGGAAACAAATATTATTTTTGTGCTACACAAAGTAAGCTATACTGTAAGACCATGTTAAAATACCGTAAGTAAAAATTTAATATAGGAAACTAGTATTTGTAAGAATCAACAAGGGTTATATTTATGTGCAAACTGGATTATACACCATGTTCCAAATTATTATGCAAATTGGTTTCAAGTATCATAGGGGTTTTTTTTGTCAATGAAACCCATTGATGGTATTGTATCTCAGGGTTCTTTGGATCACTGAAATCAATCTCAGATACCTGTGATAATTAGTTTGGCAGGTGACCCCAATAAAAGGAAAACTGGGTGTTCCACAATATTACGCAGGCCACCGTTTTCAAGTAGCATGGGAAAGAAAGGATCTATCTGCTGCTGAAAAGCAACAAATAGTGAAATGCCTTGGACAAGGGATGAAAACATTAGATATTGCACGTAAACTTATGCGTGATCATCATACTTTGAAGAGATTTGTGGCTGATTCTGAGCACAGATGTGTTCGTGCAGATAAAGGCATAATGAGGAAGGTATCTGCCAGGCAAATTCATCGGATTAAGAGAGCAGCTGCTAGAAGCCTTACAAACCAGCAAACAGATATTTGAAGCTGCAGGTGTCTCTAGAGTCCCTCAAACCTGAAGGTGTAGGATCCTTCAAATACTTGCTGTGGTGCATAAACCTACTATTCTGCCAACCTTAAACAGTGCTCACAAGCAGAAACGGTTGCAGTGGGCCCAGACATATGTTGAGCCCACTGGGACGAGGGTACTCGGTATCGGACCGGGTCTTTACTGGAGAAGTCACAGGTGGTCCTGGTCCGGACCGTGTCCCGGGCCCTGGCAAATATAGGGGAATATTTACAGGGGATTGTCAGTCGTGACGCCACCCACTTGATGCGGCCTTTGATGGGGGCCGCCGTTGCTGCAGAACCTCCGGGGATGATGTAGTGGCAGCTTAGGTGGTGTAGTTCCAGTGGGTAGAACTGTGTTCCCCGGGGCAGTAAGGGTTAAGTCTATTGTGGAGTGTGTAGCACACTTACTTTGCAGACGCTGCAGGGATCTCTCCTCCTGGCTGGTGCTGACAGGCTGTATCCTGTATGGAGGGAATAGCTTTCACGCAGAGACACAAGGGAAGCAGTTCCAGGGTTTTCCAAAGCTTTGCTCTCAGCTCTTCAAGTTACTTTACAGCACAGTTACAGTTCTTACACAGTTCAAGTTCAGTTCTTAGTACACGGGCACATTCTCCCTCTCCGGGTTCCCTTTGCTCCCTGCAGCCAGGCCTCTCTCTCTCTGTGACCCCTCACACAATCTGCAGTGTCCTTTCCGGGCTATAACGGTCTCCGTCTCCACGGGTGTGTGTGAAACGCTGGACAGTATGGCGGTGACTCGGGCTTCTGTGGGTCCTAAGTTTGTCACTGAGCTGCCTGTCCTTTGGGTAGGGATCTCAATCTGAAACTCAGACCCCCCGTCGTGTTGTTTGGGGATGCCGGGCAAACTACGGTCCCCTCTAGAGCCGACACTCTACTTTAGCCCAGCCTCCAGCAGTCCTCCAGCACGAGGCTCTACCAGGCTCCTTTCTCTCTGTTCCTCTCGGTATATAGGAGGGCTACTCCGCCTGCAGTAGGTTCCTTTAGCTGTAGTTTCTAGGGCCCTGGTTACACCGTCCCTCTCTGCTCTCCCACACTCCTGGGGATCCGGCTCTGGATAAGCTTTCTCTCTCCTCTGGCTCACACTGGCTCAGTACAGATTCTGCGTTCCTTCTGCCCTCACTCTTCCAGAACGTGTGGCTTTTTCCTGCTCCGCTTCAGCTCAACCTGCTGCTGTTCTCTCGGCCCTGCCGTGCTTCTCAGCTTCTCTGCTGCTCTTGGTCTTTGCTGTTCAGCCTACCTCGGCCTACTGAACACCTTCACTCCTCCCCCTTCCTATATACTGTCAAGTCACCTGACTACAGGTGTGCCCAACCCACTCCTCTGAATCCACCACCCCTCAATCTCATAGAGTATCTAATCTCAGGGCTGGATGTTACCTCCTCTTACACGTGGGTATATGGGCTGTGAGGGTGTTGTTGTGCAACAAGTGTCCTACCTGCCTGGCTGCAGTTCCCTTTGTGGCCTCCTGGACGCAGGGGCGCCACACATACATGAAGACTCATTTTCAAACAGTCTTGTTTACTGATGAGTGCCGAGCAACCCTGGATGGTCCAGATGGATGGAGTAGTGGATGGTTGGTGGATGGCCACCATGTCCCAACAAGGCTGCGACGTCAGCAGGGAGGTGGAGGAGTCATGCTTTGGGCCAGAATCATTGGGAAACAGCGGTAGACCCCTTTAAGGTTCCTGAAAGTGTGAAAATGACCTCTGCAAAGTATATAGAGGTTCTGACTGAGAACTTTCTTCCATGGTACAAAAAGCAAAAATGTGCCTTCAGAAGCAAAATCATCTTCATGCATGACAATGCTAATGCTGTAAAGAATACCTCTGTGTCATTGGCTGCTATGGGTATAAAAGGAGATAAACTCATGGTGTGGCCACCATCTTCCCCTGACCTCAACCCTATAGAGAACCTTTGGAATATAATCAAGCAAAAGATCTATGAGGGTGGGAGGCAGTTCACATCAAAACAGCAGCTCTGGGAGGCTATTCTGACGTCATGCAAAGAAATACAAGCAGAAACTCTCCAGAAACTCAAGTTCAATGGATGCAAGAATTATGAAGATGATATCAAAGAAGGGTTCCTATGTTAACATGTAACTTGGCCTGTTGGGATGTTTTGGAGTCAAATAATTTTTATTTCAGTGAATGTGACCTCCTAATGCTGCAAATTTAACAAATGAGCATTTTCAGTTCTTTAAAACATATCAAATGTTTAGAAACTCTACTGTGCGTAATAATTGGGAACAGTGCATTTAGAGGTTTTTTAATTTTGAAGATTATACTGTTATCATAGGGAGATTTCTTCAATAAAATTTGATGTATACTCTAACGGGTGGTGACTTTTATTATACTGACTGTCATTTGCACCCACCATTTAGGAAAATCAAAGAAAAAGAACATTTGCATAATAATTTGAAACATGGTATAGTTTTGCATGCAAAAATCATAGTGTTGTTTGACTATATTAGCTGCCGTATTAAAGGGAATCTGTCAGCAGGTTTTTGCTATGTAATCTGAAGACAGCATGCTGCAAGATTTAAAAAACATAGAATTCAGGGATGCCTGTCTTGTCAAGGTCCAATCTGTTTTCCTGGAATGTTTTTTTAAGCAGAAGGATTTATCATTGGTTGCACTACATTGTATCATGCTCAGCAGTCCGACATGTCCCCTCCCAGATTCCATCAGAACAGCTGCACCCAGTAAACTAAGTGATATATTCTTGGACTCAGGATCTTTTTGCCCACAATATGTTGTTCTCAGGCGAGGTAGCAAAAACCTGCTGACAGGTTCCCTTTAAAGGGTCATTGGTACTTTAAAACGAATGCAAATACTTCTCTAAAGGAAAGAGTCTCACTACTATGTCAAAAAAAGCTACTTTCCTCTATGTCATTAACAGGTTGTCAATATAGATGAGCAACATTTCCCTGAACATGTTTGACAATTTCAAATTCGGCACGAATAAAAAGGCTGTGTTTGGCCTCAAATCAGCGATTACAAAGCCTTCACTTTCCCTAAAAAGACTGTGTTTGGGCTCAAAGCAGTGATTGCAAAATCCTTTACTGTACTGGAGGGAAGCATATGCAACGATGCCCAAAATCTTTTGGAGTTGGATCCGGGGACAGACGAAGTAGGGTCCCAGCAGAATCCATACTCCCATCATGATGTGTTAACCCCTGGGTGTGGAGGTGATGATGTTGAGAGTCAGATACCTGAGGAGCACCCGCACTGTACTGTGTTCAGAGCAGGAAGAACAGTAGAATGACTCTCAGGGTGAGGAGATAGACAACAGAAAGGATGATGATGAGGGTCGAGACCCACGTGGAATCAACCCATATTAATGCAGATGAGTAGCTCAGCAGAGGAGGAGGAGGAAAATGAGAAGGTTAGGTTGCGGCATCCCGCACAAAGCCTGAGGGTTTCAAGAACGACAAGCATTGCATACTCAGCCACAACTCTGTCTCTGAACAGCAGATGGCTCTGCAGTTGCAGTTGTCAGGGGTGGTAAGGGTTGCCTAGCCTGGGCCTTTTTTGACACTGCAAAGGATGACCTATTTACAATATTTGCCAAGATTGTAAAAAAAAAAAAAACTTCAGTAGAAGCAAAAAAAAACAAACAATTTGACTACTACATGCATGACCTGCCACATGGCCCAACACCATGCAATACTCTGGCAAAGTTACTGCGCTAAAACTGTGCCTAGCGGGCCTAACAGAACCCCATCCATCACATTAACTGCATCTGTTGCTTTTACCTCCGTCACGATAGCAAGTGTTGTTTTACAGCTGTCCGGATGAAGAACCTTCACTCGCTTACCAGCTACAGTCAGGGTAACTGACAGCGCATCAAGTCGTTACATAAGTGGACACGCCTGTTGGTTTTTACCGATTTCAGACACCAAGCACACTACTTGCCTGCACCTCCCTCAGTGCAGCTGTTTGTTGGGTACACCTTATTCTTTCAGCACAGCAGCCCTCAGTCCTGCAGTTATGGTCACGTAAAAGATTATTTCTTCATACACATCCCAAAGTAAAGATCTTGAACTTCACCATCTCAATTTGTTGGCCACGGAAATGCTACCTTTCCACCTAGTGGATACAGATGGTTCCGAAAGCTGATTTCCATCGCAGACACCAGTATCAGTTGCCCAGTCGCCATTATTTCTCAAAGAAAGCTGTGCCTGTGATACACCATGTTGTAGACAACATCATCCTTTCTTTGAGAAACTGTGTGTGACAGGGTGCATATCACCACTGACACCTGGATAAGCAAACATGGCCAGGTTGTTACATCTCATTTACTGGGCACAGGGTGACTGGTGGCTGCGGGGCCAGGTGAGGAAGGGGCTACTTCTCAAGTCTTGAAATGCCCAAGATCTTTGAGAGAAACCTCTGTATGTACCTCTTCATCCACTGCTTCTGCCTCTGCCACCCATTTTAGGGCCTCCAGCTGTGCCCTCAACCTCTCCCTTAATTTTTCAATAGTCTAGACAAAATCCATCCCTCACCGCTGTACTGCACTGCCAAGGCCCACAGCCATCAGACAGTGTTGAAATTAAAATGTTTTGGAGGTTTGAGTCACACAGCTGAAGTGGTGTGGATAGCTATGCAGGCTGAGTTTCAGCAATGGCCATCTCCACTAAACCTGGAGCCAGGGAAGGCCAGGTGCGATAATGGTGAAAACCTGGTGGTGGCCCTGCGCCGAGGCAAACTTTCACATGTGCGTTGCATGGCTCATGTCATCAAGCTAGTTGTCAAGCAATTCCTATGCCACTATCCGTGCCTGGATGAGTTGCTGCAAAAGGCACAGTCACATTGTGCTCACTTCTATCATTCTCATTCTGCGGCTCATCGACTAGCATCAATACAGAGGTCTTTTGGACAACCGGTTCATCGTTTAATATGCGATGTGCCGAAACAGTGGAATTCCACACTGCACATGTTGCAGTGAAGGTGGAAGCAGCGACAAGTCTTGGTACTTTATCTAATGACGCAAACAGTGACTTAAAGTGAGCCGAATGTGGTGCAAATGAGCACAGATGACGGACCACAGAACCCTTCTGCCAGTTTCGAAATGGCTACTAAGACGGTTAGCGCTGACGATGCCATCACTATTCCGGTCATCTACATGCTCGAGCATACTTTGAAAAGTCTGTAGAATGAGGTGGTGGTGCCAGAGGAAGAAGAGGAGGATGCAAAAAGGATACCAATATCTGAAAGGTTTGCACTCTCTTCACACAGCTGGGTGCCATGGCAGGGTGGAGTAGAGTGACAGAGGGGGGCTCATGATACCAGACAAACTGTTAGTGAAGGTGCAGGAGCCAAGAAACATATGGAGGAGGATGAGGATGAGGAGGTAATGGGCACACAACAGTAAGGAGATGAGGAAGAAATGACTCCCCTTACTGTTGTCCGAGGTTGGCAGGAATAAATAATAGAAAAAATTGGAGTCCGGCTCAACAGGACTGAATTTTCCTTTTCTTTTTCTTTTTAAAAAGAAAACATAGTGCATACAAAAGAAAAATTTACATGGTCAACATAACCCAGTCGATGTGTTTCGACTGCACTAAGCAGTCTTACTCATTATTCATGACGAACAGTTCGCCTAACAGTTCAGCAAACATATGCCCATTTGGCTAACCAAACCGAACCTGAACTTCAAAAGGTTCACTCATCTCTAGTTGTCAACTGCTCAGTTCAACGGGAATATATATGTAACGCCAACATCACCATGCTATGGTCCCTCTCAGCAGCAGGGATGCCTGCTTACCGCTGCAGCCTGAACGCAAGTCTCATCCTCCCTCCTTGGTCTCCCATATCTGCTGCTGTCTCTCGCTCTTAGATCCTGTGCACACCACATATATGCTACCCAGGAGTGCGCATAAGGTGCACAACCACACTCCTGCCCTGCATTTAAAGGCCAGTACTCCATTTCTAGGAAGTGCCCACCAGCCTATGGCTGAGAGTTAGGCCAGGGCCACACTTGTGTCATGCATCCACTAACTGGATCTGTTTTTGACATGTGGAAATGTGTAAAAACGCACCCATAGACTCCAATGCAAAAAATGCATTGCTAAAGTGTGCAAAATTGCAATCCGTTTACCGCATTGCGTTTTTGAGAAATCCGTTTTAAATAGGGTCTGCAACGTTTTTTGGTGCATTTTCAAAAACCCATGTGTTTTTGTAACATGGGGGTCCATGGGAAATGCATGCGTTAATGCATGGTACATATAGATACCATGCGTTAATGCATGCATTAATGCAAGGGCTAAAAATGTCTCAAAATGGACAAGGAACAAAACTGGATCCATTAACAGATCCAGTTAGTGGATGCAGGCTCCCAAGTGTGGCCCTAGCCTTACTGGGTGTGCTGTTCATTTTTGTTAAAACAATGAAAAATAAACCTTGGTACTATGTTAACCAATGGGAAAAAAATTGAGTGCATTCAGTGGAAGAAACAATTATAATCTATAGTTATACTTTTTAATGGCTAACAAAAAATAAAATAAATGATGTTGCTTTGTAAAGTATATTACCGTATTTAGTTTTTCCCACCGAAAGCAATTAGTCTGTTTGTTTTTATCACAGACAGCACGAAAAATACTCGTGTGTGAACTTGGTATAAGAGGCCAACTATCACATGAATCATAGTTGTAGTTGTCTTTTCTCAAGTCTCCCACTGAAACCCATATAGTTAAAGAAAATATGTTAAAACTTCCCTACTGCAGGAAAAGGCAGTGTACACCTTTCCAATTATACCAGTTGCCATTCAGTACACTGTTGCACCGAAATATGCATCGGCATTCAGTTCTCGGCTCTTCCTCAGTTTGCCGTCATCACTTTTTGATTAACAGTGCAGATATAGGTTCTGCTACATAACACCTCCTTTCCTCTGAGCTTGTAACAATGAAGAGTGAGGGAAGAGCCAAAGACTGATAGGCCCACCAGTGTACTTGCAAGTCCATTTTGCATATGAACAGGCTTGCTTGTGCACTGGTGGGTGTATGTGTCATGTACAGCTCTCAGCTCCTCTTCAATTTGCCACCATCACCTCTTGATTGACAGTGAAGGTTCTGCTACATGACACCCCCTCTACTCTGTACTCTTAATAATGAAGTAGAAGGCAGAGCCGAAGACTGATAGTACCACCAGTGTACTTGCAAGTCTGTTTTACAAATGAATAAAACTACAATTTTAGTGTGACATAGCTTGCTTGGTGATGAAACAAGTAGCATTGTAAAAGTTTTCTCTGCCCTATCCTACTTCAGATTTCAATGTCTTCCGGTACCAAGGTGCCACTGACTTTCTATAACATCTAACATCTTATTATTGTTGGGGCTCAGAGCTTGGGCCTCCACTGTTTTGACATATTTATTACAGACAGAAAGTGAGCAGACATAATTTGAAGCTCCTGGACTTCAATGTAAAACCTTTAACAGGGTATTTATGGTAGAGAGGTCTGTGGATCCTCTCAAATACCAGAGTCCAATTGAAACCGCTATTTCACATTCTCTATGGCACCTCTTCTGCAAAAGTCCACTATTTGCATTAATTGAAGATATGGGTGATTGTTAACACTCTACTTATCATTTTTCTTACTTACTTTAGTCTTTTTGCTTTCTCATCTGCGGCATTTAGCTTTCTCAGTCTCATTCTTTCTCTTGGTGTCATTTTTTGCACTTCTGATAATTCTCGAAGTGTCTGAAGATGGAATTTTCTCTGACTATAAAAACACAGGAATATACAGTGATAAACTTGTAATCTTTTCCAAATTATTGATCAAACTATTCCCTAAGTCACTGCTCACATCACTCCAGAATATTAAACCTTAATTCACAGCTTAGTCTGAATATTTTGAAGCTTAACCGCCTCAGACACCAAGCGTTTATAATGACACTGCAGGTGAACCATGTATAATGCGACAAGTATCATTTACATGGAGAACTTACATTTCATTCTAACTAGTTTAAATCCTACTTTGAAAATCACACTGTGTGAAAATAATTATGGTAAAATCAAGTTAACACTGAAAAATGACAGTCCTATAATAACAGGTCTCTTAGTCACTAAAATGTAATATTTATACAGTTAGCTGTTTTCTTAGAATGTTGGTCATTTCTGTATATGATTGTGACCCTGGAAAACCTATCATCATGGGGAGAGTATAATAATAATATTCATCCATTTATATAGCACCATTAATTCCACAGTGCTTACAGACATCAACAACACTGTCCCAAGTTGGGCTCACAATCTAAATTCCCTATCAGTATGTCTTTGGAGTGTGGGAGGAAACCAGAGGAAACCCACACAAACATGGGGAGAACATACAAACTCCTTGCACATGTTGTCCTTGGTGGGATTTGAACCCAGGATCCCAGTGCTGCAAGACTGCAGCGCTAACCTTTAGCCACTGTGCAACCCATACGGAGCCATTGTGCCACCCATATAATTATAATACTATAATTATAATGATGAAAAATGGAAAGGGACAGACAAGATTAAGGTGGATTTTTTCCAAAACCATTACCACACCCATCCTCAGGTTGTATATTTTGCAGTTCTCATTCATTTCTTCCAGTTACTTAAAGGGGTTATCTGGGACTATTTTAAGAGTTAACAGGCATGTAGTTGTTAACTACCGCTCTACCCAGTGTTGACACAGAGCAGTCTTGGACCGCTCCTGCCAGCAACTGTGTTGCTTCACGTTAATAGAACATCCCTTCTTTTTCTTCTGCTTTGTAGATGGAGCTTGACTATTGACAACTGGCTCCCCACAGCTAGACAGCAAGGTCCAGGATGTCAATCACCATGACATCAGCAGCCATACCATGTTATCATTATTTATTATTATTATTATTTATTTATATAGCGCCATTAGGTTCCATGGCGCTTTACATGAGGATAAGGGAGACAAGCACAAGTACACTAAATCTAGGCGATCGGGATGTATAGGTACAGAAGAGGCAGGGACCCTGTCCACGATGGCTCTCAGTCTACGAGGGGCGGGTGGAGATACAGTAGGATGGGGGAATGTCAGGTATGGGGCGGTCGCCTGGGTCTCATGGCAGGTTGTAGGCTTGATGGAATAGGTGAGTCTTCAGGTGACACTTGAAGCTTCTCAGGGTTTGAGAGTGTCTGACGTGTTGGGGGCAGGGAGTTCCAGAGTATGGCAGATGCCCGGGAGAAGTCCTGGACGCGGTTGTGCGAAGAGGTGATGAGGGGGGAGCAGAGGAGGAGTTCTTGGGAGGAGCGGAGGTTGCATGAGGGTAGGTATCGGAAGACCAGGTTGGAGTTGTATGGTGGGGACAGGTTGTGTATGGCTTTGTACGCCATGTCAACAAAGCAGAATAGTAGAGAAGAAGCTGGTCTGTTGACAGAAGCTGCATAGGCCCTGGTAGGAGCGGTCTGTGGCCATTCAATGGCGGTGGAGATCAGCATCAGGCATAATAATCAGTAAGTTAGTAAATACCTGCCTGTTAGCTCTTAGGCCCATAGTAAAAAAAATAAATAAAATAGTCCTGGATAACCCATTTAAGAGTGATACCAGATACAACACACGGGTAAACTAACCACATTTCTCTAAGCTTGCACAACACATATAAGAGCATTGGTCACTTTATTATTATTTTAATAAATGTAGTAGGGACATGATTCTGTACCACTCATCAAATGTGGTTAAAACGTCTTCTTTATTTGATCTGACTTAAAACATTGCAGGTGGTACAAAGGATGTAGGCAGGAAACCACGGTCATTCTGTGAAGGAGAGTGCCCTTCTATGGGTTCTACGGAAATGCACTCTCCAGCACGAAACAGCCGTCGTCCTCGTACGTCTACCTGCATCTTTTTACCACTTCCGATGTTTTAAGTTGAATCAAATCAAGAAGACATTTTAAGCACGTTCGGTGAGTGCCAGCTATTCTACTTTTCTTCATTTTCTTTTGGGATTTTATGCTGTTGTTTTTTGTACTAGTTAGTTCCACAATACACCCCGAGCAATTCTCCTCTTTGCTCCATTAAATTATTCCTACTTACATCGTTGGTACATAACCATTCTGCTGTTGTTCAGGATTCTATAGCACTTACTAATATATAAGACAGGTTCTCCTCCTTCACTTATTAGCACAGTCTTCCTCACAAACTACACTGCTTTTTTCGTTCATAAAATGGTTGCTAGTAGAGGAGCATCTTACCAGACCTGTTCATCATTCTTTTCTGATTGAAACATATCTTTCACATGTGAAGAATGGCTGCAGTAACAAACAGCAGGAGAACCCTTAATACTTTTATATTAGTAGGGGTCAAAAAATCATGTGCCCAACACATTTGTAATAATAAATATAAAGTAACCAACCACTAAGTATTCTTTAAGGATGAACTACATTTGAGCCGTGAAAAGTGCAATTAGCGGTACACCATCTGGAGATACTGCGACTTGAACAATTTGTACCCTAAGGAACAACGGAGTCTCAGCAATTCATGTAGCACAAGGTTTTCTCATTTGTATTATAGGAACTAAATGGAAACCTGTCATATTGTACATGTATTCATTTCTGTGGGCAGCATGTTGTACCAAAGGAAAAGATGAGCAGTTGATATATTATAGTTTTGTGAGAAAAGATTTAGGATAAGTTGTATTTTACTAATTCTAGCCTTAGCGGTCCAGGGGGCGGCCCCAATGACATTTCTGGACACAGTCACACAAAAGTAGATGTGAGTTACTGACTAGAACTGCAACCTGGAATCCTAAGCAAAGAATAAGTGAAGATTTACATCAGTGAAGTTCAATTAACTGATTTTTTTTCCTAAAACATACATATTATTTTTTTTTCCTACAAACAAACATATTCTTTTGCCCAGCTTTTACATCTCTAACTTGCTTTTGGCAGATTAGACACCATGTTCAGTGTGACACGTTCCTTATAACTAAGTTGTTAGAGGTTTGTCAAACATGTTGACTGTTCTCAACAGCAGATCTGGACTACAGCACATTAGGTTATCTGAGTGATACCCTAATGAAATATTAGTGAGTGTAATAACATCCACCAAACAGCTACTAATAAGGTGACTGAAAAGAAATTGAGCATCACACAACAACTACTTCTCAAGAAAATAAGCACTTCAGTATGATCCTCTCCGAAGCTGTTGGCAGGTAGAGAAGAATTATCACAGTGCTGTCCATTTTTTACTGCTTAATAGATAGAAGAACCTTGGAAGGTTTTTTGCATAAAAAAAAACAATAGACACCACATGGAAGGTAAAAACTATCATGTGGACATAAAATGGCTGAGAATCAGATTTACCTATAGTACACTGATCATAAACAGTCCGTCAAAATAGGCTTCCAAAAAATAAAACATGACAAAGAAACGGACATCTGAACGAGGCTTAAAGAGGACCTGTCACCCCCCTGCTGCATGGCAAACTAAATGCAGCACTGAATGCAGCATGTCTGCTGCATTCAGGGAAGGGCTCCCCCATGTCTCTAGCCCCCTGTAAGCTTTAAAAAAAGACATTCGAAAACTTACAGATAAGTAGTCTCATGGGTGGGATCTTATTAAGAGGTCTTCACTGCTGTCACAGTCCCTCCAGCCTCTCCTTGTGTATTTCGCACCCTTCTATGTCTCTGCGCTGCCTCCTGTTCTGCTGGCTCTGGCCTCCTCCTTTCCTGCTCTCTGTCACTCAATTTGCCGCACAGAACTTGTTCAGAGTGGCTGCAAAGCATTTGGCCTGACGTCAGCGCCAGATTCACGCCCTGCTATTTGAATAAAGCATAAACAGGGCAGGCATCTGGTGCTGACGTCAGTGAAATGCTTTGCAGCCACTCTGAACAAGCTCTGTGCGGCAGATTGAGTGACAGAGAGCAAAAGAGGAGGAGGGCAGAGCCAGCAGAACAGGAGGCGACGCAGAGACATAGAAGGTGGCGGAATATACAAGGAGGAGGCTGGAGGACTGTGCCAGCAGTGAACACCTCTTAATAAGATCCCACTCATTAGACTTCTTATCTGTAAGTTTTCTAATGTATTTTTTAAAGCTCACAGGGGGCTAGAAACATAGGGGAGCCCTTCCGTGAATGCAGCAGACATGCTGCATTCAGTGCTGCATTTAGTTTGCCATGCAGCAGGGGGGTGACTGGTCCTCTCTAAGGATTGGGAATGCGGGAGTAAAATATCAAAGTGTTTAAGTGATGAGGAGCATCTCAGCATGTATGTCATATATACTCATGGTGTAATACTGTGGGAATACTGATAATAACATATCCCCCGAACTTGTTCTTGTCAGAAATTTTATATCCTAATTCAATATCTAATATATAAAACAAAGCAAAACCTAGTTATCCAGCTTGTACTTACACAGCGTTCCTAATTTGGTCGGCTTCTTTTTGACAGATTACAGTTTTGTCGTCTTGCAGAACAGAACCATAGAGTCTTGATTTTACATTCTAAAAGTAAAGGACATTAGAGAGTAACTGACCTGAAAATCACCTATCATTTAGACCATGTTCTTACTTTAAATATATCTAGTGCTGCTCATTTAACTTACCTCTCCCACATTTTTTTTGTCAGCACGAGAATGGCAATTTAAGGCAACATCCACACAATGTTTTTGAAGCGTTTATTGAGGATCCGTTTTTCAGCTGGAAAACAGGATCCGCTTTTGAAAAATACATCACCTATTCACACACAGCGTTTTTGATCCGTTTTTGACTATAGCATTTTTTAAGCTCATAGACAGTGGAGTCAATGGGAAAAGCGATCAGAAAGCAGCCACACAAATTGAACATGCACATTCTTTGTGAGGATCCATCTTTGAGCCAAAAACGGATCCTCACAAATGCTGTTGTCTGAATGTCAATTCTTTAAACACGCTGACTTTGCTGGGATGTTCAAAGTCACTGCATTTCACTGCCAAAAACGTATCCTCAAAAAATGGATCAAAAACCTTGTGCATGAATATAGCCTAAATGTACGTTCCCTGGCCTTAACGTTATACCTACCCTCTGGCGCTTTCATATTTTTTCAGCACCGCTCTGGTCCCACAGCACCATCTTGTGACTGTGCTTCTGATTGTCCAGAAGTCAGAAGTTACATCACAAGCTTCCAATGCAACTCTATGAAAGCCAGAATGAGGCCAAAATGATGCTTTTATAGAGATGTATTGAGTAGTGACCTCCAGCGCACTCCATGAAACACTGGAGCTGCCGGAGGTCCCCAGAGACTAACCATGGCAACGACCATAAGAAATGAAGCCACCAGAAGTATGAGATGAGTATGAGACAGGGGTCAGAGAATTTAGATATAAAGCACCACTACAGCGCTGCAATAAAAAAAAAAATGATAGAGAGGTGCTGTAATATGTGTTTGAAAAAATAACCTGAAATATTCTAGATTTCATGCTGGTCACAAAAGCAGCCAACAATGAGCCAGCACTGCTGTATTCTGAATCTCACTTGACAGATTTCCTGTGTAGCCCAGGACAAAATGAGCAGGGTTATCTCATTATCACTAGAAGGTGGGAGAGTTAATGACATCTCCATGTACTGCTGGAGGTCTAAGGCTGGGTTCACATTTGCGGACCCCTCCACAGCGTTCTGCAGAGGGAGCCACAATGTGTCCGCAGCGGCCGCCAGCTCCTATCTTTATAATGGGAGCGCTCTGGCTTGACAGCAACTGTGGACAGTCACATGTGACTGTGCGCAGGCGGATCCCAATTCACACATCCTACCAGGATGCATCTGTGCGCCTTGGCGGACGCCTGGCGACAGATCACATATAGGAGTGAATGGGTGCGCACGGTCATGCCTGTCAAGTGCAGCACCGTGCGCTCCCATTATAAAGATAGGAGCTGGCGGCCGCTGCGGACACATTGCGGCTCCCCTCCGCAGAACGCTGCAGGAGGGGAACGCTAATGTGAACCCACCCTAAAGGACATGGACAGTGCCACAATACACAGAAGGGGCTCTGTGTGCATCTCTGCTGTTATTTGCTCATTTACATTGTATAATATATGCTATCAATTAACTGCTTATTCACTGCATCTGATATAAAGCACATATATCCTGCAGCTCTGTCTATGCAGACAATACTATTAAGCATATCTATTTTACATTAAAAAAGTGTATAAAAAAATAAGCTATAATATTTGAAAAATATACAGTATTTCTCTTAAATTAAGATATCTGCTAAAACTGTGATGATTAATGAGAACCCTCAGGTACGACAGAGGCATCGAAGGATCTGTGCACCTAATGTTCCTCCCCCATTTGACCCTTCGTTATCATCATGGTACCTGGGGTCAAGCAATGTCCTCCATACCAGCAACCTAGTCGGCCTGCATGATTGTTTCACAGGCTGGGTCTAGTAGCATGCCTGTAAATGATATGCTGGCAGACACACTAAAATGCAATAAAGAAGTATTGCAGTTCGAGTAGTCGTCACATGACCGGAAGTATACAATTTTAACACTTGTCATTGGTCAACTAGGTTTTTATTCATAAAGACTGTCAGGATTCGGCTCTGCTCTGACAAGCTAGTCGCATGTAAATAACATACTTGTGGTCATGTAAACTGCACAACCTAAAACTAATGTAATGTTGGTTTTAAGCTCTGCTAGCTAATTTGGGTGGTCGTTAAATGACTGAAAGTATGAGATTTGCATACTTGCAGTCAAATGTTGACTAGAGTCTCATCTGTTCTCTCTATATTTCTTGTGGTCACACTATGACCACTTGAACCGGCTAAAAGTGTGGAGATAAGCAGCTCATCGGCAAATTGTGTACTTGAAGTCATGTGACAAAACATGAAATTAGCAGAGCCCAATCATAATAGTGTGTATATCATACATGGTTAGTATTCATCAAGCAAACCCTTCTAAATGGTCATACACATCACTCTACAGACTCCCCTGTGTAGATGCTTTGTGGAGCATTTGTGTTCTATATGGAAAGAGGTCTATCTCTGATTTCTCATGAGAAAAAAAGTGTTTAAAGGGACACTGTCAGGTCATTTTTCAGTATGGTACTAATATTACTCTTGAATAGTGCCTGGACAGACCTTTTAAAAACATGTAAAATCATTATTGTGCACTTTCACCTCTCAGGACTGACGCTGGTGCTGAGAGATGGGCGAGTGATAAGCAGGGGAGTGGCGCATATTAAAATGTCTTTAACTGTTGGCATACACGATTACCCGCTACTGCTGCAGGCGCGTCAATTAGGTGTGCCCACAATTATAAAAACAGTGATTATTCACTGATTCAGCATGAGAACAGGGCGCTGCTCTGCTGCAGGGGAGCAATGGACGGTGAGTAAAATTATTTATTATCTTAACTGCGTGCTGCAATGGAGGCCAAATACCTGGATAGGGGCCATATATACCAGAATGGAGACCAAATACCAATATTAAGTCATATACCAGGATAGGTTATTCCAAGATCGGGGACATATTGCAAGATGGAAGACATATACAGGATGCAGTTTCATATTATAGGACGGGACTATATACCAGGATGGGGTCATATACATGGAATGGAATTATATGCCTGGATGGGGACCATATTTCAGGATGGATGCCATATTCCAGGAGAGGGCCATATTCCAGTATGGGGGAACCTGTCAGTACAGATGGGCGATCATGTATACCAGGATGGTGTACATATACATGGAATGGGATTATATGCCTGGATAGGGGACCATATTTCAGGATGGATGCCATATTCCAGGATTGGGCCATATTCCAGTATGGGGGACATGTACAGTACCAGGATAGGGGATCATATATACCAGGATGGTGTACATATACCAGGATGGGGGATTATTACCAGGATGGGGAACATATATCAGGATGGGAAACATATACAGGATTTGGATCATATACCAGGATGTGGAACATGTACCAGGATTAAGGACATATACAATATATCAGGATGGGGAACATATACCAGGATGGAGGACTTCAATACTGTATCAGAATGGGGAACATATACCTAGGGTGGAGGACATTAGTACTAGAATATGGGGGCATTACTGCCATAGCATTGTCAGCAGCGATCCTCCTCCCTATAACAGTGCCTCTTGACCACATTTTTGCTTCAATTTTTTTCCTATTTTCCTCCTCTAAAACCTGGTGCATTTTATGGTCAGGTGTGTCTTATAGTCCAAAAAATATGGTAGGTATGGACTTTGAGCCATTCAACACATGAACATGCTTTGATCTAAACCATTCTATTGCAGCTCTGGTTGTACGTTTAGGGTCAGTTCCCTGCAGGAAGACGAACCTACATCCCAGTCTCTAGTCTTTTGCAGATCTAAAAGATTTTCCTCCAGGTTTGCCCTATATTTAGTGCCATCCATATTCACATTAGCTCTGATCAGCTTCACTGTCCTCTTATGATGTTTCATGGATGATGTACAGGATTAGTTGTCAGACACGCATAGCCATTTTGCATTTGGCAATGTCACATCTAAACAAAGCACATTCTTCCACGTGCTAGCTGTGTGCTTTATATGGCTTTTTGCAAACTGCATGCCATTTTATGTCTTTTGTGATTGATCTAGGCCGCTGAACACACAGCGGCCACACCCTGCCCATAGGCTCTGCTTAATTGTTGCACATGTATTTGGGCCTGTTCTGCCCTCATCCATGGTTGCTAGTCTGGCAGTGTGGGGGTCAGATCTGATAATATCTGGATGTCATGTCCGGACCTGGTCTGCCTTTAGCTGCGCTTGCCCTTCTGGCGCTGTGGGAGTAGTTCAGAAATGCTTCAGGTATGTGTGCATTTAATGTGGTCCTGCTTTTAATGCATTCAGGAGGCCGTAATGGCGCAGCGTATATAAAAAATGTAGAGTAGGACTGCCCCATCTGAGAATGCTGTGACGTGGCAGGGTAGCTCAAAGAATTGATCAATTGTTTGCTATATGTTTCAGTTTAAAGTGCAGTTAGAAATGAATATGTGCATATGCACTTTTTGTATTTCGTGCTGGCTACAGGCAGCGCTGGATTCTTAGCTTTTTTATTTGTTATTGGTTTGTGGTTGACCACCACTTATTGCCGTGTGTGCTTGGTTGTGCATGCCATTGTATCTGTCTTTATTGTGATTGATCTAGGCCGCTGTGCACACATACAGTGGCCACACCCTGCCCATAGGCTCTGCTCAATTGTTGCACAAGTGTTTGGGCCTGTTCTGCCCTCATCCATGGTTGATGGTCTGGCAGTGTGGGGGTGAGATCTGATAATATCTGAATGTGATGTCCGGACCTGGTCTGCCTTTAGCTGCGCTTCCCCTTCTGGTGCTATGGGAGTAGTTCAGAAATGCTTCAGGTACATGTGCATTTAATGTAGTCCTGCTTTTAATGCATTCAGGAGGCCATACTGGCACAGTGTATATAAAAAACGTAGCATAGGACTGCCCCACCTGAGAATGCCGTGATGTGGCGGGGTAGCTCAAAGAATTGATCAATTGTTTGCTAAATGTCTCAGCTTCTATTACAGTTAGAAATTAATATGTGCATATGCACTTTTTGTATTGCGTGCTGGCCACAGGCAGTGCTGACTTCTTGGCTTTTTTATATTTCTACATACTTGCAACTGTTGTGCTATATATGGAATTTGCAGAATTTCTCCAGCTCCTGGGCGATGAGAGGGGTCTTTACTCAGCAACCTGAAATATGAAATTCCCAAAAATAGGTATTGAAATCATGTATCAAAACTAAAGTGAACATTGCTACAATAATTATAATATGAGATTCACCATACCTATTCATCAGTAGATTAAGGTCACTAGAGTAACGGTCAGGTAAAGATGGTGTTGGACCTTCTACAATTTTCAGGACAACAGCTAAGAAACTGTAGCCAGTGAAAGCGTGTTCCAAGCAGCACATTTCATGAAGAATACAACCGACAGACCTAAAAAAATACAAAAAGAGTGAGCTGCAGAAGTCATTAAACATTACATCAGTACAGGAATATCTTTTAGGATATATGAACTATTAGAGATTTATTGAAGCGTATAAATAATATCTGATGTTTTGGAGATATGGAGAAGTTTTGATTGGTGTTCTTATCTTGTCTTAAATAATAATAATAATGACGATTTTTACATATTTTAAAAGGTCTGTTCAGACACTATTCAAGGGTACTATTAGTATCATACTGAAAAATTACCCGACAGTGTCCCTTTAAAAAGTTCATGTTGATATTGGAAAACACAGTGCAACACAGCTTGTTGTGTAGCCACTGACCAGACAGAGTGCTGTACAAGGGGGACCTACACTGTATTAAAGGCATGGTTCCTTTAAATTGCACGATTTTAATTTGGGATTGAAAGCAATTAAATGAATAGGTTTAGAGAGGCACAATATGTTATAATATAGGTAATACAAAGTCTAAAGGAGTTGTCCTGTACGTCATAAAATACTGTAAATTATATACGACTTGTAAAAAACAGATGATGCCACTAATATACTTTGTTTTTTAGAACTATTTAGATCGTGCCATTTCCAACCCTTATCTCTGCATTAGTTCTGGCACAAGCAGTGTGTGCAAGGTGCTTGAAGGGGCCGGTCTGTTTGGAGAACGGGCCAAGCTTAGTCACGGAAATGAGCTGGAAAGTCAGCCTGTTCAAGCTAAAAACACTGAAAAAGCCTGTGTCAGGATGAAAGAAAAAGTAGAGCTTCCAAACCCAGGAGATGAAAGAATTGATTAAAAAAAAAGTATATTTGTTACATTTTTTATACTTTTGACTAACATTAAACACTAATAATTTTGCAACTGAATAAACAATTTTTGGGCAATATACAGTGCCTACAAGTAGTATTCAACCCCCTGCAGATTTAGGTGGTTTGATAAGATGCAAATAAGTTAGAGCCTTCAAACTCCAAACGAGAGTAGGATTTATTAACAGAAGCATAAATCTTACAAACCATAAAGTTATGTTGCTCAGTTGAATTTTAATACATTTTAAACATAAAAGTGTGGGTCAATTATTATTCAACCCCTAGGTTTAATATTTTGTGGAATAACCCTTGTTTGCAATTACAGCTAATAATCGTCTTTTATAAGACCTGATCAGGCCGGCACAGATCTCTGGAGTTATCTTGGCCCACTCCTCCATGCAGATCTTCTCCAAGTTATCTAGGTTCTTTGAGTGTCTCATGTGGACTTTAATCTTGAGCTCCTTCCACAAGTTTTCAATTGGGTTAAGGTCAGGAGACTGACTAGGCCACTCCATCACCTTGATTTTTTCCCTCTTGAACCAGGCCTTGGTTTTCTTGGCTGTGTGCTTTGGGTCGTTGTCTTGTTGGAAGATGAAATGACGACCCATCTTAAGATCCTTGATGGAGGAGCGGAGGTTCTTGGCCAAAATCTCCAGGTAGGCCGTGCTATCCATCTTCCCATGGATGCGGACCAGATAGCCAGGCCCCTTGGCTGAGAAACAGCCCCACAGCATGATGCTGCCACCACCATGCTTGACTGTAGGGATGGTATTCTTGGGGTCGTATGCAGTGCCATCCAGTCTCCAAACGTCACGTGTGTGGTTGGCACCAAAGATCTCGATCTTGGTCTCATCAGACCATAGAACCTTGAACCAGTCTGTCTCAGAGTCCTCCAAGTGATCATGAGCAAACTGTAGACGAGCCTTGACATGACGCTTTGAAAGTAAAGGTACCTTACGGGCTCGTCTGGAACGGAGACCATTGCGGTGGAGTACGTTACTTATGGTATTGACTGAAACCAATGTCCCCACTGCCATGAGATCTTCCCGGAGCTCCTTCCTTGTTGTCCTTGGGTTAGCCTTGACTCTTCGGACAAGCCTGGCCTCGGCACAGGAGGAAACTTTCAAAGGCTGTCCAGGCCGTGGAAGGCTAACAGTAGTTCCATAAGCCTTCCACTTCCGGATGATGCTCCCAACAGTGGAGACAGGTAGGCCCAACTCCTTGGAAAGGGTTTTGTACCCCTTGCCAGCCTTGTGACCCTCCACGATCTTGTCTCTGATGGCCTTGGAATGCTCCTTTGTCTTTCCCATGTTGACCATGTATGAGTGCTGTTCACTAGGTTGGGGAGGGTCTTAAATAGTCAGAAAAGGCTGGCAAAAGAGATAATTAATCCACACATGTGAAGCTCATTGTTCTATGTGCCTGAACTACTTCTTAATACTTTAGGGGGACCAAACAGAATGCTGGTGGTTTGAGGGGTTGAATAATAAATGACCCTCTGAATTAACTTTTAACGCTTTAAAAAAAAAATAAAAAAAAATTAAAAAATTTTTTAGGCTGCAGTGCATTTCCCACTTCCAGGCTGATCTACAGTCCAAATGTCACAATGCCAAGTTAATTCCGCATGTGTCAACCAGCTAAATCTGCAGGGGTTGAATACTACTTGTAGGCACTGTAGATTGTGGAGGTTAAATTCATAAGATCACTATCCTATAGGCATGCATTCGACGAGTCAATAGAGATGCTGGATAATAGTGGTGTCCTAAAAAGTTACTGAAACTGCAAACAAAGGAGCTAATCAATATCAAATGACTATCACTGGTCAGTAATCAAGACTTTGACAGCTGCTGTGCCCATGCCAGCTACCCTGCTGTTACAATATTCTTTAAAGCGTAACTGTCATTTAAATTTCTATTTAATAGTAATGTAATTGATTATAACCAACTTTCACATATACTTTATTAATGAAATCAGGAAGGAAGCCAATAAAAAACTTCCACAAGATGTCCTCAGCAGACTGTGTGTGAAGCTCATTCTTAGTCACCTTGTCTTCAGGGAGCGTGGCCTAAGCTGAGTTCACTATACAGCTGATAAGACTCTCAAGTTACCTCATGACAGCACCCTGCTGAGCTCAAACAGCTGCTGTGAGATCTTATCTGACTCCTTGTTCACATGGCCCCTGCTCTGTGCTCTATGATAACACTGAGCAGAGCCATGTGAATGGAGGTGGCGGTATGAGGTAACTCGACAGTCTTATCATCTGTATTGCGAATGCAGTTTAGGCCACGCCCCCCCCCTGAAGACGGCGGTGACTAAGAATGAGCTTCACACACAGTCTGCTGAGGACATCTTGTGGATTTTTTTTATGCGTTTCTTTCTGATTTCATCAATAAAGTATATATGATAGTTGACTATAATCACTTGCTCTACATTACTATTAAATAAAAATGTAAACAATGGTTACGCTTTAAGGTTTCCTTTGAGTTATTTAATGTTATCCACATATCATGCGTCATAAACTAAGGCCAGCTTTTGTACCTGCATTTAGTAGGTTATGCAGTAAAACTGTCAATTGTTCCTTTGAGTTTACAATGAGTAAGTCTAGTGCAATTTATTACTTTACTGTGAGGGATATTGACCTAAATATCTCTGTAATAATTGAGCGCTGGAGGTAATATAAAATCTTTGCTGACCGCAAAAAGCTATGTAGGCTAATGGTTTATATGAAATGCTTTCGGTGTAGTGGTTGCAGTCATAACCAGGCGGCCCAGAAGGTGGTACGTATTAGCAGACCATACTAGACCCCTGATAATTGGTGCCGTGCCGATTATGGGGCCCAAGAGCATCATGTTACCTAACTGCGTTGGGTCCTTCTTTTTTATACCATTGCACAATGTTCACGTGTTATGAAGTGCTTTTTAATTTTATAAAGCTCTAAAAATGGTGTAACAATCAATATTTATGTGGCAAAAAAAAGGAAAGATTTACCAGAGCGTACCCCAATACAATGTTTTTACTGATGTTATTTGCGGTACATAAAATTCTGCCTTCATAGAGAATTCAGCTATTCAGAGAGTGTAGTCTCATTGTGTGAATAGCAGTTCTCACAATGTAATTGTCCAGATTTGTATTGTAATACATTGTTTGGTATCATCGCCATCTAAGGGCAATTTTTTATATTTGGTTTAGTTCAGTTTTCAACATATTATGGGAAAGCGCCAAGAATATTATGGGAAGTTTCTGTTGTATTGTAGTCTTGTTTAGTCACAAAAGGGGGTAGCAGTCATATTTCTCTTCACTTACAATGAGACGCCATTTACCAATTGTTGTACCTTGTGCTAGATGTTAAATGGAGCCTGTCAGCTCGATTTAGCCTCCTATCCTACCCCTACCTGTCCCTGCACCTTGCTAGCTCATCCCTAACCATCCTTCTCTGAGCTAAAACCACACCTGAGCTAAAACCTGGATCATGATCACCCATTGCACCTGCAGCCACGGGCAATCATGTGTCTGAATATTTAGTGCTTCCCATGCTTCTTGATTTGCAAAAAAATCAAAATAGATGGTTGCGCCACACTGCAAATTTAGGGGTATAAATTCCCGTTACACTGTACGTTTCACTCACCTAAGTTGGTTGTGCCCTCTGCACAACTAGATTAACCGCAAGTAGGTGAGATTTTTTTATACAGGATCCCTGTCTTCATCTATTGCCTGTCTCCCCTTTGCACCCAGGTCTGTGCTCCTTCTCTCACACGTGCACCGTCCCGTGCACGTGCAGGGGCCAGGTTTCTGTTTTCTTCAGCAAGGTCCTCTCCCAGAGCTGCTCGCACCACTCTCCCCGAAGGGAGAAAGGAACGTAATGCAATAATAAATGTGGTATATAGAAATGAGCGCTAGGGATAATGGAACAAGCCGAACGCTTTTGTAGACATTACCTATTAGTTTATTACGATAAACACAGTACAGGTCCTTCTCCCACAACGCGTTTCGACGCTACATGCGTCTTCCTCAAGTGGAAGTCCACTTGAGGAAGACGCATGTAGCGTCGAAACGCGTTGTGGGAGAAGGACCTGTACTGTGTTTATCGTAATAAACTAATAGGTAATGTCTACAAAAGCGTTCGGCTTGTTCCATTATCCCTAGCGCTCATTTCTATATACCACATTTATTATTGCATTACATGCTTCTTGATTGGCATGGGAAGCAGTGAATATCCAGGACAATTATGTTCCCCATCGTTAACCTCTGCATCAAAGACAGTCTCCTGTCTTATGCAGAATGCTGATAAGTGTTTGGCGCTGTATCATCACTCCCTGATGAAGGAGCATAGCAGGCTCTGAAGTGCGTTGGATGGATCCAATAAATGTGATATAACTTGAAGCCTTCGACTACGTGTTTTCTGTGGCAGCGTGGACCGACAGCACATTGTCCCTGGAAACCACAACCTCAAACAGTCACACTCCAAACTCCACTCTGATGAAGACCAAAGAGTTGTTGAAGGAAGCCAGAAACAAAATTGTAGCCCTACACTAGGCTGGGATGACTGAATCTGCAATAGGCAAGCAGCTTGGTGCGAAGAAATCAACTGTGGGAGCAATAACTACAAAATGAAAGACATACAAGACCACTGATAATCTTCCTCAATCTGGGGTTCCACGCAAGATCTCACCCCATGGGGTCAAAATGATCTCAAGAACGGTGAGCAAAAATCCCAGAACTACACGGGGGACCTAGTGAATGACCTACAGAGAACTGGGGCCAACGTTACACAGGCTACCATCAGTAACGCATTATGCTGCCAGGGACTCTGATCCTGCAGTGCTAGACATGTCCCCCTGCTTAAAACATTACATGTTCGGGCCTGTCTGAAGTTTGCTAGAGAGCATTTGAATGATCCAGAAGAGTACTGGGAGAATGTCATACTATCAGATGAAACCAAAATAGAACTGTTTGGTAGAAATATAACTCGTTATGTTTGGAGGAGAAAGACTGCTGAGTTGCCTCCAAAGAACACCATACCTACTGTGAAGCATAGGGGTGGCAACATCATGTTTTGGGGCTGTTTCTCTGCAAAGGGACCAGGATGACTGATCATGAAAGAATGAATGGGGCCATGTATCGTGAGATTTTTGAGTGCAAATCTCCTTTCATCAACAAAGGTATTGAAGATGAAATGTGGCTGGATCTTTCAACATGACAATAATCATAAGCATACTGCTAGGGCAATGAAAGAGTGGATTTGTAAGAAGCTTTTCAAGGTCCTGGAGTGGCCTAACCAGTCTCCAGATCTAAACCTTATAGAAATCTTTGGAAGGAGTTGAAAGTTCATGTTGGCCGGCGACAGCCCCAAAACATCATTGCTCTAGAGGAGATGTACATGGAGGAATGGGAGAACATACCAGCAACAGTGTGTGCCAACCTTGTGAAAACTGGCAGAAAACGTTTGACCTCTGCCATTGACAACAAAGGTTATATAACAAAGTATTGAGATGAATTTTTGTTATTGACCAAATACTTATTATCCACCAAAATTTGAAAAAAAAATTGTTTCCAAATCAGACAATGTGATTTTCAGGATGTGATTTTCAGGATTTGTTTTCTCATTTTGTCTCTCATAGTTGAGGTCTACCTATAATGTGAATTACATGCCTCTCATCTTTTTAGTGGGAGAACTTACACAATTGGTGGCAGACTAAATACTTTTTTCCCCACTCTATACCAGGATGGGCTATCATGTACCAGGATGGAGGATCATATATCAGAATGGGGGCTATAAATTAGGATGGGGAATCATATACCAGGATGGGGGATCATGTACCAGGATGGGGGATATATACATATCTCTGTGTTACACCTGAAGGGCGTGAAGATTTTAAGTGCAATATAGGAAAAAACGCTGCCCTGATGAAGTGGCCAGGTGGCCACGAAACGCGTTGGCTTGAGTGTAAATAAAGGTTTGCTTGCATCCTCGGTTTTCCCTGTGGTCTAGTGCGGACAAACCCCGCCTCTTTTTCTCCTATATTGTATGTATCTGCATCCAGGGATCTGCAGCGGCCAAAACTTCTACAGGTGGTTGTGACTCTCACAACCATACCAGGTGAGTGGATTACCTTTGTTAATAACACGCTGGTGTCCCTCATTTACCGCCTTAGTGTGCTCCTCCTCTCTCTAAATTTTTTGAAGATTTTAAGTGGACTCACAGGACCACTGGTGGAGCAGTGGTGGCTCAATACCCAATACAGCAAGAGATTGGAGAGTGACATCAGTAAAACAAAAGATATTTACTAAAGGAAGGTTAAAAAATAGAAAAGTGTCTGAGGGGAGGACCCTGTGAGTAGCGACACCTAACTCTCGTAGCGGAGCATGGGCGAGAGAACCCTTGGTCAGGGATATATCCGGTAAGGAACCAGGAGGTCTAAATACCGTGAATCCTGGACCAGAATGGCAACCTGTACAGACCAAACAGAAGAGAGAAGGAGACTGTGGAACACTGGATCTGTTGGTGGGATGAATTCTGGGAGCTCTGTACAATCCTGGAAAGGCTGATCCAACTGGTATAGGAATCTGGATTGGAGAGGCTTGGCCAGCCTGGGGTGTAGCCGGAGCATCCAGAAAGATCCAGGATAATGAATTTCCAGCAGAGGATTCTGTGGAGACAGAGGAGTTAGTATAATGCAGAATGCAAAGCAACAGTCTTCCTAGTGCACAGCACTGCGGGAGTGCAACCTGGACAGAGGCAACGTTCCTTATGAGTGAACACTTGCCCAACACCTCCTGCATTTTATGCACAGAGCAGCTTAGCACTCAGGCTGAGAACCCTAATAGGAAACAGGTGTACTGTGCCTTTAAGTGTGTGCAGTATGCGGGGCGTGCATCCTTAGAACCTTCCCAGAATACATGCCAAGAGGATACAGTTTCCTGGAAGAGAAGGAAGCAGACGACTGCATGGAATCATGGGCATAGTGAGCAGAACTAGTGGAGCCGCATGGTGGGCTCCGATCTCCCTGATTAGCAGAGACTGGCCCCATAGCAGGGACAAAGTGGGTGAGGCTCATAGAGCCATGGGATGAGCACTGATCTCCATGAGACACTGGCCCTGCGGCCGTGGGCATAACACCCTGCTTCTATGGATTTAGTATCACATAAGACGAGTCCTAAGGTGCAGACTATGCAAAGAAACCTCGGAAACAGTCCAACACATAGTGGTAGGATGCAAAATGCAAGCAGGAACAGCGTACACCACAACCAAGTAGCAGGAATTGTATACAGAAACATCTGCACAGTGTTTTGGCTAAGTCCCCCTAAATCCAGATGGAAGACCCCAGAAAAAGAGGTTGAAATTGAAAGGGCTAAAATCTTATGAGACTTCCAGATCCAGACGGATAAGCAGGTGTTGGCTAACCAACCAGATATCGAGATAATAGACAAGGAGCAGGACGGCAATGATAATAGATGTGGCAGTACCAAGTGACAGCAACATCAAAAAGAAGGAATATGAGAAGCTGGAGATATACCAGGGTCTCAAAGAATAACTGGAGAAGTGGAAGGTGAAGGCAACAATGATTCCAGTGGTGATAGGAGCACTTGGAGCAGTGACATCAGGTTGGAAAAATAGCTGCAACAGATCCCAGGAGGAGCAACATCTGAACTCTCTGTCCAGAGAACCACAGTACTGGGAACAACTAAGATCCTGCGCAGAAACCTCAGACTCCCAGGACTCTGGTGGAGGATCAGAGAATGAGGAAGGACAAAATAACCACCCCACAGGGGTGAGAAAGTAGTTTTTTATATACTATATATCTGCAAAGAGCCCAGGATGGGGATATTAGTGCAGAATTTGAGGACATCACCCCCATAACTGTGTCAGCAGCAGATCCCACCTATAACAGTGTGTCATGAACACATTTTTTTGGTAAAATGTTTTTCCCTGCTCTTCTCCTCTAAAACCTGGGTGCAGTTTGTATTTTTGGGGCGTTTTATTCCTTAATTTTTAATGTGGTAAAAGGAAGTGGGGGTGATATTAACTTTTAAATAAAAAATTTTTATATAGATTTTTAAAAACATAGTTTTTCTACTGTATTTGATAGTAACCTTAGGGGACTTCAACCTGCAATTGTCTGATCATTTGTTGTATAGAAAAAAAAAAATCACACTCTCCTATGAACTCCAGACACTATCATGACAGATATGGGGTCATCAGCAGGCCCGTGCTTATCATGACAACTCATCAGCATCCCGCAATCGTGATGAGGTTTCAGAAGAGCATGCCCCCTGCTTGCTGGCATGTATTAAAGGCCACCATCAAAGATTGACAGCAGCATTTAACAAGTTAACAGCCGTGGGTGGAGTGCCATTTCCACCCAGTTCTCAACTACATATGGGATATCGGCATAGTTAGATGAAATTTTACAAAAAAATTGAACAGTTTTCTCGTGAAATTGCAAAATCAATTGTATTAAAGCAAAATTATTGTTGGAAAAAGTAGAATGTTCATTTTTTCCTTCTAAGGCTAGGGTCACACTTGTATGTGTTTTTTAAGGTTGTTCCTGACAGCCTGCGATTTTGGGCTGCATGGTACCATTTAGTGCCATGCGTTTTCGCATTCGTGACACATTGGGCCCCATGTTAAAAAAACGCATGCTGAGTCAAAAACGCATCCAAAAAATGCATGGCACTTTAGCTATGCATTTTTGGCATTGGGGCATGCGTTTTTTGTATTGGGGTCTATGGATGCGAATTTGCATGCGTTTTTCACACAATCCAAGTGTGAAAATTGCATGGAAAATCGCATCCAGCCCTCAAGTGTGACCCTAGCCTAAGTTGCTTTCATTTCTGTGATGCACATAAAGGATTTAAAAAAAGTCTTAGGCTGCGTTGACACATTTGCGTATTTTGCTGCGCTTTTTTGTGCGCGCTTTTTGCCGCGTTTTTCGGCCGCGCAAAAAAGCGCACTAAAATACGCAGGGGCTTTCACACACTGCGCTTTCTTTACTCCAGAAAGCGCAGTGATGTCACAGAGGGGAGGAAGAATCCTGCTTCCTCCTCCCCTCTGTGACAGCCCCATTAGATTTCACAGTGTATTAATATACACAGTGAAATCTAAATTAAACAGAGGCAAATGTATGTAAAATAAAAAAGAATGAATACTTCACCTGTCCGGTGCCTTCTGCCGTTCTCCGGTTCCAAGTGAGAGGTATACTGAGAAGACCTGTGGTGACGTCAGAGGGGGGGCGTTCCCGGGGCGTTCCCAGCGCTGATTGGCTGTTCGCGGTCATGTGATATGTATCACATGACCGCGAGTGCCCGGGAACGCCCCTCTGACATCACCACAGGTCCTGTCAGTACACCTCTCACTTGGAATCGGAGACCAGACAGCGGGAAAAGGCGTCGGACAGGTGAAGTATTCATTCTTTTTTATTTTACATACATTTGCCTCTGTTTAATTTAGATTTCACAGTGTATATTAACACACTGTGAAATCTAATGGGCGGCCACAGCTGTCAAAGAGGGGAGGAGGAAGCAGGATTCTTCCTCCCCTCTGGGAGAATACGCAGAAGTAGCTGCGTAAACAATTGACATATCAATTGTTTACGGAGCTGCGCTTTCTCCCGGAAAACGCAGTGCGTATTTTTACGCAATGTCTGCACTGCAAAGTAAATTTCCCATTCACTTTGCAGGCAGACAAAAGGCACATTGCGTATTTTGAAAAGCGCGCGTAAAAAAACGCGGCAAAATACGCAATGTGTGAATGTAGCCTTAAATTAGATTTGAGCACTTTGAGGGGTGCAGTTTTTAAAATGATGGTACATTTGGGTATTTTATGTCACAAAGGTCCTTCAAAGTCACTTGAATTGTAATGTGGTCCCTAAAAATAAATTGGTTTAGTAAATTTTGTTGGAAAAATGAGAATTTATTGATAAACTTTTAACCCTCCTAACTTTCTAACAAAAATTTAAAAAAAAATAGTGCTGATGTAAAGTAGACACATGACAAATATTATTTATTAACTATTTTATGTGGTATAACTAAATTTGCCTAAGTGCATAAAAACTTAATTTTTTTTAAATTGTGAAATGAAATGAATGCAAATAATATCAACCAAAACTTACCATTACCATGAAATACAACATGTCACAAAAAACAGTCTCAGAATCATCTTAAAGCATTCCAGAGTTGTTAACTACTAAAGTCACACTGGTCAGATATGAGAAATGAGGCTCGGTCATTAAGGATACAGACTACAAAGCAAGTCCTCTGAAGTTTGACCATGGCACTATCTTTATTCCTTACACTACTCTTTGCTTAACAACTAACTATACATTAGGAGAAATAGAGGGCAGAAAGAAAGGAATATGATTCCTGGATCAGACTACGCAAATCATTTGTAGTCTGTAACCATGGAGACAAATAGGAGTTGTGGAAGTTAATACTGTTTTTATCTTATGTTTAGAATTAGAAATATACTGTAGATAAAACTCTAATCCTCAATGCCTTTGAATACATATATAAAGCAAAAATATGCTGAAGTGAAACTTCAATAAACATTTAAACAAATTTGGAAGACTAGAGAGTTATTAAAAATGCTTAGAATATCCCAGTTGAAAATATTACGCATTATATGCTGGCCTGTAGAGTTCCCAATGAAAGCAAATCTGATATGGCACTAACTACAACAATTATAATGAGACCCAGGGGGAAGATGTTGTCACTGTCTTCTTTATCAATGTTTGGGGGTAGAAGTATAATGGCATTCTTGAATTTGATCTGAAACAGCATGAAACGTGTAACTGTAAGGTCTTTTGTAACAAATAAATACTACAATATTAAATAGGATATTTTGTATCTCGTAAGGAATTAAATTGTCACTTCCACTCTAATATCGATAGATGTGCTCTCATTATTTATATCCTCTTATATCTCTGGAATATATATTAAGATGGATTGCCACTTAGGTTTGAAGGCCCTGAAGCACCACAATGTCAAATTCCTCTATAAAAGTATAGACAAATAAATGAAGAAATATTACTTAGCTATAGAACTGTGGTACCCTAGCCACACATAATTTACTATAGCAATATGACTTGAGAGCACCATAATATATGCTTCAAAATCAGGGCAATATTTGTCCAAGAGTTTCCCAATAGTAATAAGTAAAAGGAAGATAGATAAAAGGAAACAGCATTATCAAAAATGCACCCCCTTTGAAATGTTTTTCATGCATAGACTTAGATTTTTTATGCAAACCTAAAACAATATGCAATGTGATTTCGATCTGGACTCATTGCTGCCACTTTAGAACTCTCCAGCACTTTGTTTTCATCCAGTTCTGGGTGCTTCTTGAAGTATATTTGGGGCCATTGTCCTGCCTGAAGAGCCATGACCTAGGACGCAAACCCAGCTCTATAAGCCATGTTTGTACACTAGGCACTTGTAACCCAAAATCCTTTGGTAATCTTTAGATTTCATGATGTCTTGATAGTCAAGACACCCAGATCCAGGGGCAGCAAAAAATTCTAATACATTTTTGAACCTCCACCATATTTGACTGTAGGTACTGTGTCCATTAGGATCGTGCTGTGTTCGGCTGTTATGTGCTACGCCGTCAGCACCCCCACACTTTACATGTCAGGGGCGAAAGAATACCACGCTGATTTCCCGCTTGTCCCGGCTCCTGCTGTTTCTTCTGGCTCCTGCAGCCCGGACATGTGCTGCAAGGCTCTCGGGAGCACGCTTAGGGCACGACCATGCTACACGTACCTAACTTAAAGGGCCTGCGCACCCTAACCCGGAAGTGCTATTCAGCCTATGGCTGAGAGGGTAGATAATTATTTCAAACAAGCCCAAAGGAAATTTGTGTATATGATCCGTGCCGCCTTATGATGAAAGGAACCACTGGAATAGATCAAACAATGGTGGCTTTATTCATTCTACGTGTTGTGGAGCGTTATCCTTGCTCCTTCTTCAGGAAACCAACCAGATTATTATTTCAGGTATCCTCCCATATTGGAAAGTGCCTGTTCAATGTGTCTAGCTAGTATGTGTTTGCTTTAGCTGCCCTATGCTACATACTGTGTATTCACCTGCATCTGTGCTTCAATTGCTGCCAGAGCCTGCCAGTAACTGCCAGCATCTACCACCTTCCGTTCCTTCCTGAACCTGCCAGTGCCCGCCAGCTTCTACCATACCTGCCCCTGTGCCAATCTCCGTAGTCCATCCTGAGGCGCCAGCTGCCTACGTACGAGGTCCCCTGGGGCTGCACCTGTCGGTTAACTACCAGCGTCAACCTATCTCCACTAGAGATGTGCAAACCTTTTGAAGTTCAGATTCAGTTCAGTTCACTGAACGGACATATGTTCACCGAACAGGTTGCCGAAAAGTTTGCCATACTTCCGAACCTCATTCAAATCAATAGGAGGCCAAATGAAAACAACTTCAAAGGAGCACAAAAGCTGCCAAACACAGCTCAAACTGTTTTACTGTGCAGCCCTGCTGTTTTGGTACAGACATTATCCTCCTACACTATTAGCAAGCTTCAGCACCATTGTCACACTCTTCATGCTTCCGAGCCTGTTCATGAACCTCATACATCCTCATGACTTCCCTGACGTCTCAAGTTACAAGTGGGTATCACGTAGCAGGGAATCGGTCTGTGCGACCCGTGGGAGCCACGATATCGTGCGAGATGTAACGTATATATTTTGCGGGTATCGTGAGACAGTGTGTGTGGGGAGGGGTGTTGTCAGGGAGGGCAGCGCAGTTCAGACTTGCGGGATAGCCCCTGTGTGACTCCTCAGGTCTGACCTGTAGTACTGTTTGTGATGAATCTGCTTGTCACACTCTCACAAATTGCCTGCTATATGGGGGATGCTTTCTGTGAACATGACCCCTCCATATTGTTGTACGGCCCCATGCCCACAGTATGTTGTTTCATGCTTCTTTGAAGCAGATTTTTAAGATCAAGAGCTTTTTGAAAAACACATCCTTCTACTGTTTACCCAAAATGGAATGAGGCCTACTTTCCTGTACAGACTCATACTCCAACTGTGCAGTCCCTTAATGCACTTGCAAATAGGAATAACCCTAACTGTAGGACTCGAATGTGACAGCTCAGGCTTTGCTCACTCATAGGTTATCGGGAGTCTCCTAGGCAACAAGAGGTGATGTTGCCAAGGGCAACAACCACAACAAAGAATACAAAGGCAGTCAATTCTGACCTTACAATGCAAGGAAAAAGGTAAAGTAAAACTGAGCTGACCCCCCAGCTAGGAAACCCTATGCTACTCCATGTCTCCAAAGTTAATCCTAATAGTGGGGATGCTTGGGCCTTGTACCTTACTAGTCTCCTGAGATAAAAGCATTTGCATGACCCCTGTCCCACCCAAGGGAGTGAAGGAGCAGGAGAGCAAGGAAAAACAAAGAGAACACAGGCAGGACAACAGGTATGATAAGTCTTCAGGGATTTCTCCAAACAGAGGCTTCTTCTGCAACACAGCAATAAGCATACATCTTGGGCTGAATATGCCTGCTATATCTGGCAGTGAACTTACGTATAGCTAGATATAGCAGAAAAAGAGGGTAATCACAAACTACAGTTAAGAAGCTAAGAGGATTATACAAGTGGTGAAAGGGTCCTAAACCCCTTCAGCATAAAAAGCAAGCAGATAGAAATCCTCTCAAGTGAGGTCTACAGAAAGCATGCAGTTGATAAACTGCAGAGACTTTCTGTCCTCAGATCCTCCAAGTTGAGTGAGGGGATAAGTGGAAGCACTGGACCAAAGACACCAATCTCTGACCCGGAGGAGTGTACCTGAACGGTTACAGAGACTTCACTGAAGCCACAGGTCGTGGAGATTAGAGATGAGCAAACCTTCCCCAAACTATTCACCAATTTCAAATCCAACACAGACATTGCAGATCCAATTCGCGATCAGAAACCCAAGCTTCTATCAAAAAATCACAGATTGCAGTTTTTTTTTAGGAAAAAAGTTAAAAATTTAAAATAGCCCTAAAACTTTCCGTGTTTGTTTGGGGCCAAACGCTTACCGGAAGACCCACTGGCCGGGAACAACAGTGTCCCTGCCATCAGGTTACCAACTTATATCAAGTTGTAGAAATTTTTTAGCTTAAAATGAAATTTTTTAAGCTTTCTGGAGTTTGCAGGTGTTTTGACAACTGCAAAGTGTGAATTTTGGAAACACTGCCAGATGTGGCAGCAGCTGTGAAGTCCAGGAAACTTGCAATATTCTTAAATACCCTTTAAGAGCTAAATTTTTGTGTGGGATTTATTTTAATTTTTTTATTTTATTATTTATTTATTATTATTATTTTTGTAATTATTTATTATTTTTTTTTTAGGTCAAACCTTTATTATTGCAGAGGGTCAACAATGTGCGAGGCCATCTCTTCTACAGTTATGTGATAGCAATTCATATTAAAATAGCATATAGCCATTATATGCTCCATATTCATGGTCTTATAGGACTGCTCACAGTCATGAAACACCATACTATGGATATTGCTTCTTGAAAATGTGAAATCACTTTATTTCATTTCATTCCATGAATTATATCCATTTTTGTCAAGTGCACAAGTGTGTTATATGTATAATTCATTTTGAAGTTGTCCTTGCTTTACTGGCCACTAGCCTTATTCAGCTTTCCAGATGAATTGGTGAATGGTTGGTGATCTGAATATATATTTCTCATCCAAATATGACAGGCTTCAATAATCACAGCACTAACGACAATCCAGATGTTACCTTGTGGCTTGGGGAATTGGAATTGGGAGTGATATTACCTCTGCAGCCCACCACATGGAGGGATTAATGAGTCGCTAGGCAACAAGATTTTGCAAACAGTGATATACTATGTTGATTGTCTGTGTCTAACTGCTGGTACCTAAACAAAGCAGACAGGCATCACCGCAGCAAGTCAGCGCCATCTTAGCAGTGCAGTACAATGCATATAGTCAATCAGCTACACTCTGCTACATCTGGTGTGCTGTTTGCTACCGTGTGCCTGCAATATGCAGTTTGGCGATGGATCCTTCACAAGACATGCCTGATCTGGAGGAGGTCATCTTCCTCACCACCTCAGGTGCAGACGTGCTTTAGCAGCACCAGAACCAGAGCGACCAGGAGATGGACACATATGTGACCTTGATCTCCACCGCACTACCCACATTGGGCCTCATCTACATCAAGGTGTAGATACAGTGCTGGGCTCCAATACCAGAGGAAGACCTGAGCTCACAGTCAAGAGGTGGCCCTTTTCTTATGCCATCTGGGACCTGGAGCATTAGATATCAGACTGCAGAGGATCTTGCAGCATGTCTGGCTGTATTCCATCTGCAGCCAGTTCTGCAGCTACTGGATGACCTATTCTATTAGGACAAGAAGCATGAGGACGAGGAAGTAGAAAAGGCAAAAGGCCCTGTTTCCTAGCGGTGTGTATCACCCTTTCCTGGGGCCTTCGACTGAGAGAAAGCTGTGTGGGTACCCCTACACCCTCCAAGCAACTATCAGACACGGCATGAACCACCCCATTCTGTCTCCTTTATTGAGAAGATTCAGTTTGTGGATAACATCGCCTGGGAGTTGTTGCATGGGACTAAGGCCAATCACTTACACGACCGGTGTACTAGAGGCAAGACAGTGGCATTTTTCTAACAGAAGGGGATTGGCCGAAACAAGGCAATGAGTATCGGTGCTACATCAACCAGTCCACCCTGCTGCATGTCCACCTTCCCAAAAGACTACGCACCATCTTTGTCGGGCGCTCCCTAACATGGGAGCCTATGGGGCCGGATTGCCCCGGTCCGGGAGGATCCGGGAACCGGATACCGGCGGCTGCACGCCGCTGTTGTTTCAGGAGCTAGCCGCGGTCTTGAAAAAATCAGCAGCTGCGGCTGCAATTACAGCCATCCGGCTGCACACAGGACCGGAGGGCACATTTGGCCCTCTGGTTCTGTGTGCTAATCCGGTCTGGGGTTGTTAGGTTCATGCCTAACAGCCCCGGATCGGATCACACCGTGGTGTGAAGCCAGCCTAAGATGTACCTGTACCTAACCATGGGCTTATGATATATTTTTTGTACTAGCACTTTCAAAGTTTATCAGCATGTGTCTATGGATATGTTTATCATTTGCCCATGTACTCTGTGAAAATGCACTTTTTGTTTTGCTATTTTATTTTATTTTTTTAATTGACTACTAAATAAAGTACTATAAAATAATTTTTTTGTCTCTTCCATTCATATTAAATTGAACCATAATTTGGTTATAGTAGCTACTGTATATAAGCTTGTAAACCGCTATAAAACAGGCATTGCAGATTGTGGCCTTAGTTTATATTTGTATGGTGATAAGTTCTTTTAAGTTAAAGTGTTTCAAAACTATTGTCGTAGCAAACATTTGGAGAACAGACTTGGAAGAGTAGCAATTAATAACAGTGAGATGTCACACAACACATATTACTGCTATTGTTAGCATATAGAGTTTGACTATACACTTGGACTTGTTAGGCTGGCTTCACACCACGATTTTTGTGATCAGATTTTGGCCCCACAGTATTCCTATGGGGTCAGATGGCAGCTATTTGCCATCCGATCTCCATCTGTCCGGGAGGACCCGGAAGAATTGATTTTTTTTTCCCCGGACACAAAATCGCAGCTTGCAGCGTTTTTGCGTCCGGGGCAAAAGGTTTCACAAAACCGGATCCACCCGGATCCTGCCAGATTCGGCGCCCAATAACATGGGAGTCTATAGGCGCCGGACCTGACAGAAAATCTGTCCGGTTCCCGGACACCGGGTGCTGGAGCTCAGCGCCGGCCACCGCAGAACTTCAGCACTTGTAGAGCTCCCCGCCGAGATTTCAGGACCGCAGCTAGCTCCACGCAAGCCGCGATCCTGACATTTCAGCACTGGACAGCTCCTGCAGCTGCGATCTGCCGATTCGGGCAGAACACAGGACCAGAGGGTATATTTGCCCCCCAGTTCTGTTCTGCCCGGAGCTGTCAGGTTCTGTCCGGTGCTTCCTACAAAACACCGGACAGAACCTGACAGCTGAAAACCGTGGTGTGAAGCCGGCCTTGGAAAGATACATCAGTGCTAGAACTGGATGAACCCACTAATTAATTGTGTGCATAATATGCTTATATATTTTGTCTTTATAGTTCAAAAACGTAGCAAATAAATTAGTAACCTAAAATGAACTATTTCCCTAATAACTTACTAATCTTGCATTGATGCCTGAAACGTATCAACTGAGAACTCCATTCTATGTAGAAAAACAGATGCACATTGCAGCCTAATTTCCGTAGTCCTAGATTTAACCATGCATATGTTATTACAATCTGCTTTTATAAAACAGTTATTTAAAGCAAACTTCTAAATTACAGCTATGTATTCATTCAGTCCTTGCTGAACATTAGTGATGGGCGAATCCTAAATTACTCGGAATCGCTTGACTCTAGCGAGTCCGAGCCCAGGACTCGCTACTCGTTGCGAGTCTAGCGAGTCCAATGTTAATGAATGGGGAAGCGAGTAATAGCGAGTAGTGTGAGATTTACAACTCGCAGATGTGTCTCGGAAGCTTCAGCCTGAAGCAATCCTAGTTTTGTCATTTATTTGCATTGCTCGTTTACTTTGTAAGTAATCGCTGACTCGCACAGATAAGATCCTGTCTTCTCTGTGCTGGCTGCCAGCTCCAGGGTCCTAGAGCCCGCCTGCTGCCTGATGTAGCAGTGCTGAGATTGTTCTCAGTCTGCTCAATCCCTGTGTACAGACATGAATGTCTGTGCACAGAGATGATGTAGCAGAGCTGAGATTGTTCTCAGTCTGCTCATTCCCTGTGCATAGAGATCTATATCTATACACAGGGGATGTAGCAGAGAGGACATCGCGTTTTGGACTGCGTCGGACGGAAGAGGATTTTTTTAATTAAAGATGGAGTCCCTAATGGCTTTTTTTTTTATTTCTAATAAAAAATTTTCTTTGTGTTGTGTTTTTTTTAAAACAATTTAATAGAAATTCATGGCGGTCATGTCTAATATTGGCGTGACCACCATAAATTTCGGGCTTAGGGCCAGCTGATAATTCAAAGCTGGTATTAACCCCTTTATTACTCAGCATGCTACCGCCACCAGGGCCGCTGGAAGAGCGGGGTTCAGCGCCAGAGGATGGCGCTTCAATGAACGCGCCATCTTCTGGGGCGGCTGCGGGCTGCAATTTGCAGCGGGGGGTGCCCAGAAAGCTTGGGCATCCCTGCGCTGCGGATTCCAGCCCCCAGCTGCTTAGCTGTACCTGGCTAGATATAGAAATTGCGCGGAGCCCCACGCATTTTTTTTAAATTATTTCATGAAATTCTGAGATTCTGACTCTGACTCCGAGACTCTGACTCTGAGACTCTGACTCTGAAATTCATTAAATAATTTTTTAAAAATGCGTGGGGCTCCGCGCAATTTCTATGTCTAGCCAGGTACAGCTAAGCAGCTGAGGGCTGGAATCCGCAGCGCAGGGATGCCCAAGCTTTCTGGGCACCCCCCGCTGCAAATTGCAGCCCGCAGCCGCCCCAGAAGATGGCGCGTTCATTGAAGCGCCATCCTCTGGCGCTGAACCCCGCTCTTAAAGCGGCCCTGGTGGCGGTAGCACGCTGGGTAATAAAGGGGTTAATACCAGCTTTGTTATACAAGCTGGTATTAAGCCCGAGATTCTTAATGTCAGGCCACGTTTGACCCAGCCACTAAGAATCTCCAATAAAGGGTTAAAAAAACACAGAGAAAATTTTTTATTTGAAATAAAAAAAAAAGCCATTAGGGACTCCATCTTTAATTAAAAAAATCCTCTTCCGTCCGACGTAGTCCAAAACGCGATGTCCTCTCTGCTACATGTACAGGGAATGAGCAGACTGAGAATAATCTCAGCACTGCTACATCTCTGTGAGCAGGCGGGCTCTAGGACCCTGGAGCTGCACAGAGAAGACAGCTGGACTCGGCTCGCAAAGAAACAGCAGTTACTTTGCGAGTCTCCCTGCTATCACTGGCACAGTAGCCAGTGATGACTCGCACGAGTCTAATGCAAACAATGGCAATCCTAGTTTTGTCAGCGTTTCTGACAAAACTAGGATTGATATTGATTTGCATTGGACTCGTGCGAGTCATCACTGGGAAACTCGCCGAGTACCGAGTCCTGCGAGTCCCTTACTACTCGCCGAGTAACGAGTCCTAGCGAGTAGATTCGCCCATCCCTACTGAACATCTAATCAGGTTTCTTCAGCACGGAGATGTTTTCTAATTAAAACTGACATTTTAAAAGATAAAAGATGATTAGGAGGAGGTGGCGGACCTAAACCAAAGCACAAGTGACCAAGTATAAACTTCTCTTTTTGAAGATCTATTTAATTTCCATCTATAATTTTTTTGCAGCACACTGTGATTATGTGTGCAGATGCTAGCATTTATTTATAATTGTGTAGAATTTTCAAAAATGAAAGCCTTATCCAGCAGATGTAACAACGGCACAAAACTGCTAATCAATAGTCCATTAAAAACAAAAATCACCAACATTAATGCTCTTCGAAGGCACGGATTTATGGCTAATTACACTGTACAAATAGAGATGAGTTATAATAATAAAGCATGATGGTCATAGACAAAAAGAAACACACAATTATAGAAAAGAAAAATAAAAACTGGCATTAGTAAAATTTGAAAAAATAGACAAGTTGGCTAAAAGACTTAGGGCCCAATTCATCAAAGTGTTTACGTCAGAAAAATGGTGTAAAAAGAACAGGCACAAAAGTTTTGCACAACGTAAGTATTAGCAAAAATGTTGCAACTTTTGACCTTTCTGGCCAGCTCTAGATGGAGCTGGGTTGGCAGGACATTGTGTAGTGATGCCCTTTCATCTAATTATGGTGAATTATGGAGTACTTTAACCCCTTTACCATCCAGCCTGTTTTCTAATAGTGAGAAAAACATGCATATGTGTTTTTTTATATATGCATAAGTAAACTTCTGGTTTCAACTGTAGGTATGTGTGAAATTCTTCCACCTGTTAATATTGAAGTATCTCCTACTCTCAAGTATTCAGTAAAGGATACTTTCACATATTACGATTTTTTCCCTGTCAGTGGGATCCTACTTTTTGTAGGATCCCACGGACAGGAAAGGAAAGCATCGGAGGTGACCTCCAGATGCTTTTTCTGTGTCCGGGTCCGTGATTATCACGGATCCGGACACGGCGGGGCACTTTCACTTCTGCAATGTATATTATACATTGCAGAAGTGAAATATAAGAAAGACTTAAAAATAATTATCAACATAACTTGTCAAAGTATCTTTCTTCGGCTGGTTTCACACTACGATTTTGTGAAATCCGATGCTGTCCAATAGAAATCAGACAGCATCGGATCCAAATTTGACCCCATGTCACCCTATGGGGATCGGACCGTTCGGATGTGCACTAATTGCCATCCGAATCGCGTCCGATCCGATTTTGTCCGATTTCTTTCCGATGCAAAAATCGGAGACTGCTCTGATTTTTGCATCCGAATGAAAAATCGGATAGAATCGGATCTGACAGATCGGATGGCAATTATGCCAAATCTGATCCGATCCGATTCCATTAACATGGGGCCCTATAGAGCAGGGTCCGAGGAAACATCTGATGTCTCCTCGGACCCGATTTATATTGTACATTGCAGAAGTGTAATTAGAATTAGTGCACATCCGAATCAGTCCGATCCCCATAGGGTGACATGGGGGCAAATTCGGATCTGATGCTGTCCGATTTCTATCGGACAGCATCAAATTTCACAAAATCGTAGTGTGAAACCAGTCAAAGAAAGATACTTTGGCAAGTTATGTTGGGTCATGTTCCTATCCATGGTCTGCTGTATTCAGGGGAGCCCACCTCGGCACATAGTTTACTACTTAGCATAGTCAGCAGGAGGCAGTGACTGCAATGGACAAGAACATTGAGGAAAATGATGCCTTACTGCCAGTGGCTCCAGCCAAGGCGCCAAACCCAAATATCACAGCCCCGATCCAGATGGGGTACCCCCCATCTGGAGTGCTATTGCAACATATGCCAAATTATGATGGCAGAAACATGATGTTGTATGACTGGACAAAAAAGGCGCTGTGTGCTGTTAAAATGTGCAACCTGATCCTGGAATTTTGAGCAGATATACCTTTGAATGCTCTAGTGGGAAATGCTAGATGGAAAGTAATGGCGTGCCCCTAGTCAGAAACGGACACCTTAATTGCTCTGTTGTAAGGAGTTCACGGAGGGTGTGTGAAAGTGACTCAACTGTAAAATGTGTTTTTCAATCGGCTGCAGCAAGAAAGCGACACCCTAATGCAATACTCCAGTGCCTTGTAACAGACATTGAATTAAGTACAAAGGCGGGATCCAGAAACCATGGGTGCATTACGTGAGGTGGATAAGCTGCTGTAGGACCACTTCATATCTGGGCCAGCCAGCAAATTCTTATAGAACAAGTTGCATGAAATTACCTGGACGACCGCTAATCTGTCATTTTACAATGACTACTTTTCCGCAATAGAGAGGGAGGAGTCAACACCTGTGGTTGAGAAAATAGTGAGCAGCAACCGGATGAACGGAAGCTGGCTAAAGTCCGAAGACTCAGAAACTTTAAAGGATATGGTTCAGGCACTGTGGGCAGAACTGAAAGATCTTTGACGGGATGTGTCCCAAATGCACATGAGACTGGTCCGGCCTCAGCAGACAGCTCACTCCCTAAGCTCCTTCATCCATCATGACTCGGGCTTGGAGGTCATTTGGAAGGAGCATGTCTGGAGCTTGGAGATCCAGTGGGCCCCTCTGCTGGTATTGTCGACATTATGGCCAATTGCAAGGGATTGTGATTCCAAGACTTACCCTACGATAACACCCGTCAATCTATTAGCCAGGGCTTTAGCCAGTATCTTGACGTCTGCGGACAGTAAAGAAATAGGTCTGCAGGTGTCCGGCAGTCCCGGATCCCTACCCTCCTTAGGTAGAACAACAATTGTCGCCTCTCTCATGGACGTCGGCAGCACTCCTTCCTCCCTTGAATGTTCTAACACTTCCTGCAGCTTTGGCAACAATGCTTCCTCCAAGTGCTTATATAATTCCACCGGTAGCCCGTCTGCCCCCGGCACCTTGTCATTGGCCATAGATGCCAAAGCAATGCTCAATTCTTCATACGTAATCGGGGCCTCCAGACTGAACCTATCCGCTTCTGATAACCTAGGCAACCTCAGGTCTGCTAAATACACTCCAATACCATCCATGTTGGCTTCCGCCCCAGAGGAATATAACCTCCCATAAAATTCTAGAAAAATTTCCCCAATATCAGAAGAGTCTGTAGTCTTAGACCCATCAGATCTATACATAGAGTAAACAAAGGGAGTCTTCCTCTGTGCCGAAGCCACCAGTGACAGCAGATGCCCAACTTTCTCTCCCTCCTCATAGAAGGCCATACGTCTGAATTCATTTCTCTTAAGCGCCTTGTCAAGGTGGAACCCATCCAGCTCCGCCTGAGCATTCCGCAGTCTAGTCGCTGCTCCTCCTCCGCCACCGCTATCAGAGCCTCCTCAGCCTGTCTCACTGCCCCCAATTTCTCTCCTTCCTCCCGCCTTGTTGTAGTTTTGCGTAAATTAATTTCTTTAATTAACAGTCCTCTTAAATACGCCTTCATAGCATCCCAGACTAGTGACGGACTAGCTGTCCAATCATTACACACAAAAAACTCTGTAACATCCTTTTGTATCTGAGTCATATTAATGGACTGTAGCCATACCGGGTGTAGCTTCCAGCTCATCCTGCCCCCCCGCATCACATATGGACACATATGGGATTATGATCAGAGATGGCCCTGCGGAGATAATCAGCAGTCAACACCAATTCGTCCATACGACCATTCCCCATTGCCATGTCTATACGTGAGAGCGTATTGTGAGCAGAGTAACAGGAGAAGCATCTGACACCAGGGTTCCTCTCCCTCCAGACGTCTCTTAACCCTAATTCTTGAAGAAATATCCCAAAGGGGGTCACATGCCTATGAGTCCTGGGTGGATTGTTCTTAAACTTATCCCAGTAGTCGTCCTGGACATTATTCAGGTCACCCACTAGCAGTATTGGTGTCTCACCCAAGTGTCCCATCCACTCCATAACTTCTTTAATCTTCCCACTCGAGTAAGGCAGAGGAATGTACATAGCCACTATGGTCATTAATTGTCCCTGTACCTTGCACACCACTATAACATATTGCCCCTCTGTATCCACACAAGTTTCCACCGCTTCAAATTTGGTGGTCCTAGGGATTAGAACAGATTCCCCCCTCGAGTAGGAAGAGTACGTGGAGTGGTATGACTCCTGAATCCATCTCTTCTTTATGAGATCCAGCTTTTCCTCCACCATATGTGTCTCCATTAAACATACAATCATTGGTTTCTGGTCTAGAATGTATTGGAATATAGCCGCCCTCTTAGTGACGTCAGGTAGCCCCATCATGCTCCAACCAAGCACTTTAATGGCAGCCGTCAGTGGTCCTGAAGTACCCATGCAATCTGTATTCTTATAGCCATTCCCCGCCATCTGGACTTCTTCTCTACCCTTCCACCCATCCCCCAACCTCCCCCCTGCTGTCCTCCCTCTACCCTAGTACATACGCCACCTCCAGGCAGCTCGGGTCTCCAGATCCTAGCAGGTACCGTCTTCCACCTCATCCTTCCCAACAACGGTATATTCTTGCTCTCCTCCTCCCGCCTAAATGAACACCACTTAAGCCATTATCAAGGCATCAGCCCATCAATACCCACAAAGCATATATCGCACATTTCCCCCCCTCCGAATATCCTCCTCCACCCACCAGACATTTCTCATCAAGAGGACACAGCGTAATACGTTATGCCCTACATATCGCATAGAAAACAAAATACAATTAAATAATTAATTCCTCTGTGGGCTGTAGGACCCAGTGTTCGGGGAAGACATGCTAAATACTAAGCCATTCAGTAGGAGTGTTAGAGACAAAAGTGAAGCAGCTCCTGGTTTGGGGGGAGAATGATAAGAGCATTTGAGAAGGAAAGACAAGTCCAGGTAATGCTGGTGCGGTGGAAAGCTAGTAGTATGGAAATAGCAAGAACCGTTATAGGAATCTTTTAACAACAGTAATTCATTATGTCCGGCAAGTTGGAGGGGACCTGTAAGTTAGAACCCTGGAACTAATTAAGTCCAGTGTTGGCCAATAATGGGACCCAATGAAGCGAGAGTGCTACCCAGCAGCTCTAAGAGCGGCTGTAAGAGTGGCTAAGAATGGCTCTCAAAGTGGCCCTCATAAGGGATCACTGACTGTGATTGGGGTGCAGGGGGCTCAGCAAAATATATTGACCCGTAGGTCCCTGTGCTGAAGAGAAGGGGGTCTAACTAACTGGCCTGCCAGTAGTCTGTTCATACATTTTGTGCCATTGCCAGAAACCACAATGACTGTGCTTCCGTGTCATATGGAAGAAACAATGAAGTGTCCTCCCTGCTGAATTATGTACTTAAAACTTGTGCCAAGTAAAGAGTGCCTCGTTTTTCTGAATGTGTCTGTCGTCCTTTTCTGGCAGCCTCATGGACCCAATAAGGATCGTAACGGGACCAGCCTCAATGTACTCCAAGTAACACCACTTGCACACAGTCACACATCCAAAACTCTCAATTTACTTCAGCCTGCCGGGGTGCAGAAAACATGACGCTCACTCATGGTTACTGCCTCGTCCACCACTGCATTCCAACCGCTGCAATTCCTATCAATCCTGAGAATGGGGCTCTTATTGCAGAAAACAGCCAAGTACAGCACTCGGCTATCTCTGGCTCCTGTAAAGGATGAACAGAGAAGAGTTGTGCATGCTCAACTTCCACTCCACTGAGAAGTCTCTGAGTAGCACTAATAGTGTATGATTGCTCTATGGAGTCCAGGCATAGTCCGACACTAATATACCAATGGGATCTTTACACACATGTTTAGAACATATCAAAGGATCAGTTTAATAGAATTCCATTATTATTGAAAACATCTTTCATTTTCCCTTTAATAATCAGTCAACATAACAAAATTCATTATTTATAGATGCAAATTCTAAAATAAAACAGCAAGCAATCATCTGGAAACTAATATCACAAACAGCAAAATCTATTAGTAATCAGACAAATATATGGATTTGGAAACAACTACATATGAGAAAGCATCAGGTGCACAGGGATTTGTCTACTGCATACCTGAACTCAAGACATACCATCTGCTGCATCACCCTCAGGCTCTTTGGCGTGAAGACGCATGGATGATGATTAATTGCATCTGCAACTGGGACATCAAACCTACCACTAGTTAAATAAACTTGATTTTCCAATATTTCTTCTGTATGTTGACTTATTATTTCTAAATAACTGTAAGCTATTTTTTTTTTTTTTTTAATTTTGAATCTTTTTATTTCAGGAAAACAGAAAACTAATAAAAAAGGATGAAATGAAATCTGAAGAAGTAAGGGTGCTTTCACATAACGATTTTTCTAAATCCGATGCTGTCCGATGAAAATCGGACAGCATCGGATCCGAATTTGGCCCCATGCAGCCCTATGGGCATCGGACCTAATCGGATGTGCACTAAATGCCATCCGATTTGGTCCGATCCGATTCTGTCCGATTTTATTATCGGTGCAAAAATCGGAGCTTGCTCCGATTTTTGCACCGAAAATAAAATCTGACAGATTTGGATCGGACCAAATCGGATGGCATTTAGTGCACATCCGATTAGGTCCGATCCCTATAACATGGGGCCCTATGGAGAAGGATCCGAGGAAACATCTGATGTCTCCTCGGACCCTGTTTTACTGTACTGAGCATGCTCAGTACAGTAAAACTGCTCCTAACTAGGAGCACAAGGGTTAAAAAAAAAAAAAAAAGCGCCGGGCTGCAAAAAAAAGAAAAAAAAAAAAGTTTATTCTCACCTCTCCCCGAGCCCCTGCCGTCAACCGCCATCTTCCTCTAGGTTCCCGGTGGCTCCCGCAGGCTGCCGGTGTCAGCAGAGGTGTACCTCTGCTGTTCAGGACCTGCGGTGATGTCACAGTCATGTGACCGCGGGTTCACCATGGTGAACCCGCGGTCACGTGACTGTGACATCATCGCAGGTCCTGTGTACAGCAGAGGTACACCTCTGCTGACACCGGCAGCCTGCGGGAGCCACCGGGAACCTAGAGGAAGATGGCGGTTGACGGCGGGGGGCTCGGGGAGAGGTGAGAATAAACTTTTTTTTTTTTTTCTTTTTTTTGCAGCCCGGCACCAATTTTATGCTGGAATCGGGTGCCTATTTGGACTTTATTTTACGGAAAATACACCTGTTTGCCTCAATTTTGCTACCATTTGAGTGTCCCCAACATGCTACATAAGCACTACCAGTGAGCAAATCACCACAATATGAATAAGTAATAACTTACAATGGATCACATTCATAAAAATTTCAATTAGTGGACAGTTTCGGTGCATAATAACTTAATATGTCATTCCTTGATAACTCTTCAGAAGTTTACCGCTCTCCAGCCTCACTGATTTCTTGTCATGGGTGGTTCTGAATTATTGGCAATTTAGACCTCATTATTGCACTGCAAACCCAACCTGTGTCCTTTCTAATAGAGTTGTGTAGACTCATTGAAGTTCAGGTTCCAGTAGTCGAGCCGGGCTTTTAAAAACGGACTGTTCGAGGCTAAAACCAGACGTGAATCTCATTTGAAGAGACTGATTGGGCAGTTTGTGTCTCAGCCTACATACGGCCAGCCATAAGCAAACCACTTCCAAATGCAGGAGTGCAGGAATTTGTCATTGTTTTTTATCTTACAACCATATTATAACCGAAAACTCTGCTTTTACCCCCCCCAGTGCAAGCCGATCAAACAATGCTAACCGCTCACACTAAGCTAAGCACCAAGCGTACCCGTGCACATTGATGCTCGCTCCGGTGATTTGGATACATAAAGCAGCCAAACTCCTACCTTGAACAGATTCACTCATCTCTACTCTCTAATACTGCAAGTAGAGTCAGCTTTGGCTCTAAAACAGGCATGCACAACTCCAATCCTCAAGGGTCACCAACAGTGCATGATTTCAAGATTTCCTTAATATTGAAAAGGTGATAATTTAATCATGTGCACAGGAGATTATTGTATCCCCTGTGCAATGCTAAGGGAAGCCTGAAAACGTACAGTGTTGGTGGTGAGTCGATCGACAGGGTAGGGGGTACTCGGATACCGGGACAGATTGCTACTTCAGTGAGGATCATGGCTGGTCGGGTCCCAGTCCCGTGCCCTGGACACTTAATGGCTGAGGGGAAAACTATTTGGGATGAGAGATTATTATACGTGACGCCACCTGTGGTACCTGGTAATGTAGTTACCATCACTGCAGCCGTCCGCTGAGGTGATGGTGATGCAGCTTTGGGTAGTACAGCTCCCCACAGGTGGAGCTTTACCTCAGGGCAGCAGGGTGGATGAGGGGAGTAGTAGTCCTTGGCTCTGTGTAAGTTCTCCTGGCGGCGGCGGTGAAACAGGCACACATACACAATAGTCTCTGTTTCAGTACCTTTTTTACTGATGTTGGGTAGCTGGTACGGTCCAGGAGAGTAACCAGGTGGCTGGTGCAGTTTGGGACATCCACCTTTGAAAGTTATGAAGCCTCCTTTATTTGTGTGTGGGGTGATTTGGGAAAGTTCTGCCTCAAGATGAACCTGTTGCTTTCTCTCTCATTCTCTCTCTCAGGATGGTACTCCACAACTGACGATGAGAACCTTTCTGTGGGGATCCCTACTCCTTTCCTTGGGTCCCTGGTCCTATGTTTGGTCAGGTTTGGGGTCTTGGTTTCCTGAGCTCCAAGGGGATTAAATCCTCCTGTCTGTCCGGGCTTTCTCTGCTATGACTGGATCAACAGCAGCTTCGGACTCCAGTGTCCAAGTGGGCTAAAGGGCAATTATTTCTGTTCCCCTTTTTCTAGAATTTTCTATCTTTCCACTTGCCTCCATCCCTTTCTATGGTACTACACAGTGTCAGTCTTTTCTGTTTCTGGGCTTGACTTGGTCCCAGCAAGCAGCTCTTCCTCCTTCTTGACTCCTTCTTGTCTGAACTTCCTTGACTGAACTGACTCCTCCCTCAGACCTGGATCTTTATAGGGAATCTTGCCTAAGGCAGCAAGTGGAGCTCCCCTTTCAGGCCTGGGGTGGAAAGTGTGTGCTGTGTGTGCCAAGGTGTACATCCTTCCCTGCACCGGTGAGTCCTGTGGCAATACCTGCAGGGGTGCCACAGTGGCCCTTGAGTATTGGAGTTGTGCACCTCCATACTACAGCATCAGAAAAGCACGAGTGGTACTGAAGCTGGCCAGATAATGCACCCAGCAAGCTTCAGAGCAATTTTTACAAGCTTTGCAGTCTGTCAGCCACCACTGATTGACTGCAGAAGTGGCAGGTAACCTAGGCTGAGTGGCTTGAGCAATTTTACTCATTTAGCAGAATGGGAATACTTTGAATTGAGGTTGCAGCAATTACAGTACACGTCCTAATTGACAGCAGTTTAACCCTTTACGAACCAGGCAATTTTTGTTTTCCCCCCTTCCATCAACTGCCATAACTTTTTATTTTTCTATTGACATAGGCAAAAAAGAGCTTAATATTTTTGAATGACAAAGTGTACATTCAAATGCCATCATTCATTTTACCCTACAATGCATTGAAAAACAGGAAAAGATTTCAAATACAGTGAAATGGTCATCAAACGCAATACAGCTATTGTTTTTGGATAGTTTTTTTGTGCTTTCAATGTGGTAAAAATAAACGATTATGGCATTATCAAACAGGAGTTTTTTATATTTATATATATTTTAATGGACAGAAAAAAAAGTATGGAACTTTGCAAAAATAATTTGGTTTGTGTCACCATTTTCCAAGATCTAAGAATTAAAAAACAACCGGAGCGCGCTCAGGGATTCCACTGTTAAATAATGGTTCAAATAAATCTTTATAATTCATTTTAAAAACACTAATACACACCACAATACACAGCAAGAAAAACACACTAAAATGTAAATTGTAAAGATAAAAATAAAAGTATTTCACCAAAATGTCCACATCAGAAAAAAAAAGTTTCTATAAAAGTGATTCCAGTAAGAAAATCACTGTCTAAAGTGCATAGTTTAATTCTTTTGCAAAGTCACTGTTCTTGTTCAGTAAAGGTCACAAATTGAGTAAGGCTGACACGTTACCGCTGATGAATTAAGTCTGTTTTCAGAGGACTGAAATGAATGCGTGTATATTGATAATTGTTGTTCTAAAACATTCTGTATACAGATTTTTATATACTTGTGGTTCACTCTAGGGAGGAGATCCACACTCCCTCACTCCTGCGACAGTAGAATCTCGGGTGCTGTCAGTGGAAGCATAAAAGTAGATTGCTCCGATTTTGGCACCGAAAATAAAATCGGACAAAATCGGACTGGCCCAAATCAGATGGCATTTAGTGTACATCTGATTCGGTCCAATGTTTTTAACATGGGGCCCTATGGAGCAGGGTCCGAGAATACATCTGATGTGTCCTCGGACCCGATTATACTGTACTGAGCATGCTCAGTACAGTAAAACTGCTCCTAACTGGGAAAGCAGGGGTTAAAAAAAAAATGTATGCTCACCTGTCCCCGAGGTCCCCCGCCGTCTCCCGCAGGCTCCCGGTGTCCTCCCGGTGTCTGCAGAGGTCTTCTTCTTCTGAAAAGGACCTGCCATGATGTCACAGTCACGTGACCGCAGGTTACACCATGTTAACAGGCGGTCACGTGATTGTGACATCACGGCAGGTCCTGTTCAGAAGAAGAAGACCTCTGGAGACACCGGGTGGACACTGGGAGCCTGCGGGACCGTGCGGGAGATGGCGGGGGCCTCGGGGACAGGTGAGCATACATTGTTTTTTTTTAAACAGGCTGGAGGGAGCGATTTTATGTCGGAATCGGATGCCTATTTGGCATCCAATTCCAGGCATCAGAAGGGAACCAATGCTGTCCGACTGGAAGGAGGGACACATAAAGTCTTTTGGTACCTTTACTGGTGTTGACTGGTACACTTGACCGGGGATGAGGTAAACACTTCTGGATTTTTCACAGCAAGCAGGGTTGTAGGCTTCCTAGTATACGCTGTTCTGCTGGAGGCGGGCAGGCATGAAACCCAACCAAACCATTACTGCACTTTCTGTGTGACTCTTCACACCCGGATTTGCTGCACTGAGGGCACTCTAAGGGATTCCTGTCAGAGCTCTGACTCCGGGCTCTCATTTGGTGGTGCTTCGGGTGTTCGGGGAGCTAAACCCCCTATTTTGGTGCTGATTTCTCTACAAAGTCTGTACTGCGTCCTTGTAGCTCGGACCCAGTGACCGGAACTCTGTTAGGGTGAGTCGGGATGACTACTCTGCCCCTATTTAGTACTTGCTTCTCTCCTGTTCCTGTGACCCTTGCTCTGAGGATCTACCACTTTCCAGGTGTCTCTGGTATGGGCCTAGCGTGGCTCCAGTACCAGGTCAGCTCTCTCAGCTGCTTGCAGTTCTCTAGTGACTGCACACTCTGGTGTTTCTCCCTCCAGGACCTGAATTTATAGGGCGAACTGGCTTAAGGCAACTAGTGGAGCTCCCCCTACAGATCTGGGGTGAAAGGTGTTGTTTGTCAGGGGGGTCTGCTTGCTGTGTACTTTCCATCCATGTCCCAAGAGTTCCTGTGGTGCCCTAACCAGGGTGCCACATGGTAAAACTAAAAATATAGAATAAACTAATCAGTGCTAAGCATATCATATAAAACAACAGTAGTGGTAATGCAGCACAGAGATCAAATGAGCACTGGAAACATACACCATATAACAGCTATGACAGTATTTAGTACAACAGATCCTTCACTAAAATGGAGGCTGGAAGATAAACACATACATCCATGCAGACCTAATTCCTATGTAAAAATGACTTCTGTACAATCCTAACAACAGGCTGTAAAGTATAAAACATACAGACAGGAGTATAACTCTAAACAGATTAACTTGACAAGAATGATGGAAGTTCACAAGAGAGAAGCAGAATGCAAGAGAACACATGTATGTGGGATGAAATCCTTTCTGATACTGAATTAAAATGGCTGCTCCATTCCCAGAGATGCAGAGGGCTGACCCACAATGCCTGTGTTCCTAAAGAAAAAGATGCTAAAATGTGTAGGGAATACTGCCAGATTGTGCTAAACAAATTAATCGTCATAACAATATAACATGTCAAACTAGAATTACTTTCTGCTACTGAGCCTAAATGGGCAAAGCGGTTATATTGAGAATAAATTACACATAAGTGGACTCAATTTAATAAGTGGGTGACTTATGTAGGCAACTAACCACTCTTGATATTATTTAGGGAGATCAGATTACAGGGGGCTGAATACAAATGCAAATCAGTTTTCAGGTTAATATTTTTAAAATATTTAAAAACTATGTATCATTTCCTTTACACTTCACAAATACTTGCTACTTAGTGTTGATATATCACATTAAACCACCATAAAATACATTTAAGTTTGAGGGTGTATTTGTAACATGAAAAAAATGAGGGTATGAACACTTTAAGGCACAGTAGCTCTTAATGACTTTGTCCTACTAGCAGATTAAATATAGAGTTAATCAAACAACTATTTGATGATATTGCATAATGCTATTTCTCATCATTGGGGCATTAATTTTGACAAATCTTCACGTCCATTTGCTTAAAAGTGCAGCTCCAAATGTGCAAGGTATCTTCATCATGCTACACTGTTGCATGCAGAACTCATTGCTGTAAAGCTGTCCAGCCCTTTAATGGCTGCTTTAGATTATAGCCATACATTTCACATTTTAACTACCGTACTTTTCGCTTTATAAGATGCACCTGATTATAAGATGCACCCTTAAATTTGGTGAAGGAAAAGAGAAAACATTTTTTTTTAATGTTAATTGAGGTCCATCTTATAATGCCAGTGTCGGTCTTACAAATCAGTATGTATGTCCCTCATCCTTGTGTATATATATATATATATATATATATATATATATATATATATACATATGACAAAAAAGGTTATTGAGCAGCGTTTCTTTTATAGCAGATATGCTAGGTGCTTTTCAGTCCCTGTGATGGGGGTCAACCATCCACTTCAACAAATACTTGCAAAAAATGAGGCTGCAGCACACACGATTTGGAGTGATTTCCTTGCCTTTATTGGCATACAGGCATAGTGAGGCGACGTTTCGGTCCTCAGACCTTCTTCCAGCAATCACTTAGGGCAAATGCTGGGGATTTTATATATCCTCCAATATCAAACATTATTATTCAATTTATAGTGTTACAAGTGTTTCTTAGTGCATAAACAATTTCCCTTTACATTGGGATTTACATAGCAGTTTTGTACATACATATATGGTTGCTGATCTCATTAAAACAGGGGAGAGGCCGCACATGGCGAGCAACATATGTTGCTAGGATTACATGACAATCATAATCAATTAAGCGGGCACCTGAGCTGCAATTGATCTGTTTTAGGAATATAACTGTAAGTAAAGAGATTTATACTGTTTTAATGAGATCAGCAACCATATATGTATGTATAAAAACTGCTATGCACCGGCAGGTGCGGCAAGTGCTGTTTTGGCACTTGCGGCAAGTGCGGCCGCGAAAAAAAACGCGGCTGACAGTATTTTTTTTCGCGACCGCACCTGCCGCAAGCGCCAAAACCGCACTTGCCGCACCTGCCGCAAGTCCGCCTATACATAGTATGGCGTTTACCACAACCGCGCCGCAACCGTGCCGCAAGTGCAGCCGGTATGCGGTAATTTAAAAAAACGCTGATGTGAAAGGGCCCTAAGACAGCCAAATCTAAAAGAAAAACACTCCAACTTCCAAAAATATTAAGCTTTGATATTTGAGTCTTGTGGGTTGATTGAGAACATAGTTATTGATCAATAATAAAACTAATCCTCTACAATACATTGTGTGTAGAATTATTAGGCAAATTGTATGTGAAATGGTCTTCGTCATCAGACAACTCACGAACCACCACTTAATCTGTTTTTCTTTACATTATCTTTACATATGGTCATATTGTATTTTATAATTTTCTTTTCTTATATTTCTCTTTAGATGAGATACTGACGCAAGATAAACCACCACAGTGTTAATTCCGATGCCGCTCAGCGGGACTACATGTCGCTATGACAACCTTATGTTTACGAGCACTCGCACTTGCGCACTATGATATTCGGGTCACCGGAAGTCACGTTAACGGAAGACGAGTCACACGCCGGCATATAATGGCGACGCACACCGCAATGAGCACTGTCACCACCGCACAGTACAGTCCTGCTGCCTCACCCGCCTCCCTCAGGTAATAGGTGTCTCATATGATTATGAACACCTCATAGCTGCTTATTCAGTACATTCATTATGCCCATGTTATTATCTTTCACAGCCATTATAGGCAGGCGCAGTATAGGTCTCCTGGACCTCTATATAACCAGGTATTGTTGTCCTTATGATTTTTGCTCATGGGCTAATCTGCCATATGATATTATTAATTTTGTGGACATATATGCATATATTCTTTTTGCAGAATCCACATGGGTGGTATATAGAGGATGAGCATCATATATATAAAAAAAAAAACACTTGTAGTCCGGTCATACAGGTAGAATCAATGTATACATAGAATTTCATTGAGAGCATGTTGCTATAATATTTTCTCATAATGCTCTAGAAATATTTACATATATGTATTTCACCATAGATCCTTAAAATCTGATTAGGATTTTTATCATAACAAGTATTTACAGACACAAGGCAACCTCTAGGTGAATATATTTAGTTCTTTATACTCAATTACTGTATGTGAATGGACATTGTCATTTATAGATGTTTTCTTTGTTTAAAAAGAGGGGGAATATCCTAAAAAGCCTGAACCTGATTCAATACAAGACACTCCACCAGACTTGGGATACATAATACCGAGGTATTAAAACTATATAAATTCTTTATTTTAGTATTAATTATATTATATATCCTCATAATGTGGTTCTGACATACTATCATTTGTATCATAATTGATTATTTTTGGACATTATGTCTATACAGTATAAAGGGTCAATATAGGGATTAAATCACCAGACTTTCTCCTCTCCAGTCCATCCTTAATGCAGCAGCCAGGATCACCCATCTGGCCAATCGTTACTCAGATGCCTCTGCTCTGTGCCAGTCATTGCACTGGCTGCCCGTATACTACAGGATCAAATTCAAATTGCTTGTTCTCACCCACAAAGCTCTTCACAGTGCAGAACCCCCCTACCTCTCCTCCCTCATCTCTGTCTATCACCCCACCCGTTCTCTACGTTCCTCAAATGACCTTCGACTAACATCTGTACTAATCCGATCCTCCCACTCCCGGCTCCAAGACTTCTCCAGAGCTGCACCAATCCTCTGGAATGCTTTACCCCAAGAAATCAGGACTATCCACAACTTGCATGGCTTCAAACGATCCCTAAAAATGCATCTTTTTAAGGCGGCCTATCATACTCCCTAATAGAAGTCCATTGTACTGTAGACAGTGAATGGGCTATCCCTCTGGACATTACTCTTCTACAAACTCCACCAAACCAAAAAGGTCTACACAGACTGTATAATGACCATCCATGTAAGCTTAGCCCTATGCCCCATTTCCTCAAGATGCCTGGACCATCAGTGCAATAAGCCCCTGCACCTTGTGCAACCCCTATCCCGTTGTAGATTGTAAGCTCTTTTGAGCAGGGTCACCTTCATTTCTTTCTTTATTTATTGTATTTTTTTTTTTTACATTGATTCTATGCCTATTGTTTTGTATCCAATGATTGTACTGTATTTGTTCTCTACTGTAATTATTTACTGTATATTTTCTGTACTCTAACCCTACATTGTAAAGCGCTGCGGAATATGTTGGCGCTATATAAATAAAGCTTTATTATTATTATTATACAGGTACATGATTCCTGCCTTATTTTATAAATATATTGATATAATTGCAATTATGTTGCATAATACTTCTTTTCTGTAAAATGTGATTTGGGCAAGATGTATTGCTCTCTTAAATCATTTGTAATGTAATAATTTTCTTGGCTTGAGATAGGACCTCCGGTCCGAAACGTCGCCACGCCATTGGCAATAAAGGTTCACTTGACATCTATTTGGTGCTGCTTTTTCCTCTTTTTTGGATTGCAATAATTTTCTTGTTATGAGATATTATGTTAATTTTTTGCACTGTTTTCTCACAGAGATATTCTGTTTCTTGAAAAAGGTCTATAAAGACCAAAACGTCGAATAAATTGACAGAATATCAATTGACTGAATTTGACACCAAAACAAAGATTTTTTGGAGTATATATTGTGTGTCGGAGTTTTTCTGGATATTTACCATTTTTTCTTCTGAGCACCATATTACAGTGTTGCAGACCATAACACATTCTGTGAAATGGCCTTCGTCATCAGACAACTCACGAACCACCACTTATTGTTTTTTCACATTTTCTTGTTAAAAAAAATGAATCACATTTTAAGACAAATGGTGTTGCTTCTTTAGAAAGACTTTTTTTTGTATTTATGTAGAAAAATTAAAGTTAATTTAATAATTTTACTGCACCATAGTGAAAAAATAAATAAAACCCAATAGTGATATTTTTTGCTTCATTCCAGCCCCCCTTTTTCTTTAAAAAAAAGATCAGTTGTGATCCCCAGCTGTAATGTCTGTATACTCTTTTGTTCTTCCTCTCCTGCCCAGGAGCTGTGGTATATCCGGCTTGTTTCTGCATAGTCGAACATATGCATAACACAGGGACACATTTATAAGAATATCTCGGGACAGGAACATTTTTTAAACAACATCCAAATGTGGAACTTATTTTTCTTCTAAAATCTATCAATTAAAATGTACAAATCTTCATGGCACAACCCCTTTAAGTGTTCTATCACAGCAGAAAACAGTGTTTAAAGATACATTTTTAAATAATTCTGAATGTTTAAAGGCTCTAGGTAACATCTTTTTATGTTCCGTCATTAGTTACCTAAATAAGGTTACTTTCACATCAGCGTGTTACGCTGATCGCGGCAGTTGCGGTGAAAAAACTGCAACTTCCGCGATTACCGCATAACGGCCGCACTTGCGGTTCACTTGCGGCAAGCCCCATGCAATGTGTATGGGGCTTGCGGCAGGTTCGGCAAGTTCGGTATCGGCACTTGCGGCAGGTGCGGCCGCGAAAAAACTCGGCATACCGCATTTTTTTCGCGGACGCACCTGCCGCAAGTGCCGAAACCGCACTTGCCGCACCTGCCACACACTTACCGCAAGCCCCATAGACATTGTATGGGGCTTGCCACAAGTGTGCCGTGATTGCGGCCGTTATGCGGTAATCGCGGCAGTTGCGTTTTTTTCAGCCTTAATCATGCAGATGGACACAATATACAGAATGGTTAGGTTCAAAGGGTTTTGCCAAATTCTTTCTAAAATAAATTTTGAAAAATGTGTTATTTTCAAGCATTTGCTGTTATTCTTTTTATTTTTCAAGTTGTCAGAAAACCCTTTTTAAGTCTACATCCACATACATCAATATAACTTGATATATCTTAATGCATATAATGCCTACTCACCAAATGTCGGACTTTGAGTCATATCCCTGGTGCTTTAAAGCTTCAGGACTCATATAGTAAGGTGTCCCAGTAAATGTTGTTGCCAGATCACACGAGCCCATCAAAAGACGAGAAACCCCAAAATCCCCTGGAAACAGTTGGAAGAAATATTTATATAATGAACAAGTGTTCCAGTCATCTGGCATTAAAAATTGCAGAATTTCAACAAAGTCAATCTGGTTATTTATGTATTATTTTTATTTGGAAGGGACCTCGTGTTTATTTTGCTGTCTAGGTTTAAAAGGAATCTAATCACCAGGATTTCAACTCCGACCCCTAAAACTATTTATATGTGCATGTAACTCTTTCAAAGACAAGTACAGAAATACTTCTATGACCAGTCCATTCCTCGGTTCCTGAGAAATCAACACTTAAATTGATAAGCAAATAAGGCTGAAGATCCAAAGCCTTTGTTCAAGGGTATACACAGAAAACATAGGGCCCCGTAGCAGAATTCAAGGTCATATAAATGCAAATATCACAACTTTTCAGCCCTTATTAAGTAATTTTCCTCCTACTGAAGCCCCTGGATTCCCATTTTAATGCACCCATAAAGTATGATACTAACAAAAGTGCCCCTTAAACACTGTATGATACCCCCACAGTGAATTCCTCTACAGTATGCTACACATGCATAGTATGATGACCCTACTGTACCCCCCCATCAACTATCACAGAAAAGTATGGTGACCTTAGCACAGTATGATCCTCAACTGAGACCCTTACACAGCTTTCCTGCATTATAAAGGGCCTACATACAGTGTAATGTCTCCACACTGATAGCCCCCCTAGGCCTCAAAACAATATAACAGCCCCCGCAAAGTCCTCCACACAGTATGATGATGGACTCCATACAAACTTTTACACTGTATAATTGCTTGTATACCATAAAATGGCACACAAATAGCACTCAAAGTATAAAGGCTCTCTCCTAGCCCTCCAAATATTATAATGGTCACCACAAAGCCCTCCAAATAATATACTGGCCTTCACATAGCAATCTAAATAGTATAAAGGACTCTACAAAGCTTTCCAAGCATCATAATAGTGTCACGACAGTCCAAGGAGACATCTAGCATGCGGTGCAAAAGAATGGAAAACCAGGTAAAAGGGTGCCATGATGATAAAGTGGAGGGGAGTAACCCCTAAACACTCATCTGAGGCTGAATCCTGCACTCCCTATTATCCTTAGACCGGTCCTTCCCCCACAAACGATCACATGCCTAGGCCCAGGTTGAGCCTGGGCTTGCACTAGCTAGTGAGTAGGGCAGCAAGACTAGCATCTTACTACTGCAATAAGACAACACAGGGAGAGAGACAAACAAGCGGTAATAAAACAACAAACTTAAGTATACAGCTTCCACAAGAAAAACATCTCTTGGGAGGTCAGCATGGAAGAACCATAACTAGCATATGGGAGAGTAAGGAGTGAGTATAAATAATGAAAGGGAGTGGCAGCATCTAATGCCATATATTGCATTGGTCTCAGCGGGATGCAACACACCAGTGACAAATGGCCTCACATGGCTTTCTGTATAGTATAATAGGCCCGCATAGTACTCCATATAGTATAATACACCCCATAGTCCTCCATATAATATAATGAGCCCAAAACAGTACTACATATAGTATAATGCACCCGCATTGTCCTTAATATAGTATAATGGGCCTCACATTTCCTTCCATAAAGTATAATATGCCTACCATAGTCCTCCATATAGCATAATGGGCCCTATAGTACTGCATAGAGTATAATGCACCCCGATAGTCCCCCATATATTTTAATTCACCCCTAAAGTCATTTATATGTTAGAATGCACCCCTAAGTCCTCCTTATATAGTAAAATGCATCCACCATAGTTCTCCATATCGTATTATGTCCCCCATAGTCCTCTGTATATTGTAATGTACCCCATAGTCATCAATACAGTAAAATGCATCCCCATAGTTCACCCTATCATATAATACACCCTATAATTCTCCATATGTTATTAGACCCCCATTGTCTTCCATTTTGTATAATACACTCCATAGTCCTCCATGTATTGCAATGCACCACATAGTCCTTCATATATTACAATGCACCACATAGTCCTCCATATTTTATAATACACCTCCATAGTGCTCCATATCGTATAATGCACACTTCATAGTTCTCTGGATACCAGTTTACTCACTGATTTTAAAAAAATAATCAGCTCTTCTTTTTACCCTGCTGCTTTGGTCTCTATGCAAATATTCTGCAGCTCGGCACAGTGGGTGCTCAGTAGTGACATCATCGCACATGCTGAGCTGAAATGTCAGTGTTCAGATACAGCAGAAAAATGATGAAGTAGGGAGCGTAGCGCTACCGCTTTAATCATTGCATTCAACTGTATTGGCATCCGAAATGCCGATATAGTGCGGTGGTGGCACTGGCATCATCCCTCCTGACTCATGGGCCCTATAACGGTTGCATGGTTTTCTAGCATTGCCGGTACACCAATGTCTCTGTCACTCTAGCTCTTTTCCCCCACCTAGCTTCTCATGTTCCATTGACAATTCACTTGCCTAAAGTCACACAGCAGTAGCACTCATACAGCATATAAGCTCTCAGACAAGCAGAAGGAAGTGGCGCTGGGGGGGTATAGAGCTGGAGTGACAAGCTAGTGATAGTGATAATGCCTCAGCCTTCTTTGCATATCAATTCAGATGCTGATTTCTAAGTAAGGAACTAACTGATTATGTAAAGTATTGCTGGACCTTTGAAAGACCTACATGTGTGCACATGTGCATAAAGACATGGGGTAAAGTGGAAATTCTTGTGACTAAGTTGAGTTAAAATAAGACCAGTTCATTGAAAAAAAAAATTATCAATAACACAGCTCTCTCACTTCATAATGCAACACAATAACTGGTTGATGTCAGTTTTGAGCTAATGGCATTGATGTACAAATTCCGATTTTGCTGCACTAAATTTCCTTGGTTCACCTTGGCTTCTTGGAAACACCTTGAACAACACATCTTGAAACCCCAATCTGCTTTGACCTGGAGTGACCTGGCTGATGCAGTATATCTACCTTGTGTCTTGCTGCTGTGTTCAGCCTAGGTTTGGTGTATGAGCTTTTACATAAAACATCTTCTGCAGCCTCATCTTTGTAGAAGAGTTAAGCTGTTTCCTGAACCTGTATTAAAGGGGCTGTCTAGCCTTGGGTACAAGTCTGCAATCAAACTATGTTGAAGGGAACCTGTCACCTAATCTATGGCCCCTAAACTATCACTACCTGCCCCTACAGACCCTAACTAGCTCCCTAACCATCCCTGCCTGACCTAATAGTGCTTTATATAAGGTGAATAAAACACTTTATAAACTTACATGATTCTTGTCTGTGGGGCGTTCTTGTCTGCAGGGCGGTGTCCCCAGAGCCGCGCTCCCCCCGCCTCGCTCCCTTCTTAACGCCCTAATGGGCAGCATTATCGATTTGAAGAGCGGGGGAGCCCATTGGAATCTTCCCGCCCCGCTCTTCATGACGCGGCCGGAGACCGCGTCATTTCCGGGTCCGCGCATGCGTAGTGCGCCGGGTGAAGCCGACCGGAATCGCAGCGTCGCTAGGCAACGACCGGCGTCTTCGGAAGGTGAGTATCGGCGGCCCCCTCCCTCCCAAACCAGCACATATATATGTGTGTGTAATCCACATGTACATATGGATTACACACACACATATATACATTCACTTTGATTAGGCACATTTCATATGTGCATCTATATATATCTATATATATATATATATATATATATAGATGCACATATATATAGTTAGATTATATATATGTGTGTGTGCATGTATATATATATATGTGTGTGTGTGTGTGTGTGTGTGTGTGTGTGTGCATGTATATATATATGTGTGTGTGTGTGTGCATGTATATATATATGTGTGTGTGTGTGCATGTATATATGTGTGTGTGTGTGTGCATGTGTATATATATATATATATATATATATTGTGTGTGTGTGTGTGTGTGGCATGTATATATGTGTGTGTGTGTGTGTGTATGTGTGTATATATATATATATATGTGTGTGTGTGCATGTATATATATATATATATGTGTGTGTGTGTGTGTGCATGTGTATATATATGTGTGTGTGTGTGCATGTGTATATATATGTGTGTGTGTGCATGTGTATATATGTGTGTGTGTATGTATATATATATATGTGTGTGTGTGTGGCATGTATATATATATATGTGTGTGTGTGCATGTATATATATATATGTGTGTGTGTGTGCATATATATATGTATATATGTGTGTGTGTGCATGTATATATATGTGTGTGTGTGCATGTATATATGTGTGTGTGCATGTATATATATATGTGTGTGTGTGCATGTATATATATATATATATATGTGTGTGTGCATGTATATATATATATATATATATGTGTGTGTGTGCATGTATATATATATATATATATGTGTGTGTGTGTGCATGTATATATATATATGTGTGTGTGTGTGCACACATATATATATATAATATATATATGCACACACACAAATATATATATTTATATTTGCATGTATATGTGCACACACATATATATATATATATATATATATATATATATATATAATCTAACTATATATATATATACACATATATATATATGTGTATATATATAGTTAGATAGATTTTATATATATATATATATATATATATAATCCAATATCTATTGTATGTATACAGAGTATATATACATGGTGCATCTATAGATATGGTGAATATATATATATATATATATGTACACCTAGGTAGTAGGGGGTGGATGGCAGCCCACAGCTGTCTAGGTCTACCTGGCTGGCAAGAAAAAAAACGGCGTGGGGCTTCGCCACATTTTTCTTTGCCAGCCAGGTACAACTAGGCAGCTAGGAGCTGCCATCCACCCCCAACTACCTAGGTGTACCTGTTTTTTATAAGTCTTGGTCACACATGAATGGTTTTCAATATATATTAGGGCTCTCCCACATCTATTTTTAATCATATTTCATCGGTTTTGGAGAGTTTCTATACCAAAAATACAGTTGCACAAATAGCTGCTTTTCTTATAGATGCTTTTATTATTTCATCAAAGATTAAAATTGCAGATATAACGTGCTCATGACATAATAAAAATTAGTTAAAGTTACATGGAACTGGATGAGAGGACATTGAGGGGTTAGAGTCCTACTCCATACACAACAGGAATCACATGGTAGTCTTTTCAAACAAAATACTGTGATACAGAGACATATATGAATTAGGTTTGACGAGGGCACTAGCTCACGGTGTATAGATGTTCTAGTATATAGTCCCTTTTCTCTATACCCACAACTAATCAAGGCTATCTCAAACCTCCAAATGTCCTATATGCATCATTGAATTAAGTTTCATGCTTACCCATGTAAAGTGCCCGTGTGCCTGGATGACCTCTAGGGGACGCCCCGACGCGTTTCCCTGATTGCTTCCTCAGGGGGCGTGGGGCTTCGCCGCATTTTTCTTTGCCAGCCAGGTACAACTAGGCAGCTGAGGGCTGGAATCCCCAGCGTAGGGAGGCCCAAGCGTTCTGGGCCACCCCCGCTGAGAATTGCAGCTCGCAGCCGCCCCAGAAAATTGCGCATTTATAGAAGCGCAATATTCTGGAGCTGTACCCAGCTCTTCCAGCTGCCCTGTGGCGGTGGCAGACTGGGTAATAAGGGGTTAATGCCACCTTTCTTTTAGCAGCTGGCACTAAGCCCGAGATTTATAATGTCGTGCCAATGTTAGACACGGCCATTATGAATCTCTATTTAGTAGTAAAGAAGACACAACACCGAGAAAAAAATTTTTATTACAACAAAAAACACAAACACGTATTTTGACTCCATCTTTATTACTCCCACATACCCATCCAGGATCCTGGTAGAGGTCAGTCCGTTAGTGAAGATTCCCTAAAAATTATATTTGAAGGCTCGTGCAGTGAAGGGGGAGAGTTCATGGTCTGTGTCACCTGAGGTCGGATAAAGCAATGTGTTTCTCTGACCTCATGTGAAACTTCCCACTTCACAGCGTGACCCACATAGAGTGAGTTTTCTGTTACCGATGTGAACAGGGTGACATCAGTGTAGATCACCTGAGGTCAGATAGAGTGACGAGGATTAACTCTGACCTCAGGTGAAGTTTACTGCGTCACCCAGGTCCCAGCGTTACACAAAACTCACAGACCCTCTCACCCTCAGTCTCTCTCTCTACAAAATATATATACATACATATATATACACACACAAGTATATATATATATACACATGCACATATATACATAGATAATGTGTGTATATTGATATGTATGTCTGTATATACAGCTATGTATTATATATAGATGCATACACTGTATATATGCAGTATATATATGATCCATCTATACACGTGTGTGTGTATATATATATATATATATATTATATATATAGTGTATATCTATATATAATATATACAATGCATCTACTGTATATATACAGTATTTATGTCATGCATCTATACACTTGTGTATATATATATAGATTCATCATATCTATAGATGCACCATATATATAATGTATATATACAGTATATATATATGGTGCATCTATAGATATAAGTCTCAATATATATATACACAAGTGTATAGATGGATCATATATATACTGCATATATACAGTGGATGCATCTATATATAATATATATAGTGTATATCTATATATAATATAGATTATGCATCTACTGTATATATACAGTATATATGTGATGCCTCTATACACTTGCATATATATATATATATATATATATATAGAGACTTATCATATCTATAGATGCACCATATATATATACTGTATATATACAGTAGATGGATCATATATATATATATATATATATATATATATATATATATATATACACACTATATATTAGCTGCATCCACTTTACATATACAGTATATATATGACGCATCTAGAGATATGATGCATCTATACACTTAGGTGTATATATATATATATATATATATATATTCACCATATCTATAGATGCACCATGTATATATACTCTGTATACATACAATAGATATTGGATTATATATATATATATATATATATATATAAAATCTATCTAACTATATATATACGCATATATATATGTGTATATAGATTCAAGATTCAAGATTCAAAGAAGCTTTATTGGCAGGACCAAATACATCTCAGTTTTGCCAAAGCAATTGTATAAAGGGAATAGAGATAGGGACTGTGGGGATGTTGGGTAGGAGCTGTAGGGAAGGTGGATGGGATGGATCCAGGATGGGGGGGCTATAGTCCATGGCATAGGGAAGGTGGATGGGGCAAGTCCAGGGTGGGGGCTATAGTCCATGACATAGGAAAGGTGGATGGGGGCAGATCCAATGTGGAGGCTATAGAGTCCATGGCATCATAGCTCTTTTTCTCGCAGTCTATGGCATTCGCTCACATACCGCGCTGCTATCTCCACTGCTCTCTCTTCTTCTCCCAGCAGGATAGATGTTTTTTCTTCCTCCTTCATGGTGATGAAATCCGGGAAGAGATGTGAGAGTCTCCTGAAGTGAGTGTCCCTCACTGCTGTGTATTTGGAGCAGTGTAGCAGGAAGTGGGTTTCGTCCTCCAGGGCCTCCTGATCACAGTGTTGGCACAGTCTTTCCTCCCTGGGCTTGTATCTCTGCCTGTGTCGGCCGGACTCGATGGCCAGACTGTGGGCACTGAGTCTATATCTGCTCAGGATCTTGCGGTCTCTGGGATCCGGGAGTTTCTCCAGATATGGGGCCAGTCTGTAGTCTCTCTGTAGGCTCCGGTACATGGTCAGTTTCTGTGAGCTGAAGATATCGTTCTTCCAGTCACTGACATACCTCTCCTGGCCCTCCTCTACCATCTTCCTGATTCCGGCTTTTGTCAGGCTGTGATTGGTGTTCTGGTTGTGTTGGGCTTGGCTGGGCTGTTCCGAGGGTCCTGGTTTTCCTGTTTCGCCTATATGTATCAGGGCTTTATGGTGATGGGAGCTTGGATTGCTCCTATGTAGGTGAGCCCGGAATGACAGCGCCCTCTTTAGAACCGTTAGGTGTAGAGGGAATCTGCCCAGCTCTGCCCGACAGGCACTGTTGGAGGTGCTCCGGTGGACCTGGAGAAGGTGCTTACAGAATTCCAGGTGGAATATTTCTGTTGGGCTGGAGTCCCACCTTGACCAGTCTGGGTAGGTGTGAGGACCCCAGACTTCACTGCCATACAGGAGGATTGGGGCGATGATGGAGTCGAAGATTTTTAGCCAGACCCTCACTGGTGGCTTCAGATGGTAGAGTTTCCTTCGGATGGCATAGAAGGTTTTGCAAGCCTTGTCCTTCAGGGTCTCTATGGCTTGTTTGAAGCTCCCTGACCGGTGAATCTCTAGGCCCAGGTAGGTATATTTGTCTGTTCCTGTGAGGTCGCAGTTGTTGAGGACAAATGACGGGTGCTGGTCTGATCTTCTCCTTCTCCTCTGGAACACCATGGTGTTGGTTTTCTTTAGGTTGACCGGTAGGGCCCAGGTGGAGCTGAATTGCTCTAGGATTTCCAGGTTATCTTGGAGGCCTTTCTCGGTTGGCGACAGCAGCAGCAGGTCATCTGCGTACAGCAGGAATTTCACCTGAGCGTCATGGAGGGTGAGACCTGGTGCGGTGGAGGATTCCAGGGCGGTAGCCAGCTCATTGATATAGATATTAAAGAGCGTTGGACTTAGGCTGCAGCCTTGTCTGACTCCACGGCTCTGTTGGAAATAATCCGTTCTTTTGCCGTTCACACTCACACTGCAGAGGTTCTCGGTGTAGGAGCTTTTGATGACATCGTAGGTCTTTCCTCCTATTCCGCTCTCCAGCAGTTTCAGGAATAAGCCCGGGTGCCACACCGAATCAAAGGCCTTTTTAAAGTCCACAAAGCAGGCATATATCTTCCCATTCTTTGTATTGTGGACGTGTCTCTGAATGAGGCTGTGCAGGGTGTAGATGTGGTCAGTGGTGGGGTGGTTCGGCATGAACCCTGCTTGGCTCTTGCTGAGGACGTTGTGCTCGGTGAGGAAGGTGAGGATCCTCTTGTTCAGGATGCTGTTGAACAGTTTTGCCAGGTTGCTGCTGACACATATGCCTCTGTAGTTGGCTGGGTCATACCTGTCCCCACTCTTGTGGATGGGTGTAATGAGGCCTTGGTTCCAGGTACGGGGGAAGTAGCCGGCCCTCAGCACAATATTGAACAGTTTGACCATTGCAGCCTGTATTTCTGGTGGGCTGTGCTTCAGCATTTCTGGTAGGATCCCATCCAGGCCACCGGCTTTTCTACACCTTATGGAAGAGATCCTCTCGGCTACTTCCTGTAGTGTTATAGGTGTATCCACCGGGTTTTGGAAGTTTTTGATTTTTTCCTCCATTGCTTTTAGTTTTGCCATTATGTTTTCCTGTTCTTGGCTTAGTTCTTCCTTTGGGATGTCTTTATAGAGGTCTCTGAAGTACTGGAGCCAGATGTTGCCATTTTGGATATAGGTGTTGTTTTTCTTTTTTGTGCCCATGTGGTTCCATAGTTCCCAGAAGGAGTTGTCTTGGAGGGCATCTTGGAGTTGGTTAAGCTTGGTAGTGATGTAACTCTGCTTCTTCCTCCTGAGGATGGTTTTGTATTGCCTTTGTATGGAGTCATAGGCTTCCCTCAGGCCCGGGTGGTTGGGGTCTCTGTGTTTCTTGTTGGAGGCTGTTCTCAGAGTCTTCCGTACGGCTTTACATTCTCTGTCAAACCAACCATTGACCTGTGTTTCTTTAGGTCTCTTGTAGGTGACTTTTTTAAGGTCGGACAGTCTGGCCATTGCATAGAATATATTGTTGAGGTCCTTTGCGGCTTGGCTCACTCCCTCTGGGTTCGGCTTGTACTCGTAGTTGTAGAAGTGGTGGAGCATCCGCTGTATTTCAGGGCTGCTGGAAGCCTCTTTATACTTTAGACCCGACATTCTGGACCATTTATAGGATGGAGGCCGGCTGAAGAGACCGCTCTGCTGTGGCTTCTGAGTGGATGGTTTCTCTGTAGATTTCATGTACAGAAGAAGTTGGCTGTGGTCTGACAGGTGCGTTTGTGGGGTGACTATGAAGGCGCTGACATCCGCCAGGTTCATGTCTGTAATGGCGTAATCTACTACACTCCTCCCTACATGGGAGTTTAGTGTATACCTTCCTAGGGAGTCACCCTTGCTTCGTCCATTAAGGATATGAAGTCCTAAACTTCTACATACGTTCAGGAGCTTTCTGCCACTTTTGTTGACTGTGCTGTCATAGCTGTTTCTCTCCGTGTGTACAGAGTCCTGGCCGTCATTCTCTGCTCCAAGTATGTAGATGTTTCCATCCGTGGTCAGGAAGTCTCTCTCTCTCCCAGTTCTTGCATTGAGGTCTCCAAAGATGAGAACTTTGCCCAGGGCCTGATAATGGGCGGCTTCTCCTTGTAAGATCTCGAAACAGTCTGGATTGAAGTAGGGGGACTCTGGCGGTGGTATATAGGTGGCGCAGAGGTAGACATCAGACTGACAGGTGAGGATGGAGCTGCTGATTCTGATCCATATGTGGCTGCCTCCTCTCTTCACCGGTTTGATGTACTGGTGGAGCTCCTCTTTATACCAGATCAGTATTCCTCCTGAGCCCCGGCCCTGTTTGATGTTTTTATTTTTCTGGGCATGGACCGAGAATTCCTTGTATCCAATAGGCACTGGGGATTCGTTTTCGGCCCTGGTCCATGTTTTCAGGAGGATCTGAATGTCTATATTATTCAGTCTTTGTATAAAATCAGGGTCCTTTGTTTTACATCCAAAGGTCGAGGCGTTGAGACCCTGAATATTCCAGCTGCTGATTGTAAGTGAAGACATTGTTCTGTGTATCTTGTGTGTATATACCTTGTAATGAGTACGGCTGTGTGGGACGCACTGGAGTTCTTTCTGATTTGTAGAGGTGCCTGGTTCCATCCAGTCACATTAGTCTCTCATACAGTTCGCTGACCAGGGTCTTTAACTCATACCTATCTCTGCTCTGCATGTGTCTGTATGGGCTTGGTGGTCCCCACTGTGGAGGTCTCCATCTCTGATGGTCTGATATTGGCTGCATGTGTGTGTGGGGGCTCGGTGGTCCCCACTGTGGAGGTCTCCATCTCTGATGGTCTGATATTGGCTGCATGTGTGTGTGTGGGCTCGGTGGTCCCCACTGTGGAGGTCTCCATCTCTGATGGTCTGGTATTGGCTGCATGTGTCTGTGTGGGCTCGGTGGTCCCCTCCGTGGTGGTCTCCTCCTCTGATGGTCTGATACTGGGTGAGGAGCTTTGTTTCCAGCATCCGGAGGTAGGATTGGGGTTTTCTGCTCTTTCATTCTCAGGAATCTTTCAGAGTGGTCATGGTCACTGTTGGATCCAGGCCTGGGGTCTCTGTTTAGCACCATGTCTTTCAGCTCTTTGGCCAGGAGGCTGACCCCTTGTTTGTTGAGGTGTTTATTATCATACAGGTGACGGTGGTTTATGGAGAGGTGTTGTGCCAGGGTCACGTTTGACACAGCCTTGATCCTTTCAGTCAGTTCCATGTTGATGGTTTGGGTGGTTTCCCTGGATATATCCTTTCTTGGGAGCAGCGATGACAGAATGATTTTGGTGTCTGGGAATTGTAGTTTTGTCGTCTTTGCCAGTTTAGTCAGTTGTTCTGCGATCTGCTGGTGCTGGTCTGGCAGATTGTCTGTACCCGTATGTATAATAATATGCTTTGGGTTGGTAAACCGTGGATTGCTGATGACCTTTGTTGCCTGTTCAATGTTTGTACAGCGGATTGTACGGACATGTTTTTCTGGGAATATATATATATATAGTTAGATTATATATATATATATATGTGTGCACATATACATGCAAATACAAATATAAATATATATATTTGTGTGTGTGCATATATATATATATATATATATATATATATATATATATGTGTGCACACACACACACACATATATATATACATGCACACACAAACACACATATATATATATACATGCACACACACACATATATATATATATATACATGCACACACACACATATATATATATACATGCACACACACACACATATATATACATGCACACACACACACATATATACATATATACATGCACACACACACATATATATATATATATACATGCACACACACACACACATATATATATATATACATGCACACACACATATATATATATACATGCACACACACACATATATATACATACACACACACACACACATATATACACATGCACACACACACATATATATACACATGCACACACACACATATATATACACATGCACACACACACATATATATATACATGCACACACACACATATATATATATACATGCACACACACATATATACATACACACACACACATATATACACATGCACACACACACATATATATACACATGCACACACACACACACACATATATATATATACATGCACACACACACACATATATATATATATACATGCACACACACACACACATATATATATATATATACATGCACACACACACACATATATATATATACATGCACACACACACACATATATATATACATGCACACACACACACACATATATATACACATGCACACACACACATATATATATATATATATACATGCACACACACACACAGATATATACATGCACACACACACATATATATATACATGCACACACACACACATATATATATATATACATGCACACACACACACAGATATATACATGCACACACACACACACACACATATATATATATATACATGCACACACACACACACACACACAGATATATACATGCACACACACACACACATATATACATGCACACACACACACACACATATATATACATACAAACACACACATATATATACATGCACACACACACATATATATACACATGCACACACACACACATATAT